>JALHBW010000024.1:0-396341 GCA_024339985.1 Tolypocladium endophyticum | reverse complement strand
CGGTGTGTCGAGCCGGAGGGACCGGTGTGTCGAGCCGGAGGGACCGGTGTGTCGAGCCGGAGGGACCGGTGTGTCGAGCCGGAGGGACCGGTGTGTTAAGCCGGCGAGACCGGCGAGTGAACTGCTCCGAGCGGCGGGGTACGAAAAACAAAGCGGCTTCAGCAAAAGCATTCAGCAGTTGCATCTGAACATTTCAATTTCAGTTTTGTACAGACAATGAAAACCACGAAATTACAAGCTCCTCCGTCGAGTCAAACTGCACCCGGGATATACGCCATGTCTGCCTCTCTTCTCCATCTTCCATTCAGCCTAACCTCATCCATACACAATCACTGCGCAGCCTTGGCCATGGTGTTGAGCGCGCTGCCGTTCTTGAACCACTCGAGCTGGGGCTCGTTGAACGTGTGCAGCAGCTGAACCTCAAACGACTTGCCGTCCTTGGGATGCACGACCATGGTGATGGGCTTGCCAACTTCGAGCTGAGTGCACAGAACGTCGACCTGCAAATCACGTTAGCCGACCATTGTCGAAAAGTAAGACACTTGCAAAGAACGTACCTTGTCATCGGGCTTAATCTTGTCGTAATCCGCGGGCTCGGCAAAAGTCAGCGGCAGCATACCCTGCTTCTTCAGGTTGGTCTCGTGGATGCGGGCGAAGCTTCGGGTAATGATGGCCAGACCACCGAGGTGGCGGGGTTCCAGAGCAGCGTGCTCGCGAGAGCTTCCTTCACCGTAGTTCCAGTCTCCGATGACAACCCACTTGATCCCCTTCTTCTTGTAGTCGCGTGCAACAGCAGGCACGGCGTCCCACTCGCCAGTAGTGGCGTTCTTGATCTTGTTGGCCTCGCCGTTGGCCTCGTTGATGGCGCCGATCAGCATGTTGTTGGAGATGTTGTCCAGGTGGCCGCGGTACTTCAGCCAGGGACCGGCCATGGAGATGTGGTCGGTCGTCGTCTTGCCATGAGCCTTGATGAGGATGGGAACGTCCTTGGCGTCCTTGCCATCCCAAGGCTGGAAGGGCTCAAGAATCTGGAGACGGTCAGAGGTGGGCGAAACCTGGACACTGACGCTGGCGCGCTCCTTGGGAGGGGCCTGGTAGGTGTCGTTGCCCGGGTCGTAGCCTCGCGTAGGCAAACCGTCACCGGTGGGAGGCTTCAGCATGAACTCGTTGCCATCCTTATCCTTGAGCTTGTCGGTGAGAGGGTTGAAGTGCAGAGATCCTGCAATGGTGAGGGCGACGACCAGGTCAGGAGAGGTGACGAAAGAGTGGGTGGCTGGGTTGCCGTCGTTTCGGCCTGTGAAGTTTCGGTTGTACGAAGAGAGAATGGAGTTGGCAGTTCCCTTGGGGACATCGGATCGATCCCATTGCCCAATGCAGGGGCCGCAAGCGTTGGCGAGAACAATGCCACCAAATTCCTCAAAGGTCTGGAGCTGGCCGTCCCGCTCAATAGTGGCCCGAATCTGCTCAGATCCAGGAGTAACGGTGAAGATGGACTTGGCCTTGATGCCGTGATCGAGGGCGTCTCGGGCGATCGAGGCAGCGCGAGACATGTCCTCGTAGGAAGAGTTGGTGCAGGAGCCAATCAATCCCACCTTGAGCTCCTCGGGCCAGCCGTTGTCCTTGACGGCCTGGCTGAACTTGGAGATGGGCGTTCCCAGATCAGGGGTGAAGGGACCGTTGATGTGCGGCTCGAGCTCCGACAGGTTGATCTCAATCAGCTGGTCGTACTCGGCGCCCTTGTCCTCACGCAGCTCAGCAGCGTAGGATCGTGCAAAGTCGCCAATGTCCTGGCGCTTGGTGGCCTTCAAGTAGTCGTACATTCTCTCGTTGAACGGGAACACAGATGTAGTCGCACCGATTTCCGCACCCTGGTAAGAGTTAATAACAGATCGCAAATCTTTAGTAGAGAGAGGAAGGACTTTCCATATTGCAAATCGTGGCCATGCCTGTGCAACTTATGCCGTCCACGCCAGGTCCGTGGTACTCAACGATAGCCCCAGTTCCGCCTTTCACGGTAAGGATATCAGCCGTTTTCAGAATGATGTCTGTCCCAGAAGATATATCAGCGACTCTGGATCTCAAGGTGCGACTGGGGGGGGTGGAAAGACAAGTGCTTACCTTTGGGTGAGGTCCAGCCAGACATTTGGCCGGTGAGCTTAACGCCAATGACCTTGGGAGCCTTGAGCTCCCAGGGGAGGTTGGCCATGACGTCGACGGCATCGGCACCGCCAACACCGATAGCGGCCATGCCGAGGCCACCGCCGTTGGGGGTGTGGGAGTCGGTGCCGATGAGGAGGCCGCCGGGGAAGGCGTAGTTCTCAAGAAGGATTTGGTGAATGATGCCGGAGCCAGGGCGCCAGAAGCCAATGTTGTACTTGGCGCAAGCCGAGGAGAGGAAGTCGTAAACCTCCTTGTTGATACCGATGGCGCGAGCCAGGTCCTTCTCGCCGCCGACCTGAGCCTCGATCAAGTGGTCGCAGTGCACGGTGACGGGGTTGGCGACTTGGTCCATGCCAGCAGACATGAACTGGAGGATGGCCATCTGGGCGGTAGCATCCTGGCAGGCGACGCGGTCGGGGCGCAGCTTGAGGTAGGACTTGCCACGCTCGATGTCTTGCTCGTGGGGGTTATCGAGATGGGAGTAGAGAATCTTCTCCGCGTAGGTGAGGGGGCGGTTCAGACGGCTGCGGACGATGGCAAGGTTCTCGGACATCTTCTTGTAGTTGATGAAGTTGTTCTCCTCCCAATTGTTCTGGCGAACCTTGGAGGGCGTCAGCTCAGGGTCTCTCTCAGCTGGGGCGTGGTGGGAATGAGAAGGTGAGGGATGCAGGTGTGATGAGAGCTGGTGCCTGTGTTGAACGCAACAAATTGCAAACGTACCTTGCGGTCGAGGGGAGAGTCCGAGACGGTGGCCATGCGCCGGGCGCCGGTGGCCGCGCCGCCGAGGACGCGGCTCCGGGCAACATTGCCCAGAACCTGTCGCGAGGCGAGCATGGTAGACCGATGGGGGAGGGGGAGGGGAGAGGGTCTCAGTTGATCAGGGACGGCGTTGCCGCTCGCGGATGTAAGTCAGGCCCGCGTGGAGGGAGATGGGGATGGGAGACGTGAGGTTGAATGGAGAAGGGAGGAAGAAGTTCGTGGAGGTGGAGAGGTGGTTTTTTGGCTCGTTTCCGGCTCAAACCCAGAGCCAGAGCCAGATGTTACCGAGCACAGGCTAACGGTGGAGCTCCAAGGTCGCTTTCACAGCAGCAGCCGGCTGGTGCGGGCTAGCGTCCATCAGGGGGTCTGGAGCGCGGACTGGGGGCTTGCGGAGGCGTCCAGCCAGTCAGAAGCTTTGAGAAAATAATCCGTGTCGTCACTTTGCGGTAACAGCCAATGCGCCGAGGAGCGCCCCTCCCAGACCGAGCCCAGCGAACGAGAGGACGCGCGAAAATCATGACCAGGCGCACATGCCAATACCGGGACGGCCCCCATTCACGGGTGCTGTGAGCTGGCTTCGGTGCGAGACCGTCATACAGAGCATACACGAGTAGAGGTAGTCCTACGGCCAAGCGCTCTGATGATTCAATTGCTGCGCTGGGTGCGTCAGCCACCTCATATCCTCCACCCTACGACGAGCACTCGTACGTACAGGAGCCCGTTGTTGATGTCTCCCCGGCTCCCCTCCGCCGAAGCGCCATCTCGGCTCCGGTCGGCTGCACGAGGGTGGCCATGCCGCACCGCAGCAGAGTTCCGCCCTGCCAGTCGTCGAAGGCTTATACGAGCACTCGTAGGACCTGCAGTGGCCGCAAGGCACCCGTGCGTCCGGGGCTCCACCGGAAATTTCTTCTTGGCCTGGAGACGTCTGACCTCGGCACAAGCTGGGTAGCCTTTTCGGTCACCGCGCGTGGAGCTCGCTTTTGCGAGCTGTTCGGATCCGCCCGCTCGGTCGCCGACGCTCACTAGGAATTATGATAGCAGTTAGCTGATAAGCACAGACATGCATCGGGTGTTGTGTGAGCCCTTTATGTTTATGTATGTACGGAGTGCCAGCGCTGCAAATGCATGCGCCCTCATATGCCGTCAGCAGAAATGGCACCTGTGATTGCGTAGCTCATTCGTCTCATCCGTCTCCATACCCATTAACGTTGCTCCCTGTATTCCATGTCTCTCCCATATCTTCAGTTGCTCTGTCCAGTCCTTCCTATCTGACCTGTACGTGTGATGAAGTGGCAGACATATTCAATCGAAACCGAAGAGATTCGGTGTCGATGGCCGAAGCACCCACCATCTAACCGAACCCTACTACGACGAACGATACGAACAGGTCAGATAGGAAGGACTAGACAGAGAGTAGGGTTCGGTTAGATGGTGGGTGCTTCGGCCATCGACACCGAATCTCTTCGGTTTCGATTGAATATGTCTGCCACTTCATCTGGTCCTCGAACGATATCATTTAGCTGTCGAGCGTTGCCACTGTGGTTTCGCGACGGCACTCCGCTTGTTATTTACGGCGTCGATCTGTACGTTCCACTTGAGTTCCTATATCTGTCTACATCAATTCAAGTGTTACTATAGTGTTCGTTTGCCGAAGTCGTCTGTCAACTCGTGTGTGAGCGTTTTGCGACACGTCTTCATCCGTCCGACCGCCAGATTTGTCTAGGCCTCTTAACCTGGGCTTTTATGGATGCCTATTTCGTAGATGGCATCGGGACCTCTCCGGGCCGGCTGGTTGTTCCAGTGCGTCGTTTTCGCCCCGTAGCCGTTGCTCGTATCGGTCAATATGGTCCCTCGAAACATCGAGCCATGAGGATGCACTTGGGTAAGCTGTCTGGTTTCTACGGTGGACGTTCAATGTATATTTGAAGTAAAGCGAACCGGCTTTCGTCCGCGGCTCATTTGTCTCCCATCATTGATACATGCCGTACAAGGCGCAGCATCAACAATTCCCACGATAGCATTCATCATCCGAGATCAACGAGCGACTTCATCAGGGGCATGAGTGCTCCAAACTGACCGACTTCTGTATGCCCTTTTGCGCTACTCGCAAAGTCAGAACCCTGGAAGTCTGGACGCCATATGGTGCCAAAATCGTAGGCCGGTGGTGGTGGGGGCAGACGATGATGATAGCGGGGTTAGGCCATGACGACCGTTGCGGCGGCGCATGCTCTGTGGTCGTCATCAGTCGCTGCTACATGTGTCATCGCCCAACTGGTGCGGTCAACGGGGAATTGGCAGCTTCAGAAATTCCCAAGAGACCACAACGATTGCATGCAGACTAGCTACTGCAGTCCCGTCGTCCCGCGAGCGCCCCGCGAGATAAGTCGATGATCGAGGAGCGGCGATGGGCATTTCAGTACCTGAGCTGTGTTGTGCTGCCTGCCCGCCTTCTCCTCACTTGTCCCGGGCGCCATGACGGACTTATGAGCTTATTAGTCGGCCTCCCTTGCCTCCGTCGAACCTGGCCTGTCTCGTCGTCTGGCTGGCGAGACTCAGACGTCTGACTGAGGGACTACTAGGTAGTTAGGGTGCATAACGTTAATTAGCTAATAAGTCTCACGGCATTTTCAGAACTCCCGTCGTCTGTCTGACTGTGACGGTGGTTTCCATCCTTCCGTCGTCCCCACTCCAGCAGCTCCATTCCACCTCCAACTCTACTTCTCTCATCAACAACCAGACGGCACGCGCAAACTTCACCCACCACGCCCATCAGACAATTAGCCATGGCCTCCTGCCTTTTCTGCCGCATCATCAAGGGTGAGTCGTGCGCCCACGATGAGGCGAAGCATCATCATCGAGAACATACCGTTGTCAACGCGACGCTGGCTGACAAGTGCGTCGCATCCGTTTGCCCGTCATAGGCGAGATTCCCTGCATGAAGCTCTTTGAGAGCGAGAAGACGCTCGCCTTCCTCGATATCGGGCCCCTCAGCAAGGGTCATGCTGTATGCTGCGTCCAACGCCCTCTCACGCTCCCGTACTTCATCTCGTGACGACACTCACCCCGTCTCGACCGCAGCTCGTCATTCCCAAGCACCACGGCGCCAAGCTTGCCGACATCCCCGATGACCAATTGATCGAAGTTTTGGTGAGTAGACAGAAGAAACAGCTTCTCACGGGCCCCCGACCCTCTTTTCCCTCTCGCACGAGTCCCGCCGTCCGCTTTGTTCGTGTCGCCCCTTACACTGATTTTGCGCCTCGCAGCCCACCCTCAAGAAGCTCGTCAAGGCCACGGGCGCCACCAACTACAATATTCTGCAGAACAACGGTACCATCGCACACCAGCAGGTTCATCATGTGAGTGGCATTAGCAGACGACAATGGCCCCAAGCCTCGATAGGCTACCCCTCCTACAGTCGCTGACGCGATGCTTTCTCTTCTTCCTCTTCTCCAGGTTCACTTCCACATGGTCAGTTCACCCCATCTGGAACCAGCTCGGGGGCTCGCTTTCTCACGTGATGTTCTTTCCTTCAGATTCCCAAGCCGAATGAGACCGAGGGACTGGGCATCAGTTGGCCTGCCACGAATGGCGACATGGACAAGCTTAAGGCTCTCTGCGAGGATATCAAGTCAAAGATGTAGATTGGCGCACTCACAATGCACGAATGTGACATTTCTTGGGGTTTGCGGGAATGGGCGCAGGCTGCGACAAAGCTGACTGCTGTGACTTCCGAGTTTGATTCCCGGACGCTGCCGGCGCAATCTATAGCCCATTCCTCCTCTTTTCTAGGCGAGTAGTGGCGAAAGACTGCCACCTCTATACGCCTCTATACCACTCCTTCTCCTTCACTTGTCGTCCTTCCATGCCGCGCCGTACCGCGCCATGCCATGTCTCCCCATCCATCACGCTCCATTTTCCACCGAAGCTTCCGGGACGTTGCCGTTGGCCTGCGGGGCTGTGTCCTTCTTGCTTTCCTTGTTGTACCAGTCGACGATGCCTCCCGGTAGAATATCGCCCTTCCGGTCATACAGGGACCGGGCCCGCACATACGGGTCCAGTTTCCAATAGTCCACCCTCAGCTGGGCGGCGATTTTCTCTCGCTGGGCCTGGGCCTGCTTGCCCTCCTCCGTGCCGGGAGAACGAATCCAGGTCCGTGTCGCGCCTTCAAACTCCTTGTAGAGCTCTGCTCTGGCCTTGAGGAGCTCATCCCTCGTCGCAGTGTCCTTCATTGTGTCGTTCTCACCAGGGACGGGCTCCTCGTACTTGTACTCCCAGTCTTCATCACCCTCCAGTTCCTTGATAATCTGGTCGGTCGCAATGAACTCCTCAAGCCCAGCCCTGTAGTTGGTGAAGTGAACCTTTGCAGCCACGACAGGATCAAGCCAGCCGCGAATTATCTTCCAGATCCCTGACAAATGGTAAGTCTCCAACCTCTGGTGTCTCATGCGCCATCTCCCCAGAAGTGCACCTACCTTGGAATACCCAGGGCGCATTATGGACCAGGACAGCACCCAGAGACTCTGGGTAGTTTGCCTCGAAGCACTGAATCATGAATTTTACGGGGTGGTAATCCATGTTGGCCAGCGAGAAGCCCGTCATGTCAAAGATGACGTTCTTGGCGAAGTGTTAGCTGACATGTCCCACGCCACACGCCACCTCCTCGGAGTACTCACGGCCGTTTCCACGGGCGGCTCGAGAACGAGGCGGGCCGTTTCGATGATGAAGACTGTATATCTCTCCAGGCTCTCCGCAGACTGGGCGCCCGGCTTGTGGAGTCGAACCCTGACGACACAAATAGGCCGTCCCTCCTTGTCCTTGCCATGCAAGAAGCTCTTTCCGATGCGAGACTGCGACATGTAGTCCGCGGCCAGCTTCTTGGCATCGGCAGCCCCGTTTTTCTCGTCTTCGGCGGCGCCGGCCTCACCGTTCTTCATGATGTCGGCATCAACGTTCATGTCACTGGTTCTCCAATTCATGGCAGACACCAGCATGACCAGCGCCTTCTCAACGTCCCACTTGCGGGCGCGCAAAAAACGCAGCACGAGGGCATCTGGGTGGTCGTGCTTGACAGTGGACCAGATGGTCTGGCGGATGGACTCGGGGGACTGGCTGGCCAACGTCTTCTGGTACTGCTTCGTCTGGCCATACTTGTCGTTGTCGTCTGGTGCATTTTTCGCCTCGCCTGCGCCCGAGCTTGGGGACGAGGGCTGGCTGTCGTTCGCCTTCCATCGGAACAGGCTGAAGCGTTTCTTCTGGGACGATTCCGGCTCCTCCTCCACCGGTTTGGCCGCGGCGGCAGGGGCGGCATCGCTGACGGAGGCGCTGTCGGCAACACCGCAGATCTTGAAGATTGCGTTCCACAGCTGGCGAAGCTTTTCTTCCTGCTCGGGCGTCAGGTTACCGACATGTCCGGGCGCCGCAGCGTTGGCAGACATGGTATCGACGGTGAGGCTGTCAGAAGGAGAACTGAGGGCAGTGCTGGTGTCGGCAGCGGCGGTGGTGGGGCCAACTATGTTCCAGCAGGCAAGAGCAATGACAACAAAGACGGCGACGGCGGCAGAGGAGTACGCGAGGCTGCTTTTCAAGTCGACGTGGGCGCGGTCGACAGACACAGACCCCGTCGAGAGCCGCGGCTTGATAGAGCAGGATCGATGGGGGCAGAAACGTGAATGTGGGGGTCTGTTAGGGACGATCCGGGGTTCCGGGAGAGGGGTGGGAGGGCCGCGGGAAAGGGTAGGTCGAGGATTGACGAATGGTCTCGAGGCAGCTGTCCGATGCAGGGAGGGCGAGGAGAAGGATGATAGCCAGCAGGCTCCGGCGGGAACGGCGGGAACGGGATGTAGCAGCGACCGGGACGCAGGAGTCAGGACGGGATGAAGCAGTAGGAGCTGCTGGGTGGAAGAACGGAGAGGCGCCTTCATGGGGCGACGGGCAGCGCAATCAGCTCAAGTCGAGTCGAGTCGAGTCGAGCCGATTGTCAACTGTGATGAGTGAAGTCGCACTGCTAAGCCGATTCAACTCGGCCCGCCTAATATTCTTCTCGGCGAGGCAGACCGATCAGTGTGAGGTCCAGATCAGCCTCCTCGTTGATACAGACAAGCTGGGGTGGGGTGGCCGAGGGTAAGGTAATGGACAATGACGGTGGTGAGGTGCTTGCAGATGCTAAGAACCTGCGCGAACCAACGCCACACATCCAAGACGTATGTACGGAGTACTGCGGTTAGCCTGGACGTCGGCCTGCGGAGAGGGACCGACGAGGACAAGCGCCAGGGATCGATCGTCATGGAGAACTGCCAGTCCGTGTCAGGGCGGGGCATCCACAAAGCAATTTGCCGTGTACCTTGCTGAGCCTCTAGGGTAGGGTGGAGTACGCACGTATGGCCCGAAGGGCCTCTCCGTGTCGACAGATGTAGGTGCGCGTACGACTACCTACCTTACATGAGGCAGGTATGTAGCAGCCGTATCCCTGGACCTTAGGGGAGCCCGGCCCTATCTTTGGCGGAAATTCCAGAGTCGCCTCGTGTACCGCTCGAGTCGCTGTTTGTAAGTTCAAATGGTCATTCAACTCATCCGTGTATTTTTTTGATGATGAATGGCGCCAGCCAGTCTGGCGCTTGGATCGAATCAAAGTTGCATAATTTGCAAGGCAGGACAGGCCCGAACCCGTCAATCCAAGACAAGCCGTTTCGAGAGGCCGCCAATCGCAAGCGTTGTTATGTTCGGATTAGTAGATAGATGGCTACTTAAGTCACGATAATAATGCAGATGGACATGGCCGACCCCGCGATGGCCAGCCGAGCCGCTGGTAGGGGCCGTCGCGGGGGTGGCTGTTGGCGCTTCCAGCACGTGCGCACAGCGCCTCCACCCTCCCATTTCAGGTACCTGTGCTACCTTATCCAGTGCGTGTCGCGATTGCGGGACCGCGTCTCGCCTGGAGCTCCTGTTTCTAACCCCGACGACTTTCCAGCCGCCTCCGAAACCTCGACCCGAAGACGACGCTCACCTCTTGGGGCTCCAGCAGCAGCGCTGCGTCCGCCACTGCCGCCACAATGTCAACGAACGCTCTCGAGTCCGGCGGACGCACCGGGCGTTCCAGCTCTCGAACCCGCACGTCGCGTCCTACCACGCCGTTGCGCCCTTCGTCGCGATCCTCCTTCCGCGACTCTGCCCGCAGCGCCGGCGACGGCAACGTCCCGTTCCCGCTCAACACATTCGAGCCGGCCTTTGCTGAGTTCTCCGACGCCATGGCCGATCTCGAAGCCAACATGATGCACTTCCAGCTCATGCACGAGAGCCTCGCTCGTTTCAGCGAGTCCTTTGCTAGCTTCCTGTACGGGCTGAACATGAATGCTTTCTGCGTGGATTTCCCCGAGGTCCGTGTACTGGAGATCCTATTGCTACCTATTCCACGCGTTCGAGGCCGGTGGCATCGACCCGCGACTCATGCTAACTGTTCGACAACCTCACAGGGCCCTATCCCGGAGTCATTCCGTCGAGATCGGCAGCAGGACGCTCAAGCCAGCGCCGACGCGCGACCTGACAACGACACCTTCATGTACGTCGAAACGAGACTCCGTCGTCTCGCCGTGGCTGGCCGCTGACAGCCTACACAGGACAACCGATACATCCTTTGTCGAGAACCCCCCAACGTCAACAAGGTCAAACCTCAAGCCCACCACGCCGGAGAGCCGTCAGTCGCGTCTTCCTTCCGCACGAGGCACGTCTACGCAAGGAAGAGCAAATGCCCGCGCCCGTGGCCGGCCAAGCGGTCTCGCTAGACCACGGGGTCGAGGCATCAGGTGAATGCGGGCGATGTTTTCTCCACAAGTTCGGTCATTATACCACTTCATAGCAGGAGTATGGCCCGCAAGCCGCCCGGGCACGCCACCTTACGATCGAGGACACCCTGGCTGGACAATCGAGATCCAAGCCGGGCCAATGCGTTTTCAGGTCGCCATATCCACGTCATTGGCAGACGCACCAGTGGCGCTGTCATCCCCTGATCTTGCGCCGTTGGTAGCACCTGGGACTCTTTTCGGATCGGCATCTGGCTCCTCGCGCAATTGCTTGACCCTGTAGCTAGACATTAGCCAGCCGACCCAACATGAGTATATGTGTACCTCTCGTGGGCTGAACACTAACCTCCGCTTGTGGGGTTTGCCGCGGAGGTGGGCAGTCTTTGCCGCTGCGGTATCGAACCATCTGGCGCATTCAACACAGTAATTCCGTCCAAGGCCAGGCAAGTCCTCGGTGGCCTTTGTGTCCTTGAACTGGGCAAGGTGTCTCGACGAAAGTAGATCTGCTTTGATTTGGTCGACGTCCCTGAAATTAGGGTCAGCTTGTGCGCAGGGATTGGGACTCTGACGCTCTCGAACCTCGTCTTGCGTCTCGTTTTCGAAACCGTACGCTTGTTTAGGACACCCATATTGGCAGAGGTCGGTTCGGCAGCTGGACTGGGCACCCACTTAGGCACTGTCGGGGAGCAAATTCAGTTGCAGCGTAAAGAACATCGAGCATTGAGTACGAAGTCGAGCGGGCGGTGGACGGAAAATTTTGTGGGGACAGTGCGGAAGGCACAGTGCATCCACGGGCTGAAACTATGCGACTTTCAGCTGCCCCGACTTGTGAGATGCGTCACTGGGCACTATCACGATAACGATAACTGCCTTGCCGACGAGCCCCAGCCGGCGAACACCAACAGCACGAGTCTCCCCGTTGAGTCTGTTAGCTTAGTGCCTAACGAGCAAGCGTCTCTCTCTCCCTCCTCTCGCGAGAACGCTACCGGCGAGCCGCGAGCGCACCTTTCCGGCGTCTGCCTCCCACAGCGTGCCGCAGCGACAAGTCTTCCAATACTACGATGCCTGATTATCTGGGCACCCCCCTCTACGGCGGCGCCATGGTGTGCGACCTGCCGGACAAGTTCGCCGACGTGAGGTACGTTCGCTGTGAAGTCCAAGTCGCGACCGCTCGCTCAAGCAGCTAATCAACTGCTCTCTTCTCCCGCTCCAGCAAGCTGCGGCAAGTCCCCGACAACCAAGAGGTCTGGATCGACAAGGATGGCTACACCAGCATCATATTCGACATCACCGAGCGTGTCGGCGGCCCGGGCTCCGGCCCCGAGATCGACGGCCGGGCCATGACGACGCACCTCGAAGACATGGTGGGCTCCGACATTGATACCGTCAAGATTTGGAACACGGCCGAGACCGAGTTTACCCGCCTCGAGTATGATTACGCGCCCATCTCCTCTCTTCTGATCCCTGCGAGGCAATAAGGCTGACGGCGAGCGCAGGTCGAAACCGCCAGCTTACACCCTCATCGCGACCCAGACGCCCAAGGTCGGCCAGTCGCGCGACCGCACGTCTGCCCCCGACTTCACCGCCATCATCATGACTCTCCTGCGCCTCGAGCGGTACAAGACGGATATACTCATCACCATCAACGTTCCGCACATCAAGGGCGAGTACGACGAGGCTGACGTCGACCTCGAGCTCGGCAAGCAGGGCAAGCTCATTGGCGACGCCGTCGAGTACTCGGCTCGCATCTGGGAATCGCTCAAGATCAAGGACTACGGCTTGTTTGGAGACTCTTAAAGGGCGCAAGCGGCAACTCGAGCAGGGGAAAGAGCCCAAGGACCGGCTCGGGACCGATCTTGAGCCTCGCGACGCACGGCCTGAGGTGCAATAGGTCGGCAGCTGGCTTTCTGTCCTGAGTTGAAATGCCCAGGGCAGCTGCCCTCGATGTCTCCTTGCAGGGATCCCGTTCAAACGGCTGCCGTGCCGGTGTTGAGAGGGAAATGCCATGAATCACGACCCTCAGATATGTCATGAAATGAATGCCACTCCTGTGTGTTCGTGTACTTGAAAACCACGAGCAGTCATATCACGAAGCACGCGAATTGCCAGGATCGAAAAGTAGCCATTGTTCTACACATGCAGATAAACGCCAGTCCCATGCCGGTTGAGAACATATCATGTGCTCGTCGAGGAGGTCTCGTCAGTCGCTCTCGTCGCCTCTAGCGAGCGTGAGATCCACCATCTGGGCAGCAACGCCATCAGCCTCATCCCGGCTCTCTTTATTACTCGCCATGGTCATCTTGTTGCTCTTCCATCTGTCCGCCACGATCCTCATGACTTCCTTCTGCGGCTTTCCCGGGTTCTCCCCTCGCACGATCTTCATCTGTTCCTTGACAAACAATTGGTACTCGCTAGGCTTGCCAGCCGCACCGCCCCCTGCGCCACTGCCCCTGGGTACTGGCTTTACCTGCTTGAGGGCGCTTTTGCAGCTTCCGCAGCGGTGGCGGTTCTCGTCAATGCTCTTGGAGTGCCGCTTGTACTCGGATCCGCAGGCCGTGCATTCCCAGACATACTTGAAGTCAATGTCATACGTGTGCTTCGTCGTCACCTGGATGCCTCGCGACGCCCCAAACGCGCGAGAGCATCTGGACGCCCAAGCCTTGAACTCCTTGCCGTGGGGGTTGTTTTTGATGCCACTGATCATGAAGTTCGCCAGGTGACAAAACTCATGGGCTAGGACGTTGAGAAGTCGATTCTCGTCGTCAATGACCTTTTCGGCCAACTCGATGGATGCATGGTGTTTGTGAGTCACGAAAACGACCGAGCCGTCAGCCTGCTGGGTCCGAGTCGTCTCTCGCCGCCAATTTGCTCTCCCCGCCGTGGTCTTGAGCGTCTTAGTCCACACCAGCTTGACACCGCCGGTGGACTCGGCTAGCTCGGCAATCTTGCCTTGGGTGATCTCGGCATCGAGCTCGCGGAGGAATTCTTCAGCAAGGGAGTGTTTTTTGGCTTCAAACATCTTCCTCGTAGCCTTCTTCGGACTGGACTTGGTTGGACTCTTGGTAATCACGGGCAGCATCAGTTTCCGCGGAGAGTGCTGATCGTTCCAGTCGTCCACGAAGTCTTGGCTCCAGAAGGCGTCAACGCTGGGTCGATGCGGCGTCTGTGGGATGCGCGCGAGCTTCTGAGGCGACACGAGCTTTCCTGGGTGTGATTTCCTCGGTGGTGTGGTCGGCGGCGTTGCAAAGTCCTCCGCTGCCTGCCGGGTCTCGTTGTCAGGAAGAACATCGACGTGAATACGAAGCTTCTCAAAGGCCTTCTCAAAGGCGTTGGCCAGATTCGATGCAGCGCCCGGAGCTTTGGCATTGGGGGACATTTCCCCAGTTGCAGGTTGTCCGCCTCGGCCCCGGGTCTTTGGCGATGCGATATCCTCGGTCAAGTCATGGCCAGGCTCTCGGGACCTGATATTAGCGTTGCGTGGCTGCAAAACCCGAAGTGCTTCATTTCTCGCCGTCCTGCTTTTCGCGCCTCGGCCCTCTCGTGAACCGTCGAACAGCTTTTTCACTGACGCGTCCTCGAAGCTCTCGTCGGAAACGTCCTCCAGTTCAAATTCTGCCGTCGACTCGTCGCCGTACGCTGAGGAATCCTCGGCGGCCGTTTGATATACACTGGACTCGTCGCTTTCGAAAGCGACCGTCGTCGTAACTTTTCGCCCACTTTCAAGCTCCAGGCCCTTCGGATTTACGGGTTTCGTGGGCCTTACATCTTCGCGGGAGCCATTACCGCCCAAACCCTCATTGACGCTCATCAATAATGCTCCGACATCGGGGATTGCTCCTCCTAAGCTTCCCCTCTGGCGTCTTTTCCTGTCTTCCAGTTTGATGCTCGCGCCGACGGTATCATCACCCGAATCATCCTGTAGTAGGGTGGTAGCTCTATGGCGTCTTGACCGGAGATTTGGAGCGTTTGGCGAAGGCGAATATTCCTTGCACACACGGTGTTGGCGTCTGTCGTCCTGCTGTCGGCGAATCTCGTCGGATTTTCCTGGTGACAGACGATTATGATCTTGAGAGCTGTCTCCATCTGCATTCCACGGAAGGAAGAGAGGATTCGCCGGAGCTTGGTTCCCGGCGGCCAGTCGACGGACCTTGCGAGTCGAGGCTACTGATGAGCATTTCGGCACAAGGGTTCTTCTCTCGGGAGATCTGGGCATCGAGTCCTTGGAAAGCCTTGTGCTGCCGGTGCTGGGCCTTTTCAACAGTTCACCTAGCTGAGGAAGCTCATCGTCGCTGGAGGGATAGCGGTCGACGAGCCGAGCCATGGCTGAGATGGAAACTGGGTCTGGCGGACAGCTTGTCGAGCTGACGCATGGATGTGCAGGCAGAATTCCGCACTTGTTAGACAGACAAGGCGCTTGGGGTACGACTAGGAATGCTCAATTGGAAAACCGAGGCTCGGATAGGAGCAGGTTGAAGCTCCGACCTACGAGTAGCTGCTACGAGTAGCTAATGGACGCTGGCACAGAGCCGATTGGCGCTGCTCTGCATGGACGGTTTCCACAGCAACACCCGGAGAGATCACGTCAAGATCACGTGATGCAGGTCTGAATACAAGTACGTCCCTGTCTTGGGCGCTTGCCTGTGCTTCTCGTACTCGTACGAGTACATACTGTAGCAATGATGGGCGTGTCAGGACTGTATCAAAACTGTCACGATGCGGCTCGGGAGAGCCGTCGCCGCGCCACACGCCTCACAACGGCAGGCGGTAGCCCGGCGAGAGTGCGTTTCATCTTCGTACGGCTACGAAATATGGAGACTCTGTACTCCATATAGTTCTCATATAGAAGCGAAGGGCTCGTGCAGGATCCATCGGCACGCTTACTCGTACGAGTACAGTAATTACCAGATGCCGACAAAGATCAGTATGCAAATCTAGCCAGCGCCTGACGAGTAGGTTGGAGCCGGCTGACAGTGAACAACAACAACGGCCCGAGTCCTGCAGCAGCACAAGAAAGGGGCGGCCCCACCATGCCCTCCACTGTACGAGTAATCGTTGGACGGGCGGGGCTCTGGACAAGGAAGCTGGACCAGGCAGTGGGATGAAGGACCGCTGAGGTGGGCGATGGAAGATGGGGCGTTGCTAAAAACGTCTACAAGTACGTAGGCTGTGGCTGTGTACGTACGGGCGTAACGGAGGACGGTTGGACGGCACCTGGATCGGGCTTGCGCGCGCTAAGCAGACTCGTTTGGGCAAGGATGCGCCCGTCTGCCGAACGGCGTCCAGCGGCGTCGACAGTCCAATGCCAAGCGCGTCAACAAAGTCGTTTCCTCCGCATTCCAGCCGCCGTCGTGCGTCGCAGTGTGAGGGAGCCCTGAAGCCCTCTCGGCCGCACGAGTACGGACAGCGTGGTACGCTTGTCGGGCCACCGCGTCGTATCCATCGAATCGCCCTGGCCGCGCGCTCCTCAGACCGGACAGAGGTGGCTGCAGATGCTGCGAGGAGCCCGAGCAAGCTCTGCGCCTCGAGTACGAGTATTGACGAGCACATCTCGCAGTCAATACAGTACACCCTGGGACCGGGGGGGACGTAGCGCCACGGTTCGGATTATGCCACTGCGTTTTCCGGAATTTCAGGCGCTCGACTTGCCCCTAGTCACATTTCATCATGCGATCCCCCTCGGCACGCCTGTCCGTTCAATTGACAACGCATGTACGGAGTACGACTCATTTGGTGACAGGGAAGACGGTGAATGCAACAGCGTATCGTGGTGGTTTCTGAGCGTAACCACCCGTCATTGCACGCGGAGTTTCGCGCGCCGCCCCACCCAGGCACAGTCGTGACGTTCTTCCATTGCCATTCACTCGTGTTAGGTGCCTCGTAGTCGTACTGGCTCTACATGCTGTGACGACGGCGAGCAGGTATCGAGGACGGCCCTAGTACCTTGGCATGTATTGGAAGTCGTGATCGTAATGCTCTTTCGTAGCACAAAGGCCCATCTCCTTGCACGAGTAGCGACTTTGCTAAACCACAGCCAAAGCCGATCGGCATGCTTGGATCGCATCGTGGTCCACAGTTGTGGTCTCCGCCTGGCGACTGACTCCACACTTCAGGTTCGCACACAGGCACCGAACCCCAAACTGTCGAGCTGCTCCCGCCGCTAGCTAATAGCGAGAAGAGAAATTTTCTTCCGCGAAAATCCAAGGAATGCATTCACTACGGCGCAGCGGAAGAGCCCGGCCAGAAAAGCGATAAGAGAAGTGGCCGATTAGTGGGCACCAGGCCATCTGGTCCGGTAAATTAGACGAGACAAAACGCGCTTCGGGCTGGGGAGCAACGGACGCAACTGGCCAGAGAACCTTGATTTCAAACCTCTTTTGGATAAACGCATTGGCCCCGTCCAACCCGTCTTCTCCGAGGCTCCCCCCTTGCAGGATGCACTGTGTGTGGACGGATCCCTACCTACGTCGTCAGCACGCGTTGCTCTTTAATGGGGCCTCTATTGCGGCGGGACTCGCGGGAGCAGCTGTCATCCGTGGTCTTGCAAAGGAGAACTTGGTGCCTACCTGCTCGTAAGGGGCCTCTCTGGTAAGGTACTCCTATGCCTCCATGTGGTACAAAGTACAGACGCCGGAGGTAAGGCAAAGTATCGGCGAAAGTGGTCGTTGTGCAAGAATGTTTCTGGCCGGTGGTCCTGGCCGCGAAGTACTGGTACTGCTGAAAGCAACGCATGCCCGCCCTCCCCTGATCCACACGAGATAAGAGGGGTACGGCTCCGGGACTTATTGTGGCGGCGGCGCATCTGGACCGCCAATGGCGGCCTCGCCGCAGATGATGAGCTCCTGCCGCTCGATGAGGAAAAGCGGCGGCGGCCACAAGTCTCCCTGAGGTATCTCGAGTTGGCTCTGCCCTGCGGACCGACCCATGGCAATCGGCCAGCGTGGTTGGTCAGCTCCCTCATGGAGGGCCGACCAGGGGGCGCGGGGGAGGTACCGCTACCTCGCGGCGTGCACTACTCGCACATGCAGCCCGTCAGGGGCAACCTCTCCGAAAGCCACTGGCACGACGTTACGAGCTCGCTCACCTCCCGTCTCGTCACCGTCCAGGCCCGCAGCCAACCAGGTGCAGCGAAGCTCACAGCACGCAGCAGCCACCCACCCGCTGCCGCAGCGGCCAAGGCAGGTCGACTGTCTCTCCACTCCACCGATTCTCTCGCTGCCTCCTGTCCGCTCTCTCCCTCTCCCCCTTCCGCCTCCTGCATCTGCCTTCACCCAGCACAGCACGCGTGAAGGGAGCAACGACACGGGCGACGTCTTTGGCCTTGGTTGAGCCAAACCTTCCGCTCGCTACGCACGTTTCCTGTCTGTTGCGCTCTCGCCCTATTCTATCGCTTTTGCCGCCCGCCCTTCGTTCCGTTCCTTCTTCCTCGCCGCTGCGACTGAGCATCGAGTTGCGAAAACAGCTAGCCTGTCTGTTCCTTCTCGTAGGCGACCGGACGACTTGCTTGCCAGGGCCACGTCTCCCTCTTTTTCACATCGCCAATCACCGACGCGGCTGACCGGACTCGACATATCCAATCGCATTGGCATCGCTGCGCGGACGAGATACGTCGATTGGGCCCGGAGAAGCCCTTTGCACAGAACACCGATACCGCCAGAGTGCGCTCGACCCGCCCGTGTACCACGCGTGTCAGCTCGTCAAGATCCCTTCCTGAAACATTCTTTTTCTCCTGCTCTATCCAACAGTCAACGGGATCCCACATTGCCCTTTTTTTGCGGTGCTCTCGGTCTTCTCTTGCTTCGCAGTTGTTGACACGGCCTCCTTCTACAGTGCCACTCCATGTGTGTCCAAGCGTACGTCTATCGTCCCCTACCTCCCTCCTGTTGTCGCCTCGGCCAAGTCTGCTCCCTATGCTAATGTACCCGCTGCATCTACAGTTAATCAACTGTCAGCATGTCGGGGTATCCAAGTGGTCATCAAGACCACTACGATGATGGCTATGGCCATCAAGGTCATCAAGGCCACCAGGGTGGTAATACCGACTCGTACTATCAAGACGACCAGTACTATGACAACGGATATGATGCCCGCGGCGCGCATGCCCAAGGTGGCCACGCTGGCGAGGGCTATTACGATGAATCGTGAGCCTTCTTCTCTTGAGCGAATCGAGAGGCATCAACTGACCGCATGGCAGGGGCTACTACAACGCCGACCCTAACAACCCGTACCACCAGGATGGCGGCTACTATGACGGCCACGACCAGTACCAAGACGAGTACTACAACGGCCACGGCGGCGGCGGCGGCGGCTACTATGACCAGGACTACAACAATGGCTATCCGGCGCAGCCTGGTCGGCACGGTTCTGAGGAGGACTCCGAGACCTTCAGCGACTTCACCATGAGGTCAGACATGGCCCGCGCCGCTGAGATGGACTACTACGGTCGTGGCGACGAGCGCTACAACAGCTATGGTGACGGCCAGCGGGGCTACCGCCCGCCCTCGTCTCAGATTTCCTATGGCGCCAACCGCTCCTCTGGCGCGTCGACTCCCAACTATGGCATGGACTATGGCAATGTGCTGCCCGCCGGGCAGCGTTCCCGAGAGCCCTATCCCGCTTGGACCTCGGATGCCCAGATTCCGTTGTCCAAGGAGGAGGTCGAGGACATCTTCCTTGACTTGACCGCAAAGTTTGGCTTCCAGCGAGACAGCATGCGGAACATGTACGATCACCTCATGACCCTCCTTGACTCGAGGGCCTCGCGCATGTCCCCTAACCAGGCGCTGCTTTCCCTACATGCCGACTACATTGGTGGCGACAATGCCAACTATCGAAAGTGGTACTTCGCCGCTCACCTCGATTTGGATGACGCCGTCGGCTTCGCCAATGCCAAGGGCAAGGGATTGCGTCGCAAGGCCAAGAACAAGAAGAAGAAGAAGAATGCCGACGACGGCGCCACTGAGGCCGAGGCACTCCAGGATCTGGAGGGGGACGACAGCCTCGAGGCCGCAGAGTACCGTTGGAAGACTCGCATGAACCGCATGTCTCAGCATGACCGCGTCCGGCAAATTGCTCTCTACCTTCTGTGCTGGGGCGAAGCTAACCAGGTCCGGTTCATGCCCGAGTGTCTTTGCTTCATCTTCAAGTGTGCCGATGACTACCTCAACTCGCCCGCCTGCCAGTCACTCGTCGAGCCGGTGGACGAGTTCACTTACCTCAACAACATCATCACCCCTCTGTACCAGTACTGCAGGGATGAAGGGTACGAGATTCTTAACGGGGTCTACGTCCGCCGCGAGCGCGACCACAAAAACATCATCGGCTACGACGATTGCAACCAGCTCTTTTGGTATCCTGAAGGCATAGAGCGCATCGTCTTGCAGGATAAGAGCAAGCTCGTCGACGTGCCGCCTGCCGAGCGATATATGAAGTTGAAGGAAGTCAACTGGAAGAAGTGCTTCTTCAAGACGTACAAGGAGTCGCGATCATGGTTTCACCTCTTGGTCAACTTCAACCGAATCTGGATCATCCACTTGACCATGTTCTGGTTCTACACGTCGTACAACGCGCCGGAATTGCTTGTCGGTTCCAAGTACGAGCAGCAGGTCGACAACCAGCCTCCCGGTTCTCAGCAGTTTTCCATCGTTGCTTTTGGTGGCGGTATTGCGTCCCTTCTTCAGATTCTTGCGACTCTGGCCGAGTGGGCTTATGTTCCTCGCAAGTGGGCTGGTGCGCAGCATCTGACGAAGAGGCTTCTTTTCCTTATCGTCATCTTCGTTCTGAACGTCGCCCCAGGAGTCAAAGTCTTCATGTTCAAAACAGCCGTGAAGAACGGTGGGGTTGACATCGACCTCATTATCGGAGTGGTCCATTTCGTCATCGCCATCATCACCTTCCTCTTCTTCGCGGTAATGCCTCTCGGCGGCTTGTTTGGCAGCTACTTGACCAAGAATTCGAGACGGTACGTTGCCAGCCAGACCTTCACAGCCAGCTACCCGAGGCTCTCTGGCAATGACATGGCCATGTCGTACGGTTTGTGGCTCTCGGTTTTCGGCCTCAAATTCGGCGAGTCATATGTCTACCTCACGCGCTCGTTTCGGGACGTGATTCGATATCTCTACATCTTCCATCCAACCTGCGTGGGTGACCACCTGTTTGGTGACGTGCTTTGCAAGAACCATCCGCTCATCTTGCTGGCCCTGATGACATTCACGGACTTGATATTCTTCTTCCTCGACACCTATCTGTTCTACGTTCTGTTCAACACCGTCTTCTCGATTTGTCGATCGTTCTACATTGGATCTTCGATCTGGACGCCCTGGAGGAACATCTTTTCTCGACTTCCCAAGCGCATCTACTCAAAGGTCCTGGCAACCACTGACATGGAGATCAAGTACAAACCCAAGGTGCTGATTTCTCAAGTCTGGAACGCCATCGTCATTTCCATGTACCGCGAGCATTTGCTCGCCATTGACCACGTGCAGAAGCTGCTCTACCACCAGGTGCCGTCCGAGCAAGAGGGCAAGCGAACGCTGCGAGCCCCCACGTTCTTCGTCTCTCAAGAGGACCACTCCTTCAAGACCGAGTTCTTTCCCAGCCATAGTGAGGCAGAGCGCCGAATTTCCTTCTTTGCCCAGTCTTTGTCGACTCCGATTCCCGAGCCTCTTCCCGTGGACAACATGCCGACGTTTACGGTCATGATTCCGCACTATGGCGAGAAGATCCTGCTCTCCTTGCGCGAAATCATTCGTGAGGATGAACCCTACTCTCGCGTCACTCTCCTGGAGTACTTGAAGCAGTTGCACCCCAATGAGTGGGACTGTTTCGTGAAAGACACCAAGATCTTGGCTGATGAGACATCACAAATGAACGGCGACTTCGAGAAGGGCGAGAAGGACGCCGCAAAGAGCAAGATTGACGATCTCCCTTTCTACTGCATCGGTTTCAAGTCCTCGGCACCCGAGTACACCCTCCGGACGCGAATCTGGGCCTCCCTCCGCTCGCAGACTCTGTACCGCACTGTTTCCGGTTTCATGAACTACAGCCGCGCTATTAAGCTCCTATATCGAGTCGAGAATCCCGAGGTCGTGCAGATGTTTGGAGGCAACTCTGACAAGTTGGAGCGAGAGCTGGAGCGCATGGCACGTCGCAAGTTCAAGATTGTTGTGTCTATGCAGCGCTACTCGAAGTTCAAGAAGGAAGAAATGGAGAACGCCGAATTCTTGCTCCGCGCATATCCTGACCTGCAGATCGCCTACCTGGATGAGGAGGCGCCGTTGGTTGAGGGCGAAGAGCCGCGGCTGTACTCGGCTCTGATCGATGGACACTCGGAGCTCATGGAAAATGGCATGCGGCGACCGAAGTTCAGAATCCAGCTCTCTGGCAACCCGGTGCTGGGTGACGGCAAGTCCGACAACCAAAACCACTCCCTGATCTTCTACCGCGGCGAATACATCCAGCTCATCGACGCCAATCAAGACAACTATCTAGAGGAATGCCTCAAGATCCGCAGCGTACTCGCCGAGTTCGAGGAGATGAAAACGGATAATACGTCTCCATACACCCCAGGTGTAAAGAATGAGACCACGGCACCGGTCGCCATTCTTGGAGCTCGCGAGTACATTTTCTCAGAGAACATTGGTATTCTTGGTGACGTGGCTGCCGGAAAGGAACAGACTTTTGGAACCCTCTTCGCACGTACGCTGGCGCAGATTGGAGGCAAGCTTCACTACGGCCATCCCGACTTCCTCAACGGCATCTTCATGACGACGCGTGGCGGTGTGTCCAAGGCTCAGAAGGGTCTGCATCTCAACGAAGATATTTTCGCTGGTATGAATGCTCTTCTTCGTGGTGGGCGCATCAAGCACTGCGAGTATTACCAGTGTGGTAAAGGCCGTGATCTTGGCTTTGGGTCGATCTTGAACTTCACTACTAAGATCGGAACGGGCATGGGAGAGCAAATGCTCTCGCGCGAGTATTACTACCTCGGCACCCAGCTGCCACTCGATCGATTCTTATCCTTCTACTACGCGCACCCTGGCTTCCACATCAACAACATGTTCATCATGCTGTCTGTTCAGCTGTTCATGCTGTCGCTGCTCAACTTCGGCGCTTTCAGGCACGAAACGATTCCGTGCGACTACAATCGTAACAAGCCTATCACGGATCCTCTATTCCCCACCGGTTGTGCCAACACGGACGCTTTGATGGACTGGGTTATGCGCAGCGTCTTCTCCATCTTCTTCGTCTTCTTCCTATCGTTCGTGCCTTTGATGGTTCAGGAACTGACGGAGCGCGGTGTCTGGCGCGCGCTGGTCCGCTCTCTCAAGCAGTTCTTCTCGCTCTCGCCATTCTTCGAAGTGTTTGTCTGCCAGATTTACGCGAACTCCGTGCAGCAAGATCTTTCGTTCGGTGGTGCGCGGTACATCGGAACAGGCCGTGGCTTCGCCACGGCTCGTATCCCGTTCGGCGTCCTGTACTCTCGATTCGCTGGCCCGTCAATCTACTTCGGCTCGAGACTGCTGATGATGCTGCTGTTTGCTACCGTCACGGCTTGGCAAGCGGCGCTCATCTACTTCTGGATCACCCTCCTTGGCCTTACCATCTCGCCGTTCCTGTACAACCCTCACCAGTTCGCCTGGAATGACTTCTTCATCGACTATCGCGATTTCCTCCGATGGCTCTCGCGCGGAAACTCTAGAAGTCATAATTCATCGTGGATCACGTTCTGCCGCCTCTCGCGTACACGAATTACCGGGTACAAGCGCAAGACGCTCGGCGAGGCGTCCGCAAAGATGTCGGCCGATGTTCCCCGGGCGGCCATTGCCAACATCTTCTTCACCGAGATTCTCACTCCGCTCTTGCAAGTTGTGTGGACGCTGATCCCGTACCTGTACATCAACGCGCAGACCGGTGTCCTGCCCAAGAACAACGACGACGCGAAGACTACGCCGACAGACTCCCTCATCCGCGTTCTCGTGGTGGCGTTGGCTCCCATCGCGGTCAATGCTGGTGTCCTCGCAGGCATGTTCGCCATGGCCTGCTGTATGGGCCCGGTACTGAGCATGTGCTGCAAGAAGTTTGGCAGTGTCTTGGCCGCCATAGCGCACGGAGTAGCGGCCTTGTTCATGCTCATCTTCTTCGAGGCTATGTTTGTTCTCGAGGGTTTCAATTTCGCCCGCACGTTGGCTGGAATGATTGCCGTGGTGGCGATTCAGCGGTTCATCTTCAAGTTGATCGTTTCTCTCGCCCTTACGAGAGAAATGAAGACGGACCAATCCAACATCGCATTCTGGACTGGCAAATGGTATTCGATGGGCTGGCACTCAATGTCACAGCCAGGCCGTGAGTTCCTGTGCAAGATCACAGAGCTGAGCATGTTCGCGGCCGATTTCATTCTCGGCCACTGGCTCTTGTTTTTGATGCTGCCGATGATTTTGGTTCCGCAGATTGACAAGCTTCACTCGATGATGCTGTTTTGGCTCCGTCCCAGGTATGTATCTGCCCATCGCGTTCCCTACGATGGCTGCCGGATGAAGCTAACTGAGGCTCTGTACAGTCGTCAAATCCGTCCCCCCATCTACTCTATGAAGCAGTCGAAACTCAGGCGCAGACGGGTCATCCGATTCGCCATCCTTTACTTCGTGCTACTGGCCGTATTCATTGGGCTGATTGCCGGACCCATCGTGGCTGGCAAGCAGATCCCCAAGGCGACGCTGCAGCAGCTGGGCAAGTCGGCTTCAATGGGTGGGAAGTTCCAACTCATGCAACCGAACGGACAGGACAATGACAACACCAACGGCACTCTTGCCACGGGCACTGGAAGGACGGGCTACAGCGGCGCGTTCACAAAGTCGAAGACGAGCGGTAGCGGATCGCAACCGACGGCTTCAAGCGGTAACAACAAGATTAAGCTGCTGTAAGAATGTATAATGAAAAGCCAGAGGGGACCAGACGTGGATCTGCGGAGGGGAAACGCGGGGGTGTTCTGCGCTCCCTCGACCCTCGGTGCGTTTGGTGAAAGTCATGGTTTTGGGGAGTATGTTGCCTTTGTGCTCTCTTTTGGGTTGTTGCGCTATTCGGGTAGGGCATTGGTTGGACTGCGTTAATTCGTTCGTTGATTATTCGATGCCGGTAGAGTTGTGTTGTTCGTTGTTGCTTGGGCAATGACGATGTATAGAAATACACAAAGGTTTGCATTTGCACACGAGAATAAAGCACTCGGGTTGCGCGTGATGGGATGTCGCCAGTGGACGGACCTCGGGACGTTAGGACTCGACGCTGTGCGATAGTGGAGCATTTCAGGGGACTAGCGTACTGGGCCCTGTAGCCGCAGAAGCCCTTCCAGGCGTTCCCATTGGCTCTACGTCGTGCTGACGCGACAGACCCGTTTTCTCCTTTACGCCTACGTGCGAGTACCTTGGTAGTGCCAGATGCATCTCGACGTGCCTCGTCTACCTCTTTGCAGTGACGCTCCATCCTAAAGGCTACGGCAGCATTACCGACAGCACCAAGTAGCGAATCCCGTCGACTTGAGCCTTGAGTCAACCTGCGCTGATGGAGCTCGAGGCGCTGCAAGCTCGGCTGGGCAGTGCTCTGCAGCAGGCGTCGTCCAACTTCCAGAAAGTGCCCGGGTCTGCGGTGCTGGTGCGCTACATCCAGTCGAGCTACCAGAACGACCCCGTGCGGTCTGCCATAGAGCTCGTCCTCGTCCTCTTCTTCATCCGCTACCTCCTGTCGCCGTCGTATTCGACGCACAAGCAAAACTACGTCAAGCTGAGGGAAGATGTACGCATACCCCCGGCCGCTACAGCGAGAGGATACTAACCCGGCTTGGCGGCAGGAGATTGACGAGCTCATAGACGACTGGGCTCCCGAGCCGCTTGTTGCTGAGGTGACGCCCTTTGAAGAGGCCGAGAGCGAGAGGCTTCCCGTCATTGTCGGGTACGGCCCGCGCATCCCGAGGCTGTCTTTTGGGACCGTTTGCTAACATCGCGAACCGCGCCAGCCCGACTGGCCCTAAAGTGAAGCTGTCCAACGGCCGCACCGTCACGAATCTCGCATCCTACAACTTCTACAACTTCAATTCCAACGAGCAGATCAAGGAGAAGGCCATCCAGACCCTGCGCACTTACGGTGTCGGGCCCTGCGGCCCGCCGCAGTTCTACGGCACCCAGGACGTCCATGTCAAGGCTGAGGCAGACATCGCCAACTACTTGGGCACTGAAGGATGCATAGTGTATGCTCAGTCCTTCTCGACCGTGTCCAGCGTGATACCTGCCTTCTGCAAGCGCGGCGACGTCATCATTGCCGACAAGGCCGTGAACTACTCGATCCGCAGGGGATTGCAGGCCTCGAGGAGCCACATCAAGTGGTTCGATCACGGCGATATGGATGATCTCGAGAGGGCCATGAAATCGGTGGTCAAGGAGCAGGCCAAAGCCAAGAAGCTTACACGAAGATTCATCGTTTCCGAAGGCTTGTTCGAGACGCTAGGAGATTCAACGGACCTTCCGAAGCTCGTCGAGCTGAAGGAGAGGTACAAGTTCCGTATCATTCTCGATGAGACGTGGTCGTTTGGCGTTCTTGGTCGGACCGGCCGAGGCCTCACGGAAGCGCAGAACGTGGATCCTCAGCAAGTCGACATGATCGTTGGGTCACTGTCTGGGCCCCTTTGTGCTGGCGGCGGCTTCTGCGCCGGAGCCAAGGACGTTGTTGAACACCAACGCATCACATCGTCGGCTTACACCTACTCGGCTGCCTTGCCTGCCATGCTAGCCATGACCGCCAGCGAGACCGTCCACCTGCTCCAGTCGAACCCGGACATCTTGACCCAGTGCCGAGAAAACATAAGAGCCATGAGGGCGCAGCTGGATCCGCGGAGCGACTGGGTCATGTGCACTAGTGCCCCTGAGAACCCAATCATGCTGCTGGTCCTCAAGCCAGACGTTGTCCAGGCAAGAAAGCTGAGTGTGGATGAACAAGAGCGAATCCTGGCGGACTGCGCGGAGGAGGTAAGACCCCTAGCATTCTGTTGACCTGTCTTGGCCCAGACAGTTGTGCTGATTCGTGGCTTTTAGTCGCTGGCAAATGGCGTCATGGTTGCACGGCTCAAGACGAGGCCGTATGCTCACGCCATTGCAGCCAAGAGTGGTAGTTGGTACGCGCAGCCGGCGCTCAAGGTCTGCATCACTTCAGCCCTTTCAAAGAAAGACATCGAGAAGGCTGGCGTGACAATCCGCCATGCAATAACCAAGGTCATGACGCGCAGGTCTAGCAGCAAGTCGGCATGAGACGCCCTTTAGAAGGGCCTACCGGGCCATGATGCTACAGCGGCGGTTCGCAGGGCAAGACGACTCTGGCGTTGACAAGTTGCTGAGAAGAGCAACCGTACAGGTAGCTGATGGACGATTATGTTGTTCGGGGGTATATGATTGAACGACCTGGTCAAGCAAGATATTGCTGGCAAGCGTCATGGCTTACGCCTCGAGTAGAACCTTGGCCTTTGTACAATGGAGGGCAGTGGCACTGTTTGCATCTAATACTTAATATAATCTGTCTTATTCGGGTGTTGCTTGCATCAATCGCCGTGACGCAGCGTTGACTGTATTGTTTGGGCTGCTACTCCGTACGAGAAAAGAGTGGACGCCTTTCTCCATGACGGCTAGTTATTTCCAGTCCGTTCTATGACGGCGAGTCACGGCGAGTCACGGCGTGTTTCGCCAGCTCCGAGCTCATCGTCTGGCGCTTTCGCACATGATGAGAGGCCAACATGCTCACGTCGAAAGCATAGAGTTCATGACCCGCTCCAGCCTTCGCAAGGCATTCCACCCGCCCATACTCTTGTTTCAACTGGCGCGTAAATTGGCGACCGTGTCTTTGTCGCAGAGGCCCCGGCAACGGAGAGGGCATTGCCGCGATCCTGCGTCGCCATGGGGAGCGGCCCCTCCCTTGAGTCTCATTCCATCACGCGCCGCGGCTGCCGAGCTATATCGCAGTCGCGCATGTCTTACTACCTCCTGTTATTAATTCCATACTCGGTGCCTTCGAGACGTCGACGACGCTTGAACAGCCGAGAATGATGCCGGCCTGCCCTCTCGCCGTACGCCAGCTGCCCTGGCAACGCCTCGGCTTCATATACCTGCCCAGTCCCTCCAGGACACTCAATATTATCGCGTCTCCGGTTCCGTGATCCCCGTCTGTCGTTGAGCTTTCCCCCGATCCCCAGCCCTTGTTCCGTCTGTTTCTCATTCTTCTTGCTTCCCCTTTTCCCCAGCCGTCGAGTCGAATTCCTCCACTCCTTGGGAATATCGTTTCTGCTCGTCACTCGCTGTCACACATTCACTAAATGACTTAGCCCCTTAAGCCTGCCCCGATATCAAAACTTCACTTGATTTATGTGCACCGGCTTCGCCATAATTTGCTGGCCACTATGACACTTGGACGTCTTCTCTTCCCAGTCATCGTGCTTGGAACACTCGTTGCTGGACGCCCCGTCGGTAAGTGACCCTGGCCGGCTTGATTTGGCGGATTGCCAACCATACGGCCTTGCAGGCGAGCAGCTCGCGCGTCGAAACGCCCAAGATGACGCGGACATCATTCTGTATGACTCGTCAGTAACTGAGCCCAAGCGAGTGCCTCAGGTTCTGGTATGGGTTGACGATGCTGGCGAGCCTATTGCTACCGCGACGGACAACGTACTGCTGCTGCCAACGAGCCTAGCCCCTGGCGCCGAGTCGAAGGACTCGACAGCAACGACTCCCATGACGGCCTTGGCCACGCAGACCCTGACAGTTCCATCGTCGGGCACCCCAGGAAATGGCAACAAGGGTCGTGATGCTGCTATCCCGGCGGCCGCGACGCCTCGCGCCTCGACTGCGAAGAACCCCCCCAGAAGCGGTCCTGCCGACACAGAAACCCCGGCTGGACGGACTTCTTCGCTTGTTCCTGGCTCCGGAAAGCCCCAGGATGGCCGTCCTGCGAGCACCTCAGGATCCGATTCGGTACCGCCGTCGTCGGAACGCTTCGGCATCTCGTACAATCCTTACCGTTCCGACCACTCGTGTAAGTCGGCACAAGACATCATGGACGACTTCAAGCTGTTTTCGAGCTCTTACTCCCTGGTGCGCATCTATGGCACGGACTGCGACCAGGTCGCCAATGTCAAGGCGGCCGCCAAGCCCTTCGGGATGAAAGTCCTTTTAGGCATCTGGGACCCGGCTGCGGTCGCGGATGAGTCCGCCAAGATCATCTCGGCCATCAACGGCGACTGGGGCATGGTACACTCGGTCAGTGTAGGAAACGAGCTCGTCAACAATGGCCAAGCCACTCCTCAGCAAATTGTTGGCGCCGTCAAGGCCGCCCGTTCGACACTGCGCGCCGCCAATTACGCGGGACCTGTCGTGACTGTCGACACGTTTTCCGCTGCTCAGGCTCATCCTGAGCTCTGTGAGGTGTCTGACTACTGTGCCATCAACGCGCACGCGTTTTTCGATAGCACAGTCTCGGCCTCCAACGCTGGACGTTGGCTCCAGAACACGGTCAGCAAAGTCAAGTCCACCCTCTCGACCCCTAAGAAAGTGGTCGTGACGGAAACAGGTTGGCCCATGAACGGCAACAAGAACGGCTTGGCAGTCCCCAGCATCCAGCACCAGAAGTCTGCAATTGATTCCATCAAGAAGCAATTTGCCGCCACTCCGGGCGATGTAATTCTTTTCTCTGCCTTCAACGATCAATGGAAGTCGAATAGCCCGTCCACGTTCAACACTGAGCAATTTTGGGGCATCGACGGAACTGTCTCCCCTTCTGACAGGTAGACACTGTGCCGTCAGACAGTTCATTCGAGATCAACCGCATTCGATTCATCGTATACCCGACGCTGCTTCTTTACTTTGCGCGCCGAAGCACAGCTGATAGTCATGATGGTGGAAGCACAGATGTCAAGTCGGGATTTTCTCTCATGCGACGAGCCGGCTTTGATTCGTTGGATTTGGTGTTACGGAGCTTATTTTCCCCCCTACGTCTGGCAACATGCTGGCATTCAGTCGGCAGGTTTCCCAAGTGCGAGCCAAGCAGGTCTTGGGGGGACGGAGGACGGGAATGTGATTTGACCTTTTTCAAGCTATGTTATTTGGCTATGATTCAAGTATATACTTCTTGACATTTCTCTAAACGCGTTGAATTTAAGTACCTTGTGTGAAATCACAAGAAACGTGCCGACAGTCTGTCGGGACGTTAGGTAGGTTATTTAACCACCAAACAGCAAGAGTTCGTTGAGATAAGCGCTAAAGCATATATGACCTCTGAATAGTCGCCTTCGTCCCCACCTGTAACTCCGTTCATACAAATGCGGGAATATAAGTGTGCGACGCGAATTCTAGGTTGATTTGCACTCCGTGGCAGGTTTGTCCAATTAGGCAGTGCATCATCAAACTCCCATTATGCGATGTCCGAGGTACGTGATTCGTTGCAATGGGAAACGTTGGTTGAGATATCGAACCGTACCAAGAAAAAGCATGCCTGTGCGTGATGATCTTGAGTTAAGAACCCAGATCGTATGGTGCCTGGAGGCGCAGTCATCTTCTGCCAATGTGAAACGCCAGACAGTCAATTGTAGCCTAAAACGAGGTGGAGATTGGTGACAGTGTTCAAGTGCAGCCGGCCAGAAGCTCATCCACGAAGTCGTCGAGCTCGATGATGCGAAAGCGGTCTGCCCACCTTGCCGTCCACTCGAGATCCTTCCAATGGGAGGAGAGGCTCTTCTTCCACGAGGCGACTTCGACGTGCCAGCCCATTTTCAGGGCTCGCTCGGCGTATGTGAAGAACCCGTCCGAGTACTTGGCCGGTTGAGCGTCCCCCGTAGCAAGGACGAGCGTGCCTTGCTGGTCAAAATACTCCATGACGGACTCGGCGATTCGGGTTTGCAGCGTCTCGTCCACTAGATCCTCGACGTAGCGGACGGGGCCAATAGTGGTATAGGTCTCGTCAGAGGACGATGATGCACCTGCACCGAACTTTGCTCGATGAGACGACCTGACGTCGGCGACGCGCTTACGGTCTCTGAGGTCGACATGGTAGCCGAGATGCCGCAGCTGCTGGACGTAACGGGGCTGCGGCTTGCCAGGCACCACAGAGCACCCAGCGTTGAGCGCCACAGCTCGACGTCCGCGGACGAGAATCTCAGTCAAGAACTGCAGGTCCAAAGCCGGCAGGGGTGTGAAGCGTGCCGTCTCGGGAATCGAGTATCTCAGCCGAAGGGCCTGCTGGAAACTGATGTTGATGTTCGACATATCAAGGAAAACGTGAATGCCGTTGGCCGCTGAAATGGGATATTGCATGATATTTAAGCCGTCTCTGGCGCGGATTGGCCCGAGGCTCAACGAGAGGGTCAGGTGCTTCTGGTCCCTAGATCGCATCTTGTCATAGACAGGTATCAGGGGACCTGGTATGTCGCGCTGATACGACAGGACGTGTGCCAACTTCAAGCGGCGCTTTGGTGCTCCTGTCGCGCCTCGAAGCGACGTGGGTCTTTCCTTTCGCTCTATTGAATGAGAAAGCAGAGTCGCGACAAGGTCTGTTGACGATAAGGGAGTGGTCGATGGCGTGAGAGGACCATGGTCATCGTCGTCACCAGTGTCGGAGCACACTTCGAGATCCGAGTGCGAGTCAGAAGGACCATTGCATGGTCCGTCACTGGGAGAGCGAGGCCTGGTCAAACGCAGAGCAGGAGGCTTGCCGGAAACATGCGAGACTTCCGCACAAGCCGTGGAGATCTCATTCAAAGCAGGTTTCCCCTGGTAGTTTGGGCCTCTGGTCCCTACCAACGAAGCAGGAGATTGTAATTGCGCAAAAAGTCTCAAGAAATCGCCGAGTTTCGCAGGTTCATTCGACCGGGCTGAAGGGCAGGGTGACTTCAATGTGTGGGTGTTGTCAGCACTCGAGGAACTGTTCGCAATGCTGAGGGCTTCGCCTGAGCTGAATCGTGGCGGGTGCCCCAGGTGCAGCTCGTCGGCATGGCACTTGAGTTTGGCAAAGTCGCCGAGCTTTGGCGAGGCACTTGTTCGATCAAAAAGGCGACCTTTGAGGCCTTTTGCTTGCGGTCGAAGGCCCTCAGCCTGTAACGAGGTATCTGGTTCGTCGTGCATTGATGGTGTCTTGGAATATTGACAGCCGGGATAGATCCATTGATGTTGCAACTATGGTTTGTGGAATGGTGATGTTGGGGCAGTGAAGGACGAGGCCTGGCAAGAAGCTATCGAAGCAGAGTTGGTCCAGGTTCCAGTCGAATACTGCCGTCGGATCTCGCTTTTGAAGCCCAGTAGACCAAAGGAGCAGGAGAACGAAGCTATTCGGCCAAAAGAAGAGATGTTGAAGCGTCTTCAGTTGAGCTCCAAGTTCAAGAACAACGCATCAGACCTTTCAACTGTGGCGACGATGACGACGACGACTGATAGGAGCAACGGAGCCGGAAAGTCTAGTGTGAAGCCTGATTCCAAAGCTAAGTGCTGGTTCACGGAGCCAATTCAGAAATATGTTCGATATGTTGTCCAGAGAGCAGCGATCGAAAGCACGTGCGAAGTTGCAAGAGAGCGATGCCCACGCAATGTGAGTCAATGAGGGCATCGACTCATGGAGTCATGCGGCTGTTTCGCCACGCGCGCGCGGAACGGCGCGGGCACGGAGCGCCGGGGGGCGAGGTACGTACCCCAGCTTCAGCCCCGTTGTAAATTACCAAATTGGGAACACACCGCTCGTCGCATGTGCATACGAGTACTAAAGTACGCTCCGCAAAGTGCGGCCGCTCGTGCCGATTTTCAAGTGACAGTTGTTCTCTGGCACTGGCAGGAAGAAACAGCTACCGCATTCACCTTCATCCAGCAGTAGGGACATGTCTTTGGGGGTGAGCCTTCCTTCAGCTGCAAGCGCCCTGTCGCGTTGCCTATGTGTTGCTATTATGCCTGGCAAACATCGGGTCCGCGGCTAACCTATCGGTAAATCTGTAGATAAAAAATTGCATCACCCCGATATCCGTAACAAGTCCCGCCACAGAACACTTGTGCGGCGTAGGCGAAGATGGAGGCAATGTGGCGCAGATGAGAACCCTTGCGCCCGCACTGTATCTGACGACCGAATCCCCCTTCTGCGGCTCCCCGCACCCAGCGGCTTAGGAAACGCGACCCCAGCCCATCATCGACGCGTATCCAGGCTCGCGCGCGAAGACTCCAGGCTGGGGCGCACTGAGCTGCTCGAGCTTCTTCGCCGCCTGGCCCGTTGCTCTCCTGGGTCTGCAGGATGCAGCCCCGAAGATTTGGCGAAAACGTTGAGAATGTCCGTCAGGGAGATGACGCCAGTCAACTTGCCGGAAATGCGCGCCCCTGCCATGGCAGATGCGGGAACGGCCGCCAGTGGAACCGGGGAAGGGGGCGTCGCGTTCGTCGGAGGCGGCGGCGGAGCGCCGCTCGCATGGCTCTGCGGGCCCATCAAAGGTGTTGCTGGAGCAGACGGCGAAGGAGACGCCGATTCGACAATCCACATGCGGTGTGATCTTGTGGCGACCAGCTTGGCGACGGTGTGCGCCAGGGTTGAGTAAGGGTTGACGTAGAAGACGGGAAATGTGTCCTGGCCCTTTTCCACGCCTCGCTCGTTCAATATGACAGAGATGAAATGCATGCACGATGCACTCAGCAGAGGCGCGCTCGATGTGGTGGTCAGATGCCGAACGTCTTTGGCGGAGATATTGCCAACCACGTTTTGGCCGTTATCGACAACCGCAACACTGGAAAGGCCCTCGTCGTTCATGAGCCTTAGGGCGTCCGAGAGGGGAGCATCCGAGCTGTTTACAAGATCAGCACAAGCGCCTCCCAAACTTCCTTTAGGCAATAAGACGGACTCACTTGACAGAGATGATCTGCTGCGTGCCAGTTCCCAAGTCTCGGAGCAGGGCCGGATAAAGGCGATCAATCGTGGGGAAATTGACGCCCTCGTTCCAAAAGAAATCAACCATACGCAATTGGCTCAAGACACCAATGACTTCGCCCAGGGGACCGTTGACCATTAATCGATGTATACCACTTCCCAGAATTTCGATGGCCTGGGAGAGGTTGTCGGTAGAAGCTACACTGACAAGGCGCTCTCGTCGGCATATGGGTTGAATCTCCCGCAGGGATATTCGAGCTCCCTGTTGGGCCTTGGCCATGATAGAGTTGTACAGCGCGACCTGGTCGCCGTCGGGCCTGACCAGACCCACCACGACGACCAGATAGGCATTGAGGTCACTGTAGTCGAAAGTCGAGACAGCGGTATGGGCTGATGCGTTCTCCCGTACGAGGACGACGTTGGTCTTGCTCTTGAGCAGTGTCTGTGGGAGAGTACGTCTACGCGTCAGTACGAGGTCTCAGAAGTCAAAGCAACCAATTACGACGGGTCTCACCATGGTGGCCTCCTCGACACTGCTGTCCATCTCGATCCATCTGACGTCTTCGGGAGACACAAGTTCTCCGACTGCGATATCGCGCCATTCTCGACCAACGAACCTGGGATTTGTGTGTTTGTTGCCCGATGGAGGATGGTTCAGGAGCTCCTGCACCGCAGCCTGAGTGAAGGAAGGGTGGCGATGGCGAGGAGAGGCGGGGACATTTCGCAGATTCTCGGCGAAACTCTGGCGATGTGCCGTCTTGTTAATGCTGGACGAAGAGGGCGTTCGCTGAGGCGAGGCCGACTGCTGCGAGGTCGTGGACGGTCGGGGGACGGCGATGGACAGGCCGGACGCGCTGCCTTCTGCGTCCTTGTCTTTCGCATCCCTGCCGCCGGCGCTAGCGCTCGATGAGGCATCCATCGAGAAGCAAGTTGGGGCCGAAGTGGCCGGAGCTGTGAAGAGCAAGCAGCCGTGCGTGGACAAGAAGTTGACCGCTTTCCTAGGACGACCGAAGTATCTCTTGGGGGGGACAGCTGGAAGTCGACGCAGAGCTGCAAGACGAGTAGAAGCGCAAATGTTTACGCAGTCCGGTAGGAAGCTATGCAGGGATAGCGAGATCGCGGGACGTGATGTGCAGAAGGGGTGGCGGAGCGATGAAGTTGTGTCGTGCGCGGATGGAGGTGGAAAGAAGCTATCGCGCCTCGAAGCACCTTGTCTGCGGCGGGGCGGGGTTTGTACTGGACAGCTTCGAGTGTGCTTGGGCGATGACGTGGGCAGCAGGTACCTCAAGTGCCTTAGGTAAGGTACCTTGAATCTACTTCGAGATGTCTGAACTGAACACTCCAGGAGGCATGCGAGCGCAGCTCAAATGTACCTTGTGTATCCGTATGGTGGTCGGCTGTTTTGTTGCACAATACAAGACGAGGGCTCTGCTTCACTTTTCATCCCCATCGTTGTCGGCGCTGAGGCGCAACGAGTGCTTTGATGAGCCATGTGGCAGGCGCACGAGCAGCAGGAAACGGTTTGTATTCCTACCTTACCTCACCTGCCTGTAGATAGGTCGATGGCAGCACTGCCGGCGCCCGTGGCCTTGCGCTACGGTCATGCATGCATTGCGCATTGCGTGACGGACATTGGGCTTGTGCATTGCTACATCGTTTTCAAGAGATGCCAAAACAGTCGTAGGTGGACAGACAGTCCGGCCAAAGACCGATATTAAATAGCGTTCGATGTTACCGGCGGAACCAAAACGTTCTCTTCGCAGCTGCCAAAGCGGCCTACCGATTTGCTGGGCTTAAGGCGACCCGCCTGCCTCAAACGAGTGGCTTTAATTTGCCTACAGATTACTCGTACGGATAGCGGAGCTTGCACTTTCGTACCGCGCACGACCCAAGGTCCACCGACAGCGTGGGAACAAGACAGGGGAAATAAAAACACCGGCACTTTTCACCCCTCGTCTGCCTCTTGTACCAGCCGCGACAATTGACCTCGCATCGACGCGACCTCCCTATTACCAAAGAGACCACAGCTTTGTTCGTGCTTTGCCCACCTGCGACGTAGCCGCCACCCCGAGTCCCTGGCCGAGTCTTCGCTTTCGCGGCTGTCGCTGGCAATAAGATTCCAGGGTCCTGCGAAGTCTGCACGCAGACACATACGCGCGCGCACACACCTGGCGCGGTGGACGCGGCAGGCGGCTTTTCCCCTCCCCCCACTTTCTCCCGCCCACCAAAAGTCGAATCTCGAATCCATCCACCGCCAACAGCCGACCTCTCCTCCTCCTGCATAGGGCTTCACGCCATCCACCTGCCAGCCATACAGTCGACGAGCCGTCCGACATTAGGCTGCACGGCGCCGTCCGCCACCGAGTCGCCGCCATGTCTCTCCTCTCCGCCGATGTCCACGCCGAACTCACCCAGCTGCTCCAGGCCCTACAGTCCGCCGACAATGGCATCCGCTCCCAGGCCGAGGAGCACCTCCAGAATAACTGGACTGTTGCCCGGCCTGAGGTCCTCTTGATGGGCCTTGCGGAGCAGATACAGGGCGCCGGGGACAACGCTGTGCGTACCATACCTTGCCTTCCTCGTCACCCTTGCTCGTCGCCTTGCCCGCCCTTGGCGACGGAACCCCTCCCCCCCGGGGCGCTTTGCCTTGCCGCCTCGTCTCCTCCGTCTTGTCGCGCTCGCGAGTCTAACAGCCGCCGAACAGACCCGTTCTTTCGCTGCCGTCATTTTCCGTCGCATTGCCTCCAAGACCCGAAAGGTCGAGTCGGGCGAGAATCTCGACATGTTCTACTCTCTGTCCAAGGAACAGGCCGCCGTCATTCGCCAGAAGCTTCTCGAGACACTCGGCACCGAGGCCGATCGCAACGTGCGCAACAAGATCAGTGATGCTGTTGCTGAGGTCGCGCGGCAATATTCCGACAACAGTCAGTTGCCAACCACGTTTGCTTTGCCAATAGCCGGGGTGCTAACTCTTGCCTGTCAACAGACGATGCCTGGCCAGAACTGCTCGGCGCTCTCTTCCAGCTCAGCCAGGCGCCTGAAGCAGAGAAGCGGGAGAACGCATTCCGCGTCTTTACCACAACCCCCAGCATTATTGAGAAGCAGCATGAAGAAGCGGTCCTCCAGGCGTTCCAGAAAGGGTTCAAGGACGACGCTGTCAGGGTACGATCCAAGCGTTGTCTAAACTTCCCCTGGCGCAGCGCACTAATCTCCCGCTTAGGTTCGTCTTGCCGCCATGGAGGCTTTCGCAGCCTTTTTCAGGACCATCAAAAAGAAGTCCCAAACCAAGTACTTCGCGCTGATTCCAGATGTTCTCAACGTGCTGCCTCCGATCAAAGATTCCCAGGACTCGGAGGACCTGAGCAAGGCTCTGCTGGCCCTCATCGACCTCGCCGAATCTGCGCCGAAGATGTTCAAGCAGCTCTTTCACAACCTCGTTCAGTTCAATATATCTGTCATTCAGGACAAGGAGCTGGACAGCATTTGCAGGCAAAATGCGCTCGAGCTCATGGCTACATTTGCGGATTACGCGCCGTCCATGTGCAGGAAAGACGCATCCTACACGACTGATATGATTACTCAGTGCCTGAGTCTGATGACCGACCTCGGCGAGGATGACGACGATGCCGCGGAGTGGCTTGCGTCAGACGATGTGAGTGAAAAGCCATGCAGTACGTCCAGATGGAAGCTTCTCTAACACCTTCCCAGCTTGACCAAGACGAGAGTGATCAGAACCACGTGGCCGGTGAGCAGACCATGGACCGCCTCGCCAACAAGCTGGGCGGCCAGACCATCCTAGCCCCGACATTCAACTGGCTGCCCCGAATGATGACTTCCATGGCCTGGAGAGATCGGCATGCCGCCTTGATGGCTATCTCGGCCATTTCGGAGGGATGCCGCGACCTCATGATCGGGGAGCTCAGCCAGGTTCTGGATCTAGTCATCCCAGCTCTACAGGATCCGCACCCACGCGTGCGCTGGGCGGGCTGCAATGCTTTGGGCCAGATGAGCACCGACTTTGCCCCCAAAATGCAGACCGACTTTTACGACCGAGTACTGAAGGCGATTGTGCCAGTTTTGGAATCGCCTGAGGCGCGTGTGAAGTCCCACGCGGCGGCAGCGCTGGTCAACTTTTGCGAAGAGGCAGAGAAGTCAATCCTGGAACCCTATCTGGACGAGCTTCTGTCCCATCTCTTCCAGCTGCTGCAAAGCGACAAGCGTTTCGTTCAGGAGCAGGCCTTGTCGACCATTGCGACCATTGCGGATGCCGCCGAGGCGGCCTTTGCCAAGTATTACGACACCTTGATGCCTCTCCTCGTCAACGTCCTCCAAAATCAAAGCGAAAAGGAGTATAGGCTCCTGCGCGCCAAGGCCATGGAGTGCGCCACTCTCATTGCCCTCGCCGTCGGGCGGGAGCGGCTTGGCCCAGACGCCATGACCCTTGTCAACCTTCTCGCCAACATCCAGACCAGCATTACGGATGCAGACGATCCGCAGGCGCAGTACTTGATGCACTGTTGGGGCCGAATGTGCCGGGTTCTTGGCTCAGACTTCGTGCCGTTCTTGGATAGCGTCATGCCACCGCTGCTCGAGCTGGCCATGGCCAAGGCGGACATCCAATTGTTGGACGATGACGATCAGGCCGAGCAGATGAATGGCGAGGACGGCTGGGAGTTTGTCCCCCTCAAGGGCAAGATGATTGGTATTCGGACAAGTACCATGGACGACAAGCACATGGCAATCGAGCTCTTGGTTGTTTATGCCCAGGTCCTCGAAGGCGCCTTTGCTCCATTCGTTGCAAACATCATGGAGAAAATTGCGCTGCCCGGTCTCGCCTTCTTCTTCCACGATCCCGTGCGCTACATATCTGCAAAGCTGGTGCCGCAGCTGCTGAGCTCGTACAAGAAGGCGTACGGGTGTCCCTCCAACGAACTCGCAGGCCTGTGGACCGCGACTGTAGACAAGGTTTTGGAGGTTCTCACTGCCGAGCCCTCGATTGAGACCCTGGCCGAGATGTACCAGTGCTTCTACGAGTCAGTCCAGGTTGTCGGTAAAGACTGTTTGACAGCCGAACACATGAGACGCTTCATTGACTCGGTTCATTCCGCACTGGAGGACTACAAGGACAGGGTCGCCCAGCGTGTTGAAGACAAGGAGGGCGCCACGGCCGACGACGTTGAAGATGAAGCCGAGGAGACGCTGATTGCGATCGAGGATGACCAAACGTTGCTATCGGATATGAATAAGGCATTCCATTCCATTTTCAAGAATCACGGCGCGGCTTTCCTACCGGCATGGGAGCGGCTAATGTCGACCTACGAAGGGTTCCTCGCGTCTCCGGATCCCACCCAGAGACAATGGGGTCTTTGCATCATGGACGACGTGTTGGAGTACTGCGGTCCTGAAAGCAGCCGCTATGCCAACTGCATTACTCAGCCTCTCATAGACGGCTGCCGGGATCCATCACCAGCCATCCGGCAAGCCGCGGCATATGGCATCGGTGTAGCGGCCCATCGCGGCGGGGCGGCCTGGTCGCAGTTCCTCGGAGGGTCGGTGCCATTCTTGTTCCAAGTGACGCAAGTGCCCGATGCCAGGAGCGAAGACAACGCCTACGCCACTGAGAACGCCTGTGCCGCTATCGCCAAGATCCTGCATTACAACGCAGGCAGCGTGGCAGACACACAGGCTGTGATCTCTCAGTGGATAGATACTCTGCCGGTGACCAGCGATGAAGAGGCAGCCCCGTATGCGTACGCGTACTTGGCCGAACTTATTGACCAGTGAGTTGCCCACAGCCGAGTGATAGGGTTGGAAGAAGCAAGTAGAAACACGGCGGCTGACAAGATTGACTTTGCAGGCAGCACCCAGCAGTGATGAGCCAGGCCAGCAAGCTATTCGTCTTTATCGCTCAGGCGCTTGAGGCAGAGACTCTCCAGGGTCAGACGGCCAGTCGGGTGACGTTGGCCACGAAGATGTTACTCACGACTGCCAATGTGGACCCGACGCCTCTCCTCCAGCAATTCTCTCAGGACTCGCAGCGGACGATCATGGGATACTTCAGCTAGGGGGTGACTGCTCTTCGTTTGGCGCGCAGGGGATGATATTGTTCAATCTTGGAAGGCTGCGAGCATGATTGCTGATGGTTAACGCCATCACGCTTTGCACCGATGCTACCAACTCAAGCGGCCATGCGGCACCATTACCGCTGCTTTGCTTGGAGGCTTGGACGCGCAGAAAGTCGCAGTCTAGGGGAAGCGACGCCGTGCCCTGACGGGACAAGGAATGGCGGCGAATCGCATGGCGTGGGGGCGTCGGGTCTAGAGGTCAGGCGGCAGGCATGTGATGGAGAGTAGTAGCGTTTGGCGGTTATGAAAGAATGGCAATGGTGCGTAATGTGCAGGGTGTGACGAGGAGAGAAGCCTTTGATGATAGAGGTGAAGACATTTCGCAATCTACGTGTTCATGAGCTGGCCGGCAGCGGCATTCGAGGTTCGAATTCGACGGCCGCCATCCAAGGACATTGACGCCATCGGAATGTGATGGCACATCCGTAATCAGTGTGCCCGTGCACAGGTAGTTCAGACGGAGCCTGGGTTGTCAACAGGCAATGAAGACGCCGTCTTCTATCGGTCGTTTGCCGGACTGCCACAGACGCGGTACCGGATTGCGCTCCTCTGATTCAGCCTGCGCCCTGTACGGCGGCGTACCTTGTTTCTTGGGCGCGTTACGCAATGTCATCCAGCGCTGACACTTCTACTCGGCTTTCGGGTACACAATCTGCCTGCCAGAGGGCCCGCACGAAGCCGAAGCAGGCATGTCGGCCTGTTGCTTGGCAGGCAAGGTAGAGTAGGCAAGGTAGGGTAGAAGTAGGTAGGTATTTGCTTGGTAACGAACTAAGACACACGCGTATTCCAGAAACCCCAACTTCTCCAAGAGGAAGTGGGATAGTCCCACAGCCGGGAATAGCTCGGGGCATTTTTCACAGGGCAGGTTTCATCACGTTACAACCCAGTCAGTCCAGTGGGCCAACGGAGAATTTCCTGTGGAGTTCAGAGGGTACCACGGGAGCAGATGGTCCGGTGCGGGAGTCATGGCGAGAGCGCGAGTCGTTTTCGAGCGTGTTATACCTCGAAGGCATCCGTCGAACACGTCCTCTTATTGAGGGGGGATCGACATCCGTTGCCAATGGTACCAAACAGTGCGTTGAAGTCTCGATGCGGAGTCTCTTGCGGCCAACCTGCTGCAGCAGTGTTTGGTTGCCAATGTCCTCATGAATTGCAGCATGAATGGCGAGGTGGCAGCGGTGCTTCGTTGTCAAGTGTGAGTGAGTGAGACCATCTGCTGGGTTTCCTCCTGGCGTGTTGGGCAAGTGCCTAATTTATATCACATCTCGTAAACAGGCTGGTGTACTTTTGGTGCTGCTGAGGCGAGTGAGTCAAACAACGTGAGATACTTGGGGATCCATGAATGCTACGTTTTTCATCTCAGTCGTCGTATGTCTGCAGCCTTGACCGGCATAGCTTGTAGACACTAGATACGTGAAAGCTCATCTGTACCTCAGCTGCTGAAGCCCGCTCAAGGTTTTTGGTTCTCAGATCCTGAGGGCCGCGGCAGACTGTACCCTGCCGCCGTCCTATTGAATGCATCGTCTGCCCTGACGAACACGAGCTTGGTTGGGCCTGCAACTGAACATTTTGTCGAGTACCTTACCTTACTTGTCCATGAGTCGCGCTTGAAAGTCCCAGGCAGCCAACGTTAAGGCACGGTACCTACCGTATCTTGGGCGGTAAATACCTTAAGTGTAGTAAGGTAGGTATCTTAGGTAACTCAATTAGCTGCTGGCGGCGCTCGAGCCTTCACCCCGCTCTCGTGAATCGCGACACCACCACGGAGCTTTGGATGGATTGGTGGCATACTAATACCACGCTCACCGTGCTTTTCGTCCGAACTGGATGGATGCTGACGAAGCCTGGCTTCACCAAGATACCCCTAGGAAGCGTTGGCACTGGCATTTGGTGGCTCGCACTCTATATACATTAGGCCATGGGTGGTGGACACAGATCCCCCTTACCTATACCTACCCGCCTGGGTACATGGACTTCTGCATCAATAGTGGGCTGTTAGGGGGCTCGCGGGGTATCTGCCCCGTACTGTATCTACCTCAGGTAAGGTAGGTAGGGTACGATATGGCGGCGCCAGCTCCATAGCGAACGTTGCGGCGTTAACAGCCGCGAGCAGCCTCCATGGCTTTCCATTCCCATCCGAAGACTTCGTGCTGGAAACAAAACTTGCGGAGTGAACTCAGGTGGGTATGTATTGATTGACATGCGAATTACGATCCAGCGAGGCGCCGAGGGCAAGACAGATCCATTTTATTTCTCGCCTCCCCAAGAGACATGGGCTTCTCCCAGACCGGCATCTACTTCCGTAATCCTCCATTTTGCGCGCTCCTCAGTAATTGCAAACCCACCACGGCTGAGCCCGACTGCCGAGGAATCGCTGCATCTCACCACCTCGAGACGTGGCCCTCCCCTTGCAACATCGACACCACCGCCGACGACACAACCCCATCTGGCATCGTTGCAGCCAGCCGCATCTTCGCCGCTGCCGCCGCCCGCAGTGCGCGACCTGTATCGTCCGCTGCAGTCCAGGCAGCGCAGCCCGGCCATCCGGGCCCAGCGAAACCCCCTCGTCCTTGGCGTCGACACAGACGATCCAGCCCGACCACCACGGCATCGTTGGTCGCCAGCCCGTCGCGAATACAAGTCGTTCCAGCTCGTCTCGTCACGTTTCCATTCGCAGCTCGACCTCGGACCCAAGGTAGCTTCTACCTGGCTCGGCCGATCTGCATCGCCGACTGCGGCAGGCTGCATCCTCATGATTGAAGGGCGCAGCACCTGCGCACCCGAATTTCGGGGCCTTTAAACGCAGAGGTTCTGTCCTTATCCGGAGCGACCTGCCATCGCCGTCCATAACCTTCTGTCCCGACGCCTGGGCCCCAGCAGTCCAGTCAGATGCTGTCGCCATGGATGGCTTCTACACACACCCACAGCTGCCCCCCCAGGAGCTGCAGCGTCAGCTCTCCCAGCAACAGGGTGACCAGCAACGGCGGCAGCAGCCGCAACAGCAGCAGGACCAATTTCAGGTGATGCCCGATCACGCCATGATTGGCGGCGACTCGTTCGATGATATCATCCGCAACAATCAGGATGAAATGCACCGCCGCAGGAGCATGCCGCAGACCTACGCCAACCCCGAGTCGCAGGCTGCAAGGCGCTTATCTTCCATTGGTGCCGGAGACATGATGTCTTTTGGGCCCGCCAGTGCCGGCCTCGGAAACTATCCTTTCAATCAACCAATGGCACCGGGTCTTCCAAACATAGGCATGGCAGATGGGATGAACAATTACATGGCCGACCCGGCCGAATATCCTGCCATGTCCGCGGATTTAATGGGCTCCATGATCCCTGCTTCGTTTGCCAACATGGACATGGGGCCGATGGTCAACGACACTTCGGCCATTGGCATGTTTCCCACAGCCGGCGCCCCTAACAGCGGCTTCAATACTGGGCAGATGGCATCCGTTGGTGGGGATTACCCAATGGGCGTCGATTCCAACGATGGGGCTCTGAGTGCCACCGCTAACGACGGCCCTGCTGTCATCGGAGCCATGGATGATGGACGAAACGACGACATGATGACTATGAAAGCAGCGCGCTTCGGTTCCATGGCCTCCACTTCGAACCCGCCCGGAAACAGCCTGCCCCTCGAATCCAATGTGAGCACCTTCAGCCAGAATATGCCGCCGCCGCTCTCGCGTCACGTTTCTTCAACTGGCTCGGGGGTCTCTCCCCAGACCGCGGTTCCTGCCGGCATCACGCGAACCAATTCTGCTTCCGATGCAGCAACACCAGTCAGCGCCTCAACTCCGCGTGAGCCGAAGGAGAAGACAATTTACTCCAAAAGTGGTTTCGACATGCTCAAGGCTTTGTGGCTTGTCGCTACACGCAAGGAGCCTAAGATTCACCTAGGCGCTGTCGATATGTCTTGCGCCTTTGTCGTCTGCGACGTTACCATGAACGACTGTCCCATCGTCTACGTCTCGGACAATTTCCAAAATCTTACGGGTTACAGTCGCCACGACATTATTGGCCAGAACTGTCGCTTCCTCCAGGCCCCTGACGGCAAGGTCGAGGCTGGTTCCAAGCGTGAGTTCGTGGACGATGGTGCGGTATACAACCTCAAGAAGATGATAAACGAAGGACGGGAGGTACAGCAGAGCCTCATTAACTACCGCAAAGGCGGCAAGCCTTTCCTCAACCTGCTGACTATGATTCCCATCCCCTGGGACACTGATGACATAAGGTACTTCATTGGATTCCAAATAGATCTTGTCGAATGTCCGGATGCCATCTCTGGCCAGGAACTTGGCGGCGTCAAAGTTGATTACAAGCATAGCGACATTGGCCAGTACATTTGGACGCCGCCTACTTCGAGCCAGTGGGAATCTGAGAGCGGTCAGACACTTGGAGTGGATGACGTCTCGACACTCTTGCAGCAGTTCAACCCCAAGGGCTTGGTCTCGGATTGGCATAAGCAATCTTGGGACAAGATGCTTTTGGAGAACACCGACGACGTTGTCCATGTTTTGTCCCTCAAGGGCCTCTTCCTCTACCTATCACCTTCTTGCAGCCGAGTTCTCGAGTATGATGCCACAGATCTCGTGGGAAACTCTCTCTCCTCTGTCTGTCATCCTTCCGACATCGTACCCGTCACCCGTGAACTCAAGGACGCCACTGCCGGCAACCAGGTCAACATTGTTTTCAGAATACGGCGGAAGCAGAGTGGCTATACCTGGTTTGAAAGCCACGGGTCCCTTTTTGTCGAGCAAGGCAAGGGTCGAAAGTGCATCATTCTGGTTGGGCGTAAAAGGCCTGTTTTCGCGCTCAGCAGACAAAATCTGGAGATGAATGGTGGCATCGGCGACAGCGAGCTCTGGACGAAATTGTCAACGTCCGGTATGTTCCTGTTCATTTCGTCCAATGTCAGGTCGCTTCTTGACCTACAGCCGGAGACATTGGTGGGCACCAGTATCCAGGACCTGATGCGCAAAGAATCGCGACCCGACTTTGGCCGGGCCATTGAGAAGGCGAGGCGAGGCAAAATCGTCACATGCAAGCATGAAGTCCAGAACCGCAGGGGCCAAGGCTTGCAAGCTCAAACTATTTTGTATCCTGGCGACGCCTCCGAAGGCCAAAAGCCCTCCTTCTTACTTGCCCAGACGAAGTTGCTGAAGGCATCGTCTCGCAGCACCGCAGCTCCTGGCGTAGGTTCAAACAACCGATCAACGTCTGTAACTCCCAATCCGCATATGCAGGGAAGTCAGTCAGGTGGCGGGCAAGTATCGCAGCCGGCTGGAGGAGCGTTGATGCCGGGCAGTCAAGATGCGGCGCTGGCCTCGGAAGACAACATTTTCGACGAACTCCGGACGACAAAGTGCTCGAGCTGGCAGTTCGAGCTGAGGCAGATGGAGAAGGTCAACCGGATCCTGGCGGAAGAGCTGGGTGGGCTTTTGTCCAACAAGAAGAAGAGGAAGCGGAGAAAGGGTGTCGGTAACATGGTGAGGGATTGCGCCAATTGCCACACAAGAAATACCCCCGAGTGGCGGAGAGGACCTAGTGGGCAGAGAGATCTATGTAACAGTTGCGGTCTCCGCTGGGCAAAGCAGGTAAGAACATCTTCCTGTCACGATCGGGATGACAGCACCAATTTGCTAACACTGAGTTCCCAGACTGGTCGCGTTTCTCCTCGCAACTCATCGAGGGGAGGCAACAACGGACACGGCGACTCGCAGAGCAAGAAATCAGCCTCGCCCGTCCCCTCATCACCATTGCACAAAGAGCTCTCTGCTGAAACGCCAAACCCGCATGCCGCCAAGTCCACCCCCAACCCTCATCCCAATTCCAGTGCCGTACCTAAAGGTGCCAATGGCGACGGCGCAATCAACCCAGCGCAGTTGACGAACCAAAAAATGATCGGCGCAACTGCAGCACCAAGCGGTGCGCCATCGGCGACTGGGCAAGGCTCGCTTACAGCGATACCACCACTGAGTCAGCCATCCCTCGCCGGCGGCATCCCTGGGTCGTCCATGACAGCCATCCGAGAGGAACGTGAGAATAGCCAACCTTGAGATGACTTGAGTCTCGAGCCATCTCGGCTGTCCGCCATTCTCGATATTGCCGATGGGATAGGGGGGGGGTCAATAGTACACTCCCCTTTGTCGCTTCTCAACCACTTGGCTTTATAGATACCCGCCATTTTCATCCACATCGAAACGCAGAGGGATAGGCCGGGTCCCGAGCACATTCCTCGTTTTCTGTTCATCTCTACGTTACCACGGCTTTAACGTGTCGAAGATCCTTAGCGTCAACTTGCCCTTGAGTCACAGGTCATTCTGCGAGGAAGGGCCCCTTTTTTTGGAGCTAAAGTCGACTTATACTATTTCATACGGAACTTACATTGAAGCTTGTGGTTTAGGAAGAGATGGCTAGCACTGATTGTATGTTGTGCTGGAGTTTCCGGCTTCGTGAGCGCAGAGGCCATGTCACTATGACTGTACATATGATTCTCGGTTATGATATACGGAATGACCCGGAGGACAGAAGAGATAGATGAAAGAGAAATTTCAAAACTTTTAAACAAGAGCATTCGTGCCGTCATTTTAGTGCATAGCTGCCACGGTACCGACAACCCAAGCTGAAGAATTGGACAAGTGGCGTTGAAGGTAATTAATTAATAACCGAGGTCGCTCACTGGCCAGCTAAGGGGTGCAGCTGTCAACCCTGGAACAAAGAAGGTCAAAATAGGCGCAATGGCGTGGACTGGGCTCGATTTGCCCGTCCACCAGGATGCAAGGGAACTTGTGTTACTCTGAGCCAGTTCGCCCAAAGAAATCAACGTGCGCTGCTAGACACAGAGATGGTAGACTACACGCCGCCCAAATTCTATCATAGCTCGTCCACCGTATGAGTATTTCCTTCCTTCCCCTCATCCCAGGTGCGGCTCTTGGTGTTGACCTCGCGCTGCTTCACCTCTTCGGCTGCTTTCTGCTGTCCCCCAACGATACTGCTTGCAGAATCAGTGTCCCCAGCCGCATGCTGCTGCTGCCTTCGCCTTCTGTCAAGCTCTGCAATCTCGTCATCGTAAACGGTCCATTCGGGAACCTGCCTTCTCGCGCGGTCAAGCTTGGGCTCTTTCGTCTGCGGGTTATTGCACAAGTCGATGGTGCGCGCGCTGGCAAGGCTCTCGTCGCTGCACCAAGTCTCGCACCACAGCCAATCCTGCGGCAGGCTGTGAATGGGGATCTGGAACTGCATGTGGTTCGGAAGGTCCTGGTCTAGGTTGGACAAACTCGCCGGGTCGGCGGAAAGAGTGTGGTATTGCTGCCGTAGCCGGTCGCCGGCAGCGAGCTCCCGGAAGCGGCGCAAATCGACGACATAGAGGGCCGAGATGTGGTACGGCCGGCCGCGCAGATAGCCAGCCCAGTAGCCCTGTTTCCAGAAGCGAAAGCCTTCCATTTCGGTGCGCGAGTCGCACATGGGCGTGAACCCATACGGCGCGCCTTCCAGGTCCAGGTTGACAAGGTCCATCATGTCCGTCCGCACAATCTGGTCTGCGTCGACAAAGATGACCTTGTCAAGTGACAACGGGAAGAGGACATCGAGGAACAGGATCTTGTAACCCCAAATTTCGCGTTGCTTCTCCTTTTGCTGCCGCAGCCAGTGCGGCCACTTGTATGTGACCATCTCGTACTTAAACCCGTATTCTGCCGCCATGTGTGGGATAAACTCCTTGAATGATGGCGAGAGAAATTGTTCAATGAACCAGAATTTGACGCTATGCTTGGTATTGCGCATCACAGACACCATCATGATGTTGAGCATACGCTCGTAGAGGTGTCCGCTGGCCACAGAGAAAATGTTGATGTCAGCGTGCTCCTGTGCCACCACCGATTTTGTTTTGGATCCGCCAAACAGTCCTTCGGCGAACCTCAGGCCCTTGGACAGCAAACCGTCACCAGGCGACCCGTCAGCCTCTTCCAACACATCGGCTTTGTCCATTCCAGGCCGTCTTTTGAGGCGTGGGTAAAGTGTCGTGCCTTTGAAGTCCATCAATGCCACGCCAGTTCCTTCGTCGCCAGGCACGGCTTCCCAACCTTGGGCACCGATGCTCTCGATAGCGTATATATCGGCAGTTCGTCCCTCTTTTAGCTGAATGTTGTAGAAGCCAGGGTTTGCCTTGAACTGGAAATAACCAAGGTTCGACATAATAATTGTATCCGTAAGGTGAGCGTCTTTCTCTGTCGCTAGAACCAGCTGAGCACCTCGAGGAGGGCCTCCCTGACCTTCTCTTGAGTGGCCTTCGATGAGTATGTGCTCCAGCTCATACGTCGCGTCGACGTCAGATTTGGCAGAGCTTAGCTTGATGTTGTCCAGATCGTGCGCAGACTCCTCTGGTGCAACAAGCCATGCAGGCGGGACGTCCATGCCAGCCGTCAAAAGTGCCTCTGATGGCAAGCTCTTGAACGTAGCTTTTAGCTCTCTAACCTGTCCGCTCACATCGAAAGAGGGCTTTGATTCCATAACATATCTGAAGAACCGCTTAACCGGGAGCTCCGCAATCTTCTCCTTGGGGTTCAATATAAGTTTAATATAGACCCCGTCGAGTTCCGACAAGACTTTGAGAATGGGAGCCCACCGTTGGCCTTTCTCGCTGACGGGATCCAGTAGTCCCACAAGGTGGATGCTGGCAGTCTCAGGATCTCCGGTCTCGATGGCAGTATGACTTGAATTCCATGTATCATAAAGCGTAGAGCGAATGGACGGTGCTGATTCAAATATTCCTTCTGGGAGATCAGAGAGTGTCGATAGCGCAATGATGGATGTAGCTTTGGCTGCTACGATAGTGCTGGAAAGCCTATCGCTCAATCCGAGGTCCTCCATCGCTGCATATACTGGGAGGATCCGATGCTTTTGCTCGTATTCCAGGAATTGTTGGAAGTCATCTGCCATGAATGACGCATCTGACGGAATGGGTCCAATGACGCGGCCATTCAGCATCGCCATTTTCGAGCCCGCATTGATGTTAGCCATGGTGAGGAATGGGGTTAAAGCTGCAGCATATTTTCCGTCTTCCACAAAGTCCTTCGCTGCCTCCACAAGTTTGCCCAGTTCGTCTTTGGTTTCAACACTACCGAGCATCTGCACAGCCGCTTTTAAAGCAGCATTCACCTGCGAGGCTGTCGTAGGTCCATCGGGATTGTGGATAAGTTCTAAGCGAACCCCAGGGTTGTTTCGTTTGAACTCCAGAGCGGACAGTAACAGTTGCTGGCCGTCCTCAGCTGTCATATCGGCGAGGATCGTCAAAACTGCCCAGTTTTCCTTTGTTGACTCCATGTATGACTCGAGAACCGGGGCTGCATGGAACAAGTCCGCATGATCGGCATAAATCTTGCTGACATCCAACATTCGAAGAGCGTTATCATTATCAAGCGCAATGTACGGATTCCGTACAGCAGCCGCGCCTTCAAGGAAGACTCCTGGAATCCACGTCTCTTCATCCAGGACCCCATGGAAGATTCCTTTTTGAACGACTTGAAGGTCTCCGCCAATCTTCATGCTCATGGACTGCATCCAGCTTTGATCACGTGGAGTGACAATGCCATTTATGAAGAGCGGTCGTACTGGCGTGTCAGCTTTCAATCTCTCAGCCCACCGACGAGCAAGCTTCGTTTGCTCCATATAACCCTCCGCTGTGAGGAGTTCTTGCAATGACATGTTCTGAGAGTCTGAAGATTGTCGCGCTGCGATGACAGTGGCGAAGAGTTTCTCGTCAGCATTCGTGAGAGACTCCTCGCTCAGGCCCTGAGCATAAGCTATGAGCGCCTCGGGGCCATAGTTTTCGGCCAAATGGTATAGTACTTTGGCTTGCGCGACGGCGCCCGCAGTAGACGTCAACGGGACGAGTCCAAATCGTATGGGAATTCCTCGAGACATAATGGAGACAATCTGGGAGAAAAACGCCAAATCTTCGGCGTTCGAGAAGTCTGCAGGGACGACAAGATTGAAAATATTGCGGCCAATTGCAGGTATCTGGCCCGGATAGGCACCTCGGAGCAACTGCTCGTGTTGTCAGCCCTGCGAATTGTCTTGCCCACGCCGCATTACATACCGAACTCAGAGTTTTAGGGTACTCCTCGTACCGCGCATCATTCTCCAGATCATTGAGCCATATAATGACTCTGCCGTCCTCCAATCGATCTGTCCAGTCGAATCTCGCAGGCTCATCGTCGCTCCTGGCCGACGAAATAGCACTATGCCCGAGAAGGGAGACAGCTTGCTTGCCATTGAGGCCCAGGTCTCGAACACTGCCAAGGAGTGTTCTCTCGCGGCGGAGCATTCCGATGAGAGTAAAAGGTTCTATCTGCCGTTCAATGAGCTGGGCGCCATTCATCCACAGAAGATTGATCCCGCCTTGGGAACCCATATGGGCCTTAATTTGCCCGTACTCTGTGACAAAATCATTGGAGACATTATGGCCAGCGATAGATGCAGAAAACCTCGGGAAATCTTGCGTTAACTTAACAAGCATCTCCAAGGGGCTCTCGCTTCCTTGAATGTACGACGAAGTCTTCATACCCAGGGAGGCAAGCTCCGACGTCGACAGTGGTTGAAGATCTGCAACCTCTTCATCCTCTCCATTGAGAATTGTTCCCGATCCCAGGGGTTTCTGCGCAGAACCATGGGTGGCTTCTCTGTCATCAATCACAATGTAGTCGGTCTTTTTCAGTGCCAATTCGACTCCGTAGCCGCTGACGGGCAGCTGATTGGTCTTTGCGTCGCGTCGGCGATACCGCACTCGATACCTCAACGCCAGCGAACGAGCAGCATTGGACAAAGACCTGTGGAAGTCCCCGAAGGTTTCTGACGTTGGGTCCGTGAACAGAATTGCGTCCTTGCCAGCTCCCAGAGTACGATCGAATGGCAGAGTCGACAAATTGCTGCGTAAAATGGTCAGATTGCGGATAGACACCAATTTAAAATGCACTCACGAGGCGAATACTCGGTCTTTTTCAGCTTCGTCCAACGTCGGTGTGCAGTATTGCTTATCATCATACAAAACCCAGTGCTGGCAGTTGGAATCTGCCACGGCAGCTTCAACCGCTGTCGAGTAATGCTGGTAGTGTGCCTCGATTCGTGGAGCCGCCGACCGCAGCGACAAGGCAAGATTGAATGTGGACAGCCCGTCGGGGCTCGAAATGTGGCCGTCGTCTCGGAGCACGTCCAAGAATGCGTTGTATAGGGCGGCATCGGACGAGGCCGAAGCAAAGTGTCCGCTGGCAATCCGGTCAAGGAGTGGGAAATATGCCGTCGAGTTCTCTGCTGCTGCGGTTTCCCTGGCTTTCAATCAGCATTGGTCCCTTCAAGCAGGATACCGGAAAGGGTCCACAGCGGCGACATACAGGAGCTCCAGCAAATACGGTCCCGCCGCAAAAGCCGCTTTCATGCCTACATTGACATTTGGGGAAGCCATGGCCTGCAAGGCCGCCACCAGAGCCACGGCCAGGCCCCAGGGGCGGTTGAATAGACGTATCATGGCGCACTGGAGGAGATGTTTCGCAACGAGTAGCAGAGACGGCGGGCAGGTGAGTGTAGAGGGAGCGCCGGGGCTCGCAGCCAGTCAGTGGCTGAGAGTGGAATATGCGCTGGCGCCAGTATTCGACGTTTCGAACCCCGGATCGTTTGCTAAGGCATGCCGCGTGTCTGTTAAGTTCTCGACCAGAACGAGCTCTGCTTCGTCGTGGCAATGCACTTTACTCGTATGGCCACATCGCGACAAAGCTGCCCCAATCAGGTCTAGCGCCATGACGTCCAGGGGCAGGCTGCCGTACGAGCTTGGCAGTATTCAGAGGAGGGGTCCCCAGCAGGACGGGCGGTGAGTCGGGGTGGCGCGGCGGAACAATATTGCGGCGGCTGGAGGCAGGCCCATGCCCACAATTGGGGGGACGAGATGGACACGATGCTCAATTGCTTGCGTTAGCCAGGAGTCAGGCCAGCTCACCACCCTGTCCAAAGCAGCCCGCACAACATTGTCTCCTCCACCCCTTTGATCCTGACCTGCTGGCCAGCTCGCGACAAGCACAGCATCCGCGCAAGCTGTCCAGCGCACCTCTCTGTCGAACTTCGGGCCGCCTAGCTCTGGCTCGCGTCACATCCCCTGACGCGCGAAGCTGCGGCTTCACCTCCCCGCCAAGATGCAATCCTCCCCGGGCATGTTGACCAAGGTGCGCCGGACCATGCTAGGGACAATCGTGGTCAGCGAGCTTACAGCAGTCTAGTTCGAATCCAAATCGTCGAGAGCGAAAGGCATTGCCTTCCACCCCAAGAGGTAGCTTACTATCCCTTGACTGCGACCCCTGGTGCGTGTGCTTCAGGGCTGATGAACTGGTAGACCATGGATCCTCGTGTCCCTTCATTCGTCCACCATCCAGCTTTGGGACTACCGGATGGGCACGCTCATCGATAGATTTGAGGAACACGACGGCCCCGTTCGAGGCGTCGACTTTCACAAGAGCCAGCCGCTCTTCGTGTCTGGTGGCGATGACTACAAGATTAAGGTCTGGTCGTACCAGACTCGACGCTGTCTTTTCACCTTGAACGGGCATCTGGATTATGTTCGAACCGTTTTCTTCCACCACGAGCTGCCTTGGATTCTCTCCTCCTCTGATGACCAGACCATCCGGATATGGAATTGGCAGAACCGTTCGTTGAGTACGTTGCCCAGACCAAGAGGACTTTCTTGATTTCCAATGCTAATCGGCCGAAAGTCTGCACAATGACGGGCCATAACCACTATACCATGTGTGCTCAATTCCACCCAAAAGAAGACCTGGTCGTTTCCGCTTCGCTTGACCAGTCGGTTCGTGTCTGGGACATTTCCGGCCTCCGAAAGAAGCATTCCGCGCCGACCTCGATGAGCTTCGAAGATCAGATGGCCCGCGCCAACCAGAATCAGGCTGACATGTTTGGTAACACGGATGCTGTCGTCAAATTTGTCCTCGAAGGCCACGACCGTGGCGTCAATTGGGTTGCGTTCCACCCGACGATGCCTCTGATTGTGTCTGCCGGCGATGACCGCCTGGTCAAGCTCTGGCGCATGAGCGAGACTAAGGCTTGGGAGGTCGACACTTGCAGAGGACATTTCCACAATGCCTCTGGCTGTCTGTTCCACCCACACCAAGACTTGATCTTGTCGGCCGGTGAAGACAAGACCATTCGCGTTTGGGACTTGAACAAGAGAACCGCCGTGCAGTCCTTCAAGCGGGAAAACGACCGATTCTGGGTCATTGCGGCTCACCCCGAGATAAACCTGTTCGCCGCTGGCCACGATAACGGAGTGATGGTCTTCAAGTTGGAACGTGAGCGACCGGCCTCTGCCACACATCAGAATGTTCTCTTCTACATCAACAAGGAGAAGCACGTCAAGTCTTACGATTTCCAAAAGAACGCAGAGAGCCCGACGCTGCTGTCCCTGAAGAAGCTCGGCAGTGCCTGGGTCACACCCCGCACCCTGTCTTACAATCCTGCCGAAAGATCTGTCCTCGTTACGACACCAGCCGACGGCGGTTCGTACGAACTGGTGAATCTTCCCAAGGATGGCTCTGGAGCCATTGAGCCAACGGAGTCGAAGCGGGGCTCTGGAACTTCAGCTATTTTCGTGGCAAGAAACCGCTTCGCCGTCCTTCATGCGTCTAATCAAACTATCGACATCAAAGACCTGTCGAACAATACGACTCGCTCCTTCAAGCCGCCGAGTGGAACCACCGATATATACTTTGGCGGAACTGGCAACCTTCTGATCATCACGCCAACAGCTGTGCACCTCTATGACATACAGCAGAAGAAAAGCACTGCTGAGCTATCTGTCAATGGTGTCAAATATGTCGTTTGGTCCAACGATGGTCTTTACGCCGCGCTCCTGAGTAAGCACAATGTAACGATTGTGACGAAAACGCTTGAGCAGGTCAGTACTCTGCACGAGACTATTCGTATCAAGAGCGCTACTTGGGACGACGCGGGCGTGCTGTTGTACTCGACCTTGAATCACGTCAAGTACACGCTTCTGAATGGCGACAACGGCATTGTTCGGACCCTGGACCAGACTATATACCTAGTGCGGGTAAAGGGTCGTAACGTGTATTGCCTCGACAGAGCCGCGAAGCCCAGGATTTTGCAGATCGATCCCACTGAGTACCGCTTTAAGCTTGCACTTGTCAAGAGGAACTACGAAGAAATGCTTCACATTATCCGCACCTCTAGCCTCGTGGGCCAGTCGATCATCTCGTACCTGCAGAAGAAGGGCTATCCCGAAATTGCTTTGCAGTTTGTGCAAGATCCAACCACTCGTTTCGACCTCGCCATTGAGTGCGGCAACCTAGAAGTTGCCGTAGAGATGGCAAAGGAATTGGATAAACCCAAGTTTTGGACTCGATTGAGCACCGAAGCATTGGCTCATGGCAATCATCAGATTGTGGAGATGTGCTACCAGAAACTGAAGCAGTTCGATAAACTGTCGTTTCTCTACCTTGCCACTGGCGACCACTCCAAGCTTGCCCGAATGGCAAAGATTGCGGAGCATCGTGGAGACTTTACCTCGCGGTTCCACAATGCTTTATACCTCGGTGAAGTCGAAGATCGCATCCAGATGTTCAAGGAAATTGACCTTTGTAAGCAACATCCATCGTGGCTGTACGGGAGCACTGCTGATATTTGAACAGACCCACTGGCATACATGACGGCCAAGTCTCATGGCCTTGAAGAGGAGTGCCAAGCCATATTGGAGGCTACTGGTGTGACCGAGGACCAGCTCACAATGCCAACACTGGGGCAGCCTCTGACGACGACGAAGCCAGTCGTGCCAACGTTCAAGGGCAACTGGCCCACCAAGGCGAACTCTCAGTCTTTCTTTGAGAAGGCCCTTCTCGGGCAGGTCGAAGGCTTGTCACTCGAGGATGAAGCCGCCGTTGACGACGGAACCCACCTGGAGGATGGCATGGATGTTGACACTTCAGCTAAACGAAACGGTGTTTTGGCTGCGGAGGACGACGAAGATGTGGCAGGCTGGGACATGGGCGATGACGATGTTCCCGAAGCCGACAGCGACTTTGTCAATGTCGACAGTGCCGACGCTGGTGGTGCGGGCAGCAGCGAAGCCGATCTCTGGGCGCGGAACTCACCTCTGGCAGTGGACCATGTCGCGGGTGGTTCATTTGAAACTGCCATGCAGCTTTTGAACCGTCAAGTCGGTGCAGTCAACTTCGCTCCTTTGAAGCCAAGATTCTTGGAGGTATATCAAGCCTCCAAGACTTTCTTACCCGCTTCATCCGGCTTGCCGCCTCTGATCAATTATGTCCGCCGCACTATTGACGAGACGGATCCCCGGCAAGTGCTTCCTGTTGTTCCACGAGACCTTGAGCACCTCGCGGCCAACGACTTGCAAAAGGGTTACGATTCCATGAAGGCGAATAAGCTTGAAGATGGCATCAAGCTTTTCAAGGGTATTCTGCACAGCATCCTCATCAACGCCGTCTCAAGCGAAGGCGAGGTGGCAGAAGCTAAGAAGCTTGTTACATCGGCTGGCGAGTACGCGGTTGCCATGGGCATTGAGCTTACCCGAAGAACGCTCGGCGCTCCAGAGGTTGTGGCGCAAGATCCAGCCAAGCTCAAGAGGAGCTTGGAGCTGTCAGCGTACTTTACGATCCCAAAGATCGAGGTGCCCCACAGACAGCTGGCTTTGCTGAGCGCCATGCAACTTGCCGTGAGGAACAAGAACTACAATTCAGCTTTGAGCTTCGCCAACCGCATCATTGCCAACGGTGGATCCAGCAAGATTATTGAGAATGTGAGTTTTGATGTGGACCCCATCCACATGCCGGCGATGTCCTACTAACACTTTCCTTTTCTAGGCCAAGAGGACGAAGGCTCAGTGCGAGCGGAACCCAAATGATGCCGTTGACATTGAGTTTGACCAATTTGCTGAGTTTGAGGTGTGTGCCGCCAGTCACACCCCCATCTACAGCGGAACCTCGTACGAAGAGTGCGCCTTTGATGGATCCAAATACCATTCCAAGTATAAGGGAACTGTATGCAAGGTCTGCGAGGTGTGCGAGGTTGGCAAGCATGGCAGCGGGTTGAAGTTGTTCGCTTAGATGAGTAATGACAATAGGGGATTGGCTGTCGTCGTCCGGGTAGGCAGCCATGCGCCAGTTCAAGCGCAAGTGAAAGCAGATTTAGAAGCAGGCGAAGCAGGAAAAGATATCGATCGCGGGTCTCCTGGCGGAAAAGCAGGGACTCGCTGGCACTTATCTAGCCCCATGTAGGAGCACAACACTAGTTCACGTTTCAAAGCTTTAAAAGCAAGCCACTTGTGGTTTGTTCCCGGCCAGGGTAGGTGGAATGTGCAACGCCCTCTACCCTTAAATCTAGTCATACATCGTAGATGGAGATGAATGCGGTGGCATTGTCCCCTGCTGCTCCTAGACAATGGTCTCGAGCTCTCGAGCGTAGCCCAGCGTGTTTTCTATAACCATCTGGCTGACATCCTTGCCTTGCGCGCCGTCTTCGTTCGACTCGGCGACATCGGGGAAGAAGATGTGGCCATCTCTGACAGCCCAGCCCCTTTGTTGGGCGAACTGAAAGACGTCGCCTTCAGAATCGAGAAAAAGGAGAGACTTTGTGGAGCTGATGGGCAGACTTGGATACGCCCGTTCGCTGCTGCTGGCAATTTCGGAACGAATCTGGTTCTTGAGGATCTGGAAGTGAACAGAAAGAGGCACAGTCAGTGATGGGAACTTCGATGGACCAGCGTCCCGTCATGTCGTCTCTGCTTACCTCCGAAAAGACGCTGTATTCATCGCAAGGCACCTCGCTGCTCTTCATAGCCTTCCAGACTCGGTCGTAGCTGCCCTCCATCAGCCACCTCTCCAACCTGATGGGATAACCCAGATAGCGATCGCCCTCTACATCGCCAGCACTGCCACCACCATCTCTGTTGGCAAGGCTCTCGAGCTCGGAGTGGAATTCAGCATAACGCCCCTGCGTCAGAAGAAGGAGCAAGCTCAAGCCGGTGACTTTGTTACGCTCCGGCAAGTTGGGGGCCAGTCTTGCAGAGGGCAACTCGTAGAACGCCTGGAGCTGCTGGACGTAGCGGGTAAAGGCATCTGGGTTTCGGGCGCGAATAGCGAAGAGGGCGCCCTGCTCATACGTCTCGCGGGCAAGGGCCAGGATATTGGACGGGGCGGAAGGGGTCGGTGTGAGAGCGTTGAGCTTGAGTAGATCGAGCTTGGCCTTGGACAGGAGGGCGTTGGCTTCGGGGTAGCTCATCGACGGCGAGTGCTTCAGCTGCGCCAGGATCTGTGAGAGGTTTCGGTCTGCCATGGTGCAGAACAGTCTCGGGCCGAGGCGGTCGGCGGAGACGAAATGCACTTGAAATGGACAAACAAGGTATTTTGTCCAAAGTGCTCGAAGGCCGAAGAGCGCTGACGATCTCGAACGGGCGTTTCGTAGGGATGCGCGGGGAAAGCTGGTGAGCTGCACTGTTCGAAGGTTTGTTGAAGCTCCAGCGAGTCCTCCTCCACTAGGCTGATGATGGTGACGCGAGGCTCAGCCGGGTCCGATAGGTGGTTATGTAATCCACGTGGGGCAACGGGCCTACCCTGTAGGCATCATAATCGCGACCTTCCATGTTTACTTTATAATTTGAAGGACCGGCACAAGTAGAAGAAAATATCGAAGAAGCAACATATAGGAAAAGGCAAATACAAGCAAAAGAAGAAAAAAGGAAAGAAGAAATCCTGAGCATCGTAAAAGGCACAAGGCCTTGCCCCGTGATACTCGACGACGGTGCCAGGTAATAGAGACGAAGCGAAAACGAAATAAGCGCTGAGGACAACCTAATCCTAAGCCTTACACACATTCGTCGCGAGGCTGTCTCGCTGCGTTGCGCCGCGTTTGGTCCGACTTACCCCTGACATCGTGCCCTGGGCGGGACGATTCAGCCTTGCCCACTTGCCCAACCAGTTGCTCTGCGGGCATTAATAGCTCGAGGTCGTGGCTATGTCCCCGGGACGCGCCTAATGGACTGCTCCGAAGCGCTATTACGTTGGTGGGCGCTGCAGTCCGCCCAATGGCAGGGATGTCGGTCTCAATCCACGGCAGCCGGGGCAGTTTTGAGCCAGCTGGCGACGAGAGCGTGTAAGACGGCGTTGAAGAGCCGGATGTGAGACGAGGCTCAGGATGCGTTTTATCGTTCTGATGAGGGGAGAAGCAGGCATTGGGCGAACCGATGGCTGACGATGGCTGGTAGCATAGTAATGGCCTGGGGTTATTTATAACCCTATTGGCATCGTTACCTGTCTCGAAAGCCTTCACTCTTCGAGGGCGGACGTTGAATCAGCGGACCTGATGGCACTCAAATCTCGAACATTGAGCCGACCAAGCAATAAGACAAAGAACAGCCATACGCGCATCGAGCACGGCTCTACAACCAGCAAAGCTCTTCCCAAAGCCGTCGCCGCCTCGAGCCCACGCATAAAACAACCGTCACTCAAACACATTATCGATCGGCGTCCTGTGGACGTGAGTGCACTGCAGATCGAGTAGAGGGACGCCAGCCGGTTCATCGAGCAGCGAATTCGGCGACTGATGGTGCTCCAAAGCGTTCGATATTACCAGAGTCTGCGGCGTGCCTTGTTTGTAACGCAGCAGTCACACATTGCTGGACATCGAAGCCGTCGTCCAAGATGACGAGCAACGCTTGGGAAGGAGGCAGCTCGCCGTGTAAGCAAGACCTCTCCCCCGTCTACACATGCTCAACCTGTTGTGGACGTGCCAGAGCCCAAGGAAGCGAGTGGGTTGTGCGCCGGCTGCGGCAGAGCTGCGAGTAATAATTAATCGACCCTCGCGGCGAGCTGGCCGCACACATGTATCTCGACAGGCGAAGCGCGCGCGAGCGAGAGAACGAGAGACAAGAGGCCCGCAGTTGGACAATTTGCCCACATGAGATCGGCATACAGCTCCTACGAGTAGACGCTTCGCGGTGCCGACGGTGGTACGAGTACCTTACTCGCACACCCAGGCGGAGGCCCGTGCCGCAATGCAGAAACGGCGACGGGAATCAACGGTCAACGCCGGCGCCTGGCCACCACCTCAGCTTCCCTTGGCTCATGACCACGACGAACCCTCTTCTCCAAGCCTTGTGACGGAGTGAGACGTAGCGTCGACGAAGCGAGTGCTGCGGACCGACCCAACCGCCAGGGGTCAGTCGGGTGCCCCCTAAAAATAACCGGCGCTGGGAGATCCGACGTTGGGATGGTGCGCTGCATCGCCCCGCCCCCCTCCACACTCATTACGAGTACCTGGCAAGCTCCTGGCGCTGCCGCATCGCCACCCGCACGCCGCCTGCTGGACCGTCGAAGCCGTCTGGACGACCTCAGTCGGAGACCCTTCTTCCCAGGCCGTCGTCCCACGCTGCCTTTGGCATTTCGTCCTGCCTGTCTCCATCCTCTCTCTCCCTCTCTCCCTCTCTCCCTCGCGTGCGCGCCGCCTGCTCGCCCCTTCTCCAGTGCGAGCGAGCTCTGGACCGGGCAATCCGCCCTGCAGCGCAACTTCAAGGCGCGGCCCCCAGCTCAAGCCTTGCTATTGCCGCAGCCTCGTTGCGCAAAAACGAGCCTTAAGCTGACAGCCCTGCACGCATAGACAGCCGGGTCCAAGCCAAGTCCAAGGCCCTTTGTCTCTCCCTATCCACCGACATGCCGCAGTTTGGTGCGACCTTCGTCCCCGGCGGTGTCGACGACTACTACCTACCCGAGGTAGTTGCGCCCGCTCCCCAAAGGTGAGCACGCCAGCTCTTGTTCCTGTTGATGTTCCTCCTCGGAGCCCCTCTTCTCCTCCTCCGAGACCGCGCGTCGGTGGATTGTACGAGTACGGCTCGCATGGTGGGGCTTGACGCTGACGACTGTTGCATCCGTTTCTAGGGTGACGCCCCAGGTGCCTCAGAACATGCAAGACGACCTGCAGCGCCTCGAACTCGAGGCCCGAGACAGCGAGCTGCAAAACAAAGGCGACGGCCCATCCCGCCCCGGCCGAGATCCATCCAGCTCAACATATACGGCCCGGGCCGACCAGGCCACCCAGCCGCCGTTGCCCTCGCAGCTGGGCCCCGCCGCCGAGGCAGAAGTCGACATCAGAGCATATCAGAACGACGACACACGGACACAGAAGCTCGACAGCATGGGCTGGGATGCGCCATCCTTCTCACCTTTCCCCAAGGTCACTGGTGATAACGTGCCGCCCGCCGACGATGTAAAGGAGGAAATCCTGTGGAACGCGCGCAAGCATGTGCTACACTCCCAAAACGTCGCCATGCAGATAAGCTGGGCTCGCGATGTCCTCACCTGGGCCGAGGTTGCCATGGACGCCGCCGCTCGGGAGCCCGCTGACAAGGCCAGATCCGCAACACCGCGCATCGAGCACGAGCTGCGCGTTGACGCACTGAACATCATCACCTACCTGGCACGCCAGGAACATCCGGACGCGCTATACATACAGTCGAAATGGCTCGAGTTTGGCAAGTTCGGCAACCGAGTGGATAAACGCGAGGCATATAGCGGATACAAGCGGGCGGCGGACCTGGGCAACGCGCGGTCCGAATACCGCATGGGCATGCTGTTCGAGCAATCCAACGACATGTCCAAGGCCAAAGAACACTACTACAGGGGTATGAGTCAGAGAGACTCGGCTGCTCTGTACCGCATGGGCATGATGAGCTTGCTCGGCCAGCATGGCGAGACGAAAGACTACCCCAGGGGGCTGGAGCGCATACAGGCCGCGGCTGAAGGCGCCGACGAGGATGCGCCTCAGGGATCATATGTCTACGGCATGTTGGTCGGCCGCGAGCTCCCCGACATCTCCATCCCCGACGGGCTCTTGGCATACAGTCTCGAGACTGCCAGGATGTATATCGAGAAGGCTGCCTACCTCGGCTTTGCAAAAGCTCAACTCAAAGTAGGGCAAGCATACGAGCTCTGCCAGCTTGGCTGCGACTTCAACCCGTCGTACTCGCTGCACTACTATGGGCTGGCGGCCAAGCAGGGCCTTCCGGAGGCGGCCTTGGGCGTCAGTCGCTGGTTTCTTTTCGGATACGAAGGGGTTTTCAAGAAGAACGAGGAGCTGGCCTTTAGGTACGCGGAGGAGGCGGCGGCGGCGAAGCTGCCGACTGGGGAGTTTGCCATGGGCTACTACTACGAGATTGGCATTCACGTCAACAAGAGTATCCAGGAAGCTCGGAGATGGTACCAACTCGCGGCCGACCACGGCAACAAGGACGCAACGGGTCGTCTGGATTCGCTCAGCCAGGATAAGAGCCTGTCCAAGACGGACCACGAGACCACGACCCTCACGCGCATCAAATCGCAGCACGGATCCCAGAGGGGCAAGCGGCCTGAGCGATTCAAGCAACCGCAGCAAATGCCAACGCTGAACGAGGGCAGTGCTCCGCCCACTCCTGTCGATGACGGCCCTGGGTACGCGCCGAAACCACCGATCACGTCGTCCTCCGCAACCGCGTCTCCCCGCATCTCACCCCAGCCGTCGCCAGGGATCAGGCCCACGATTGTGTCTGAACATGCCACGTTTCCGGACCCGTCGAGAGCATCCGTCGTGAGCCCGGTGGTGGGCTCAGATAGACAACAAGCATTCAACATTAGACTGGATAGTGTTGGAGGGCAACACATGCGACCAAAATCTGCGGCACCCTATCCCGATGACGACAGGCCACCGCCTCTCAATGTGAGCCGCCCTCGCTCCACGGCGCCGTATCCGGAGGATGATGTTCGCGGCGCTCCCAACCCGCAGTACAATGCCGGACTGCATCCCTCTCATGGACCCCAGGCTGATCGGCCTATGAGTGCGTTTGGTATCAATACCCAAGCGACAGGACCGAGACCGATGCCGGTGTCGCACAGCGCAGGCAACCTCCAACCTCTGTCACAGCCTCCGCCTCGAGGCAGAGTCTCCTCTGCGGGCTACGATAATCCAGGTTCCAGTGGTTTCCCGCAGCACGGTCCAGGCCCGGCCAATGCCGCCGGTCGGCCGTACCCTGGCGAAGACATGCAAGGGCGTCCGGCGAGCGCCCAGCAATACGCGGGTGGCTACCCATCCAACAGCAGGATGCAGAAGCAGCCTCCCAGGCAGTCGTACGCCAACCCACAAGGGGCGCAGGTTCCATACCCTCGAGCCGGGGCTGAGCCAGGACGCGACTACGGCCCTCGAACATCCTCTCGACCTGTATCCGAGGCACCTGCCATGCATGATCTTCAGGGCCACGAGCGTTTCTCGAGAATCCCTGGCGCTGCAGGTAGGCCGGAGCGGCTAAGCTCTCTGCCCCCACAGGATTCTCAGAGACCACCGAGAGTGCATACTGGCCTGGGCCAGGCCACGATGAGCTCGCCCAGGGTGGGTGCGGAGAGAACCGGGAGTGCGCCTCCGGGACAAGGTCCCCCGAGCCTGCCCGGCGCTGGCATTCAGAGCTCTGCAACAGCGCCAGCGAAGCCGAGCAAAGGACCGGCGACTTTTGAGGACATGGGGATTCCGCAGGGAAAGCAGGACAGTGATTGCGTAAGTTGTGCCTCTTTGCACCGTCCACGCAGTCAGAAGAATTAACATGGAATGCCAGGTTGTGATGTGAGAGATTTGCCCGTCAAGCCGAAGACATGCCGATGGCGGACCAACTGTACATATGCAGGCTACAAGCGGGTATTATCCAGTGCCTGTTTTGTGAGAGAGCGTGCATCATTGGCTACAAATGTGTTGTGAGATGGGTTCAGGGTTTCGGGCGAAAAGCCCACACCTGCAGGACATGAATTGAAGCGCCAATCTGCATTTTTGGAGTCGGCAGAAGGAATCAAAACACTTTCGGTTATATCCTCCCCTTCCCTCTTCCGGCGAGACTGTACAGCCGCAGCGGACGGCTAGCATGGGGACCGGGACGGAGCGCCATAGCAATGCGTGGATGTCACAATAGAAAGCACAATTGAGTTCACTTGAACAGAAAGCTGCCGGAGTCACGAGACAAAGTCAGCTTGGACCGCTTGCACACGTGCCGTTTCAACGCCTAGACTGTTGGCTTCCCTGGCTGTTGAGCTGTGAAGCTGCCTACCTTCTGGTCGAAGAGGCTCGACGTCAGCCGCGGTGACAGATAGGTGATTCGAGAGCGTAAAGACCCTGGCAAGAGGGCATTGCAAGTTGTGGATGCGACGGGATGACGAGCCCCGCGTCTCTGCTCTGGATACGAGTCTCTGAAATTACTATTCGACGACAAGCAGGTCATGCGCACGGACGTGGAGGGCATCGGCGGCCGTGCAACCGAATGGTCTCACATAAGTCAGCTGTCGAAGTTTAGAGATAAGGGTAACTTTGGCTTCGCCTCGAATCATGCTCGTGCTGTTTTGACTTTGGCTACGTTAATGATAGGCTAGATCCAATTTGACGACCGACCTGCACCTGCATCTGGATCGAGAACGTTGACCTTGTGCCTCCCGTCCGTTCCCACCCACCCTCCCAGCTCGGATGTGGCTTGCTGTTCCGAGCCTTCTTGGGCGACCATTGCCCGCGTCGTGTGTGCGGTCGTGCTCCCGGTAAAACTTGTCCCGACTGCGAGAAGGGTGACAATGCCGAATCCGCCGGCCTGTATATATACTCGTATACCCAATATGAGGTCAGCTCGTCCTCTAGACGGCACGTAGACTCCCGCGCATGACCATATCTTCGCTCAGCATGGCCGACCCGGACAAGCAGGCAGATCAAGAGACGGCCATCCGTGGCGTAAACGCCGCTGAGGAGGATAGCCTTCGCGTTTGCCGAGCCGTAGGTGCTGCTGCTGCTGCTGTTGCACACCTCCAATATTTGCTGACGGGAGTCCGTCGACCAGTTTGATCGCAGGGTGCTCCCCATCGTCTGCTGCCTCTACGTCTTGTCCTATCTGGACCGCGGCAACATTGGCAACGCAAAGACGGCCGGCGCGAAAGACGCCCTGGGCCTGGACTCGGCGCAATGGGCCTGGGTGCTCAACTCTTTTTACATATGCTACATCGCCTTCGAGTGGACGACCATGCTGTGGAGGATCTTCCCGGCGCACATTTACGTGTCGATCCTGTGCGTCTGGTAAGCCTTTTACTCTCCTCCCCTTCCAGTCTATTGCCCCTGACGACCAATCAAACACAGCTGGGGCGTCGCGGCGATGAGCTCTGGTGCCGCTCGCAACATGGCGGAACTCGTCGTGACGCGATGCTTCCTCGGTGTGTTTGAGGCGACCTTTGGCGCCGGCGCACCCTACTTCCTCTCCATGCTATACAGGCGGCGCGAGCTGGGCGTTCGCATGTCCTTGCTGCTCGGCATGTCGCCGCTGGCCAACACGTTTGCCTCGAGCTTGGCGTACGGCATCACGCAGATCCGCGGATCGCTGGAGCCGTGGCGGCTCTTGTTCATCCTAGGTGCGCAGGCTGAAGTGTGCGCACGTATTGACCTTGCGGGCTGACATGCGAAGCTCAGAGGGATCCTTGACGTTGCTGTTTGCGCCCGTAGTCTACTTCCTCCTCATCGACTCGCCGGCCAAAGCAGGGTTCCTCACGGACGAGGACCGCGTGCTCGCCACGGAGCGGCTGCAGCTCAGAGACTCGACGGCAAAGGACGGCATCAAGTGGAAGCAAATCAAGGCGGGACTCACCGACTACAAGAACTACGTCCACTCGCTGATTCACTTTTGCGCCAACTACTCGTTTGCCGCGCTGTCCAACTTCCTGCCCACCATCGTCAAGGACATGGGCCACGACTCAGTCTCGGCGCAAGGGCTGGTGGCACCGGCGTACTTTGCCGCCTTCATCCTCTGCGTGCTCGCGTCGTACGTCTCGGACAGGTTCGGCAAACGGGGGTTCGTGGTGGCCGGCGCCGCAGCGATGGGAGCCGCGGGCTACGCGCTGCTCGCAGGCGTCCAGGACCGGGACAGGGCGGGCGCTCGCTACGCCGGCGTCTGGCTGGCGGCCTGCGGCGTGTTCCCTGCGCTCTCCATCAACGTCACCTGGCTCTTGAACAACCAAGGCGGCGACTCCAAGAAGGGCGCTGGCCTGGCCATCTTCCTGGTCATCGGGCAGTGCTCGTCGTTTCTCAGTAGCGTGGTGTTCCCTCAGCGCGACGGGTAAGTCGAACCTCTCGAGGGACGTCCGGGGAGCTGGCGATGCTGACTCGCAGCCCAGGCCCTTGTACACCAAAGGCTGCGCCATCGGCTGCGGCCTGACGGGTACGATAGTGATACTTGCTCTCGGCATGCACATTGCCCTCGGCAGAGAGAACAAGCGCAGGGACAGGCTTCACGGTTCGGTCATGGCGGGCGCCGAAGTTGACGTTACGGATAAGGGAGACAAGCACCCCAACTTTCGGTATGTGACTTGATGCGCGAGGAGCACTTGGGCTGGGGCGTGAGGTGGATACAGACGCTTCTGTGTCAACTGGCTTGAACGGCGATTCCTCTTCGTGGGCGCGACGCTGTTGCTGCAGGCAGACGAGTAGTTCAGATCCAAATGGAAGTGAAGGGGAGTGGAGACGCAACGCCAGGTCCCGTGCCTCTCTCTGCGCCTGACCCGACGGCCCCTGGCTGACCCTCCGCCACGGCCCTGAGCGGGCTCGGCTCCAGCGGGACGGGCGGCTGGCTCCGCGCCCATAAGTTGCCGTCCCCCGCGCTGGTCGCCCTCCCGTCCCCCCGTCCTCTCCTCCGTTGTCGCTCCCACCGGCCTCATCGTCAGCAACTGCAGGCCTCAGCATGGTACGTGCCGCCCACTGCAGGGTGCCTCGCGGAGCGGCAGGCTAATCCGCGAGACCGCCAGGTGTCCGAGCAGAGTCCCCTCCTCGAGGGCCAGACCTCGAGCCGTGATGGCGGCCCCTCGAGCAATGCAAGCAGCAACAAGAGCCGCCGCTGGTCGCGCGTCCGCGAGGCTGCCGTCTTCGTCTGGGCCCTCGCCGCCACCGCCGCCGTCATTGTCCTCGCCGTCTGGGTCCAGCATGGCCAGCAGACGTCCGGCCATGGCTCCCGCGCCGCCAAGCGCAACCTCGTCTTCATGGTCTCCGACGGCATGGGCCCTGCCTCCCTCTCCTTGACTCGGAGCTACCGCCAGCTCGTCGAAGGCTTGCCCGAGCATGACACCCTCGTCCTCGACAAGCACTTCTGGGGCTCGAGCCGCACTCGCTCCAGCAACTCCCTCGTCACCGACAGCGCCGCCGGCGCCACGGCCTTTGCTTGCGGCAAGAAGAGCTACAACAGCGCCATCTCCGTGCTGCCGGACCACTCGCCCTGCGGATCCGTTCTCGAGGCTGCCAAGAGGGCAGGCTACGTGACGGGCTTGGTGGTCACGACGGACATCACCGACGCTACGCCCGCGTGCTTTGCAAGCCACGTCGCAGGCCGGGAGATGCAAGACGAAATTGCGCTGCAGGAGATTGGTGACGGCGTCCTGGGACGCTCGGTAGATCTCCTTCTCGGAGGCGGTCGCTGCCATTTCTTGCCCAATACCACCGATGGCAGCTGTCGGATGGATGATGTCGATGTGGTTGCACTGGCCCAGAGCAAGTATGGCTGGGATTACGCCGACAGCCGTGAGGGATTCGATGCTCTCAAGGTTGGCGAGCATGTCAAGCTGCCCATGTTGGGTCTGTTCGCGCCTTCAGACATACCTTTTGAACTGGACCGAAAGAGCATGAACCATGTCTATCCCAGCCTCAGCGAGATGGCTCAGACTGCGCTGCGAGCCCTTGAAAAAGCCACGGCCAAGAGCGACAAGGGATTCTTCCTCATGATCGAGGGCAGCCGCATCGATCATGCCGGCCACATCAATGATCCTGCCGCGCAGGTCCGAGAGGTTCTGGAATACGACAAGACATTCAAGACCGTCCTGGATTTTCTCGACCAGAGCAGCACGGACGGTGTCCTCGTCGCCACCAGCGACCACGAGACGGGCGGCCTCGCAACCGCGATCCAGGAGCCCGGCCACCTTCCTGTCTACAACTGGTATCCTCAGGTACTCGCGAATGCATCCGCGTCTTGCGAGAAGCTCGCCGCCACACTCGCAGACTACGTCGCCACCCAGCCCGCGACGCTGTCAAACAAGGATCTCAAGGCCTGGATCAATGATAAGCTCATTATCCCGGGTCTTGGCATCTCTGACGCGACCGACGAGGAGCTCACTCTCCTCGCCAAGGATCCCACTACCTCGGTCAATACTTTTGCCGCCATCATCTCCCTGCGCGCCCACATCGGATGGAGCACTCACGGCCACACGGCCGTGGACGTGAACATCTACAGCTCCGGCGGCCCAGAGTTGGACAAGATTCGCGGCAATGTGGAGAACACAGATGTTGGAAAGTTCCTCAGCCACTATCTCGATGTTGACGTCGACGAGATCACCAAAGAGCTGAGGGACAAGATGGGCAAGGCAACTCCCCTGGCGATCGATGCGGAGAGCTTGGCCATGGAGAGGCAGAGTGGGTTTCATGCCACAGAAAGCGCATAAGACTATGGTAGATTTGCGATGGTAGATTTGCGATGCCGTTACCCTTGCTACATACAGATTGGCGAATATGTTTTCGAACACGAGCATACGACCTCCAGAGAGCGAGATTCGAGTCTTCACCAGATTCTCTCAGAAGTACCATAATAGAACACTAAGGAAGAAACCTCTCAATATATACGGAGCATATCAATGAAACTGGAGTGTTTCCCTTTCCAATATCCGCTGGTTGTCCAAGTGCCCTGTCTGACTGCGCCGTCTATAACCCAAGCCTACTTGAACGCCTTTCCATTTCCAACGCTCACAAGCTCAAGTTTCTAATAATGCAATCGCATCCCCGCGGGCATCCAATGAGCTCCCGTTCGGCCCATCAGGACTTTCATCCCCGTGCTTCGTCAATGTTGTACCGCACATAGAGCCGGTCCAGGAAGTGCGAGTGGCGGATGCCGTTGGGTCGCGCCCGGGCAAATGCCTCGATGGCGTCTGACAGCGCGAAGCCGCATCGCTCGACGAGATAGCACACAATAAAGTAGCCCGTGCGGTTGAAGCCGTAGTGGCAATGCACGCCGACAACGCATTGGTCGGCGTCATCCCACGCTTCCGCTGCAGCTCGCTCCTTCTGGCCGCGACGCAGCTTGTCGACGAGTTTGATGAACGCCTCGACCTCGTGCCCTTGCGGAGGAACCTTGGAGACGGTGGGGAACTTGTGATAGTGCACACCGCCACGTTCCAAGCCGCGGGGGTCGTATACGGGCTGGTCCTTGGAGATGTCGACGACGTCTTTGACGACGGACCCCCATTGCTCAACAAAAGCCGCCGGGCAGTGCACGTCATCCGCCTCGCGCAGCGTCTTCATGGCGCGGAAGACTGGCTTGCCCGAGGGTCCGATGAGCTCCGACACGGGCGCAACAGACTTCCACTTGTTGAGGTTCTTGACGTCCCACTTGCCCTCGCGCGAGAGATAGTGCAGCTGCCAGGCGAGAGAGAGTCTTCCCGTGATGTGTGTCGCGAGAAAGTCGGATATGAGGCCGGCCAGGGCCCTGGCAGAACGCGGCATGTAGAGAAGGGCGTGGTTCGCAGGAGCTGGTATGACAATGGACTGGACCGCCTTGGGAGGATGCTGAAGTTGAGCCGGGAGAGGCGCCAGTAATCCTGGCGATCCTGGAGATTCGGAATCAGACTCGAGTGGCGTCGATGGATCGTCGTGCGGATCATCGAGCAGTTCTGCTTGATCCGTACTCGCGGCATAAACGTCTCTCTTCTTCAGGCCATCTTGTCCATCAGGCATATGGTCTTGCGGCTTCAGTGATAGACTGACTGGTGCCGCAGCATCGGCGCTCTGGACCTCGGGCTGTTCGGTGTCCTCTGCTGTTGCGCCGCTCGTAACCAAGCCCATTGCTTCGACAATTTTGTCTACCTCCCCCGGTGGCGTCAAGTGGTCCTTTTCGCCAGCGATGAGGTATACGGGGATGTCCAGACAAGCCCACGTGTCCAGCCCGGGAACACCTCCAACAGGCTTCCCATCTTTGTACGCGGAGAGAGCACCGTAGGCCATACGCCTCCACACGGGCGTACGGCTCTGCTGATTGAAACGATATTGCAGAAGCTTCAGCTCCGGCTCCGCGTCTGCGCCTACGAATCTCGTGACGCTGGGGCTTTGCGGTCCTCCCATGCCATCCCAGGCACGCCACAGGGCAAAAATCCAGCCGGGAATCCATAAAAGTCGCCGGAGGGCAACTGTTGTCGACTCGTTCAAAGGCCCCGACATGGGACAGATGGCGACGAGGCCGACGACATGCTGTGCAAGCTTCGTCGTGTGAGAAGCCTTCCGATTCGCAAGATGAGCCGCCAGGGCCGTTCCCATGCTATGGCCGATGAGAACCACGCTCTGGCCTGCATCCTTGTCCCGGTAGTCTTCGATGACAGTCTCCAGCAATTCCAGCAGCGCCTCCGGTGTATATGCATCCCAGGACGTTGTGGTGTACGCAGATCGGCCGCCGCCAGGGTAGTCGATGGCCAGGCAAGGCGCCAGGTCAACGAGGCTGCTTAAGAGCGGATGAAACTGGGCAACGGAGCCCCCCAGGCCGGGTATGCAGACCAACAGAGGCAAGGGAGCCGGCAGCTCCCTCGCTTTCGCATGCTGTCTGAAGAAGACCCGTAGATTGGGATACTCGAAGCGGCTAGTCTTATAAGATCTGAATTCGGAGTTGTCGTTGAGCAGGCATGGATCGGTGAGGTGAGGGTCAGTGGAGATGGCGTCGGGTGCTTCACGAGCATCCGCCATGCCTGCGATCCCTCAGGAGAGCCAGGCTCTCCATACAATGAAAGAGGTGCCAGGCGAACAAGCCGAGCCGCGCGGTACAGTGATGCCACTCACTCAGGCAGCGCAGCGTGTGAGCTTGGTGTGAGAGAGTCTGACAGCGGCTCGCTTATCTACCCTCTCACCACGTTCGCTGCCAGACCACCGCGTGTCTGCCAATGCAAGGCTGCCCTGGAGGCGAGCTTGGCATCAGGAGGCAGCCGGAACGAGAAGACCCAAGCGAATAAGGCCGTGGATTGCTCGGCGCGCAATTGCTCGGCAAACGGCGGCCAGAGGGCCTGGTTGAGAGCCGGGTGGCTTGCGCGAGCGTTGAAGACGCGCAGCTGCGGCACGACAGTGAGCCTGCGGGGCGTCGTATCGCGATGTTGAGCCTCAGAAGCAGCGGGCCATTGCTCGTCACGATTGCGAGGCAAGGCGAGCGACAATCGCGATAGCGGGAGGAGCTTGATGCATGAATCAAATGTTGCCGGCTTTGACCAGCCAATCGTCATAGTGCATCAAGCTCGTGCTGAGAGTCCGCCGCCACGGGGACGGAGGGGCCCGATCACTCCTGGGGCCCCACTTTGCCGCCTACCCTGGACAGCTGCAGATGCTGTGGCATCGTCATCTTGGCTGATGGTCCGGGAATAATGCACTGAAGAGCGTTTGTTACTCTTGCCAGCTTAACCTACGCGCAGGCATGGTTGTTCACGCAAACGGTGTAATCCTAGGTAGAATGAGTCTTGGAGGAGTATAGAAGCCAGACCTAGTAAGGGTTCATCCCAGAGGTCAGCAGTGCTTCCCATGTTGGAGAGGGCATATCCTCGGACACGTCTCTGGGGAGCGTGAAATGGCCAGGATTTGAACAAGGGAAAACAATGTGCCTGCCAGAAGACAGTATACCCTTTTGTTGAGATGGGGTTCGTGCTAGCAATTCTGAAAAACCGTACTCCCCTGCGTCTTCAGCGGTGAAAGCCGTGCGGCGACTAACAACATCACGGCCTATGGCTCTTCTGATGAACTGGAAAGGACGCATAAACCCCAGAAGTCTTAGGAACTGGTAGCCAATGTTTGGAATAAAGAAAGAAGGCCATGAAGCCTACGGTAGGCGCCTCCCAACCGTCTTGACTCTATGGCGATCCATTCTCAATATGAAGGCATCCGCTTGTCGTTGAGGGCTTGTTCCAATACCTGCCCATCGCGATCCTTTGATATACATCCCGCGGTCCTCGCCAGGTCCAATCTCTGCCGTGCCCAGCTCACTACGCCGCCCCGACGCCCTCCTTCCAGCCGATGGGTATCAATGCCGCCGCCACCTCGGAAACACCGCGCTCCGTCGCCAGGAGGTTGAATTGCGCCGCTGCATTCCTCGTATCCAAGACCTCGACGCGGATACCCAGCTCTGAAATGTGCCGCCTCGTCTGCGGACTCAGGGGCAAGTTGTGCTTGCCCACGCCGATGACTAGCAAGTCTGCCACAAGCTCCCGTCAGCCAAGGATGCCCGGGGTCCAGTAGAGGGGACGGGGATGGATTGTAGGATGGAAAGGGACGTAGACATACCTGGTCGTGGCCAGAGCAAATCGAACAGCCCGAACGCCTCCGCCGGGAGCTCAAACTGCCCTTTCTTGTTGACCAGCTCCATCGCCCCCTTCGATTCCCATGGCCGCCACGCAAAAGCCTCTCCGTTGACGAGCAGTGCCCCGTTTCCATCCGATATCGTGACGCCGCTGTTCAGCCCGAACCCGTCGTACATGCACACGTCCACCGACGTTGACGGCGCGGGCACGCTCCCCAAGACATTCAAGTCATTGAGGTCGGCCGGTTGCGGCTCTCGCGGCGCTTCCTTCCGTGACCGCCAGGCCGGCGTCGTCGTGTGTATGGATCGAGAGCGACACCGAGACGGACAATTCGTGAATCGTGTCGATAGAGACGCTTGCGCTGCCGAGGCAGACGTCCCCGGCTGCCGTAGATGAGCGGCGCTATTTGTTACGGCGACACGCAGACTGCGCAAGCCGCTGCACTGTCGCTTGAAGCAGCGCATCATTTCGGCAAGGGTAATGCGCTACGTTTGAATGTTCATTGCATCACTCGATGGGTCGTAGTAGTGTGGTTGGAGAGAATTCAGTTCCTGCATTTTGGCGCCGCGGGGATTGGACGAAATTTGGGATCCTGCCTTTCAACTCCAGTACGTCGTCCACACGTCATGCGCCAACCCGATGGAACAGCACGCACTCTACCAGCCAAGTCGCATCATCAAAAGTGTACGAGCGATTGAGGATACGGCCAAACTACACTGTGGCACCAGACTCAGGATGCTCACCAAAACATTGCCACAGCTACGTCCATGCGGCTTAACTGCAAGCCGCGAGCAATTGAGCCGCAACTTCACGGATGACCAGTTGAGTTCGTACCAACTTGATGTTTCGTCTTATTTCAAACCACCAAGAGGAGGTTGCAGTCCTAAAGACAGCAGAAGACAGGCCTCCGGCCAGTCCACGGATGTATCATGCAGTCCCTTTTGCCCTAATGAACACCGAAGCAATGAACCAATCCCCTCAAAAGTTCCTTGCCGTATCTCGCAGAAAGCCCATTCAGTCGTCGAAATACGCTTATTTCTTCTTCTGGCTCTGCTCCTGCTCCTTCAGCACCTTCTTGACGATCTTCTGCTCCTCGATGAGGAAGGCACGGACGATGCGGTCACGAACGCAGCCACCGCATCTGGAGCCGCCGTAGGCGCGCTGGACGGTCTTCTGGGGCTTGGAGATCTGGGCGTACTCTCGGGGGCGGAGGGCGGGGATCTAGATAGAGAACGCGGTCAGTTCCTCTGCACTCTGAGCTGCTGTAGTGATCCTCGGGTGGCAATTCGCGGCGGCCCATCCAGACAGAACACCGTCGTTCGTGCAATGCAACCGGAGGTCTTTCATGTCGATTCGAGTCGCTTGTCCTTGGTCATCGTAGGACGCAAGCAGTCGGTTCCTCCTCGTCTGATACCCCTCCCTCTCTCTTCGTGCCGCGAATTGCCAGTGCCGTTGCCGATGTCGAGTCGAGAGCCACTTACGCCAGAGAGCTTGGAGCCGCAGTCGCCGCACTTGGGGACGGTGCCGCGCTTCTTGATGTGCAACAGTCGCAGCTCACCACCGGGAGTCTTGATGACTCGGGTCCGGTTGGATCGAGTGTTGTAGCTGTGAGAAAGCCGGTCAGCGCGTGCCGTCGGGAGGGATACAGACGCATTTGCGCCTCAGTCAAGTCGACAGTGTCTTCGGGAAGGCACTCACCCGTTGCGACGGCGGTAGGTAACTCGTTGGGACACCATGGTTGCTGATCGTGCTGGGAGTGTGCGATGAGGATCTCACCAAGAACGAGGAATTTCGAGATTTGGGGAAAATTTGTGTGGGTGGAAAGACGGATTGTGCCCGCTAAACCGACGAATCAGAGCGGGGCGAAGCTGAATCGGCGCCCACCGCAAGGTCACGTGACGATAACGACGTTGACTCTCAGAGACGGGCCTACGAGTACGAGTACTCTCAGGGGTGGGTCAGCGTCCATTGTCCATGGGTCCGAAAGCATTGGACTGCAATATTTGCTGGAGCATGGGAGATCGCAGCGTGCTCAGTCTTAATTCTTGCTGGAACCCTAATCATATCATCGTGGAGGCAGCGTCTTGCGTGAACCAAGCAAACTGTCCGCTTTGGCGCACGGCTCGGAACCACAATTAGGGCTGTCAAAGTGAAGGCTTGGGTAGGATGAATCTCATTGTCACTTGCCATCGTGATGTGACTTTCGTAGCAACAGGAAGAACCCATCAACCTTCAAGCATACTCCAAGCTCGATGCACGACTTTCGTGGCTCCCTGTAGAATCATCTGCCACGGCACACGGGTGGAGATTCCCAATGCCCAAAAAGGGTGGTATTGTCATATCATTCATTTGCCGCGTTACAGTCCAAATCATTTCGCGTACTCCGTACATTCGTCAAATCCATCTCAATCCTTGTCCATGTTGAACCAGTTGGGGTGGTCCATGTGTCTCCAGGGCTTGATGCCGAACGGATTCTCCTCCCGGCTCCTGTCGGCCTGAGCAAACACCTGCTTGGTCGTCTCGTCCCTCATTAGCTCCGTGAACTCGCTGACCTCGGCCTGTGCGTCGGTGACAGCTTTCATAAAGGCGTTGAACATGACGTCGGCTGTATGGATTTCGCAATCAGTACGTGGTCAGCTACGACGGCGGAGACTACCCACGCGAAGGATGTTTCTTGACCAACGGCTCGATCATCCTGGGAATCGTGTCCCGTAGGAGTCGCTCCTGGAGAGGCAGCCAGGTTAGTTAGTCACTTGGTTTCCTTGAGTACAAGTTAGGATGACAAAAGGTGGATGTACCTTGATGTGCAGGAGCTTGAGCCGCTTCATCGCCTCCAGTATCTGGGCCTCATTCATGGGCTCGGCGCCGCCTGTGGCCGCGTCGGCCGTCGCGGTAGTTTTGGTGTCCATGGGGGAGAGAACAAAGCCGCTGCCTCTTGGAAGGCCCTCGCTGGGGCAGACGCAGACGCTTGCTCGACGTGCTCAAATTGTTGATGCGCGCAAAGCACGGTCTCGGGTGATGGGTTGGTCGCTCTGAGGCTGAGTCGGCCGGGGTGTTTGCGCGAGCGTGGGGCACGGCAGACGCGCCTTAAGAATAGGCACTTACTCTAAACGGAGGCCAGGCCCAGGCCTGCTGCCCGTAAACGCATACTCGCGGTGGAGTGGAGTGCACAGTACGGCACCTGCGTAGCTTATAGGTAAGGTAGGTACCTAGGTAGGTACCCTTGTGCCGATGTCGAAGCATCGCGGGACTGGCGCAGGAGGGCAAACCGCACAGTCTTGCTGGTGACTGGCCGCAAGAGTACCGCTTCATCACGCCAGCAGCCGGACCTCGCGAGCGCATCTCGTTCAGCAATGACGTTTGTCGGCACCCCAGCCCGGTACCTGTGACGTACCCAGCGACTCTTAGAGCGAAAGTCGATGCCATATAATCTCCAGCTGTAGCAAGCAAGGCACAAGGCCAACCCGAAGCTTTGGCCATGCCATGCCGTCCTGGCCCCATTCTTGCACCTTACGGACGGTCTGTCGAGACAAGGTATCATGGACGAGCCCGCCCATTCAGGTACCACCCCTGCGCACGACGACATGTCGCTCTGGGGGAATTGAGGAAATGTCCCGCCCAGTTTCGAGCCGCGCTAGCGCCCCAATACCCCCGTCTCTCACCACAGCGCGGTCCCTGATTGGCCTCGACTGCTCGGACCGGATCAACACCAAACCTTAAGCCGTCAACAGTGCGGATTGGAAAATCCTTACAGCCCCAGCCTCACTCTACCGTGTAACGGACCAGGACCAACAGCCCATCGTCAGACGCGGCGTTCCCAAGGCCTGCCCTTTGGGTTCATATATTGAAGGAGACCCCTGGTCTTTGCATGCTCTCCTTCAACCGCAGCGCCCTCCTCGTCTCTCTTTTCTCCGGAACCGTACCGTCGTTGCCGAGCCCGTCATCTGTCCGTCGCGATGCCGAACACGCCACCGCCTGCCCTGCTCCCGCCGCCCGAGGGCATCTTCCGGTCTTTTGAGGACTTGATGGCCTCGGTTCAGCGCGTCGCAAAGGACCAAGGGTATGGCATCGTCAAGCTGCGCGCCTCCAACTACCGTGATGGAAAACCTACGCGTTACGATCTCGTCTGCGACCGCGGCGGCGTCAAGTACAATAGCACCGCCAAGAAGCGCAATCCTTCCACGCGCAAAATCGATTGTCCCTTTCGTGCAAAGGCCGTCTGTGAGGTTCAGCTCGGAAATCAGTGGCGGTTTGCCTTGCAAGAGCCGCGCCATAATCACGAGCCGCGCGTGCCATCAGCGACGCCTGGCCAGGAGAATGCACCGCTCGCGACCACCATCCGATCTTTCACAAATAAGTTGGATCGCTTGAGCCACGACATGACACAGGGCCTGATGCGTATCGAGCAACGGCTAGATAACATCGAGAAGCGCATGGAGAACCTCGAGGCCCGCGCCGGTGGGTACGAGCCCCGCTTCCAGGCAATAGAGGGCCGCCTTCAGGGTATGGAAGGGCCACGCATGGACGGTATGGGCATGGACGATGTGGAAACACGCCTTTTGGCATCTTCGGTCATGTAGGGCCACGACCAGAGTGCTTAGGGAACAGCGTCTTTGCGATGGCGGGACTTGAGGTCGACACCTTGCCGGACTGGCTAAACTGGGGGCGGCCGCGCTGACTGCACTCGCTTCACGCTACCGGTCATGGCATGGTGCCGAGTTGTCACCCGAAGACGGGGCAGGAGGCTTGGGGCAAATGTGATACCACGACAGACGGTATTGATGGGACATGATTTCTGGCAGGCAGGCTGAACCAGGGAGGGACGGTAATGGCGTTCCGGACCACACAGAGATTTTTACTTGCTTTGAGATGGATATGGGTTTCACAGGTACACAAGGACGTCAGCGGTTGATTCAATGTTATTTTCTCATTTTGCAGACTGTGGTTCTGTTGCGGAAAGAGATACCTGCGATGGCAACTTGAGGGAGGAAATTTGTCGTCCAAGTAGCTGTTTATTGAATCAGGCGTAGTCCAAACAAGGCGTTAATCACCGGGCAAAGAGCGCAGCGGTGCAAGCAGACGTCTGTGACTGCACGCAGTAGACTGTTGTAATGGGAATGTGAAGTGCCCACTGTCTTTGATTCTAGCATTCAATACACTCACCTGATGATCTTCTACGCTGCCGACGACGTCGCCCTTGCGTCATCGAAGGGAGTCGCCTGGTCTCAGGAGGCAACACTCTGTCCGCTGAGCACCCATCCAGTGACGTGACGACAGTCGACATCGGCCACTCCATCGAAGACCACCAACAGTACATGCATCATTCGACCAGCTTGCGCCCAGTCCTCACGGACACTTCGTCACGGTGCGGAGAGATGCTTCTCACAGTCGGCTTCAATGCCCATGAGCAGCCAATGCGTCTGGCTCGCACTACACACGGACCGAGAAGGGGTTCTATGCGGTGACGATACACTCACTCGTGCAAACAAACCGAAGTCGGGTCGAGTACAGTATCCCATTGTCCCAACTGAGCGGTCTAGACCTTGACTGATTGAGTGCCTCATTTTCCGGTTCACGAATTGCCTTTTATGGACGCAAGCTCTGGAGGCAATACTATTGATGGGTCGCACAGAACACCGAGCGGTGTTGGCCCGACTCCTCGCTACATAATGATCGGGTCTGTCTTACTGAGCAGCACGTCGCCCCACCGGGCCGATCTGACGGGCGCATGGGCCAATCTGGGAGGACAATGGGATCTTTATGGAAACGGAGGAGCCTCGAGCCCCGGCCCCAGAGTCGTTGGGTATTGGAGTGTCGAGGGCAGCTCTGAGGCGGCATATAGTTGGCTTGCAGAAGAGACACTGATGCATGGATTCTCGTTTGAAGTTTCTGAAAGAAGATATCTTGTCTTCAATGATGACTAGCGGCCTGTTGCATTCTTTATGATTCTGGCTCTTTGCCAGTTGCGAATAAGTGCTTTTGTAACATGGGACTTTCCAGAGTCACTGATCTGGCTCTGGCTGTATGAGCTGCGTTTGGGGTTCAACCAACGTTTGACAAAAAATGCTTGCCTTGCTCTGCTCTGTTATCATCATTTGAACTCGGCGACCTATGAAGACTTGCAGTCCTTGGGTCGGCTTCTCCACGTTGGAAGATCTCGGCCAGTGTCCGTCAAGAAGGCTTTGGTTTTTCAGCCTTTGCCTCGTCTTGCTGGCGCGAGACACTGTCGTCAACTAATTTCAACCGCCCAGCCACTCCGGTGGAAATAACTAATCCAAGAATGCCAGCCGCCTCATTGAAGGTCACCAACACCCTATCCAAATCATCGTTGTTGTGGGCTATTGACGCGCAAAAGCGAGCTCGAGAGCCGATGAGAGACGGGTTGTAGCATAGCCCGCTAGGACGACGGAAATTTTGTGGTCCAGCATCTCCCAACTGAAATTTGGCATTATCCCCGGACTACATAATAAAACTGGAATGAAAGGGGAGTCATCTTGTCCGTACACTATTAAACTCATAAGTTTGAGCCCGAGTCCCAGGTAGCGAGAATTGAAAGCGAGGTACTGTAGCCTGAACCATTCCTAGCCCTATCCATCAGTCTAGGGAACCGTCTCTTCTTACTCCTAGCGTGAAAATCACCTCTACTTGGTTAATAAAAGAGCATTTAAAGCCTGCCGGAACACTTGGCCCGCGAAGACCGCTGCTATCACCCACTTAAGGAGATCGGGTTTAGGCTATACGCGTAGAGCTTATCCCGCGCCCACGGCCCAGGGTTGCCAATGCTCGCCACGATGCCCGTCGTCGAGCCCCCACCCAGCAGCACTGCAAAGATACCGCGCAGCGGGAAGTCTATGTACTTCGGCACCGTCAGGTCGAAAGGCTCAGCGCGGATGAAGATATCCCTGGCGGTCTTGCCCATGTACGACAGCGCGGGGTTGAACTGTAGGTCCAGGATCTTACGGTTGACATTGTGGTAGTCAGAGTTGATGCGAGCGTCGCCCAGAATGTAGCTGCCACCCGTGCCCCAGTGCTGAGGGTTGAAGTCATCGTCGACAGCGTCGGTCGTCAGCGGCGTCCAGCTCGACGGGATCTGCCACGGCATAATGGGGAACTGTAGCTGAGCGCTGAGGGCCGAGCAAAAGTCGAAGAAGCGGCCCCATTCGCGCGGACCATAGCAGTAGCCGTTGCCGTAGCCACGATAGGTGAAGTCGTCGGCCTCATAGCGGTCGACGGCCAGGAAGTCGGGCAAATTTCTGTTATCGAAAACGCCCAGTGACTTGGCGTAATTGCCTGTTTCGCGTGCAATGACAGCCACGTCGTCGTCCTCGTAGACCCATTTCGAGCTCCCAACGCCCCAGAGGTTGACCTGCCATCCGAATGTACATGCCGGCGCAACGGTTCGGATCAGCCAGTTGACCGCAATCACGTAGCCGCGAAGGGTGTTGTGGATGTAGGTGGGGATCTTGGCGCCGATATTCCAGTGCTTCAGTGCCGTCTGCAGCGGTTGGCGGACGTTCACTTTATGCTTAGGCGACAGCTTCTCCTGCTGGCACGCGCCGATGAAGTCTGGGTTGACGACATAGCCCGCAGGCACGGGGTGCTGGCCGTCTATCGCGGAGTTGGCTATGTTCAGCGACAGGATCAGGTTCGCGAAGCTGTGCGCGAGCCCGTCCACGTTCTGTAGCTGCTCTGCGGGATTCCCCCCCGACATGTTGCAGGTATAAGATATCATGACCGGCAAGACCGGGTTGCCGTCGGCCACCTGCGCCTGCACATCTCTCGCGAGGGCAATCGTCCTTCTCGTGGCTTGGTCGTCGGCGAGGAACTGACCAGCATCGCCGGCGCCATCAATGCCAGCGTACTTGAAGATGGACGACGCTCTGGCGGTCACGAAGTCGGCTGCGTTGCCCGGGACGAAGTCCGTGCAGCCGCCGAAGCTGAGGAAGCCTGGGAAACCCTTAACCATGAGGTTAGCTCCGCGCTTCAGAATTAGATTTAGCTTCGTGCTGCCGTTACGGGCGACAGTTATCTTTGGCGGCGTGCTGATGGCGTAGACGATGCCATTTTCGATAAAGTTAGTTACCTGGACCGCATAGTCCCCCGGGGCTACTGGCACCGCGAAATTGTAGGTGCCGGCATCTGCCGTTACCGTCTGCGTGTAGACCAGGGGGGACGACGACGACACGAGGCGCACCAAGATGTTCGAGTAGAGCGAGACATCGGTTTCGACCACGATGGGAAGTGTCACGAATCCTGTGGTATCGACGGGGCTTGTGTTGAGGTCGCCTTGAAGAAAGGAGACCTGAATCAGCGACGGAGACAATGCAACTGTCTTGGTGTCGAATGAATAATTAATGTTGTTCAGAGTGTGTCCATCAACGCTGATTTTAGCGGTGCCTGATGACGGGAGTCGGCGCAACGCAGTGGTATGATTGCTGGGGCTCCAAAAGTCCGCAAGCGTTATCCCAGAGTCGACCACACGAACGTGAAATTGCTCGTTTTCGAGCGGCGAGATGTCTCCGATGGTCACGTCAATAGCTCCGTACGTGACCACCCTGCCGTACGTCACGTTGAGGGCTACAGTTTCCCCAGTAATGACCGTCAAGGAGCTTGGATCAACGTAAGTATCCACAACGACGGTTTGTGCATCCGTGGCGAGCTGCTCGGCCGTGACCTTATAAGTTCCGGCGGGAATTTTGCACGGAGTTGTCTTGCCAAGGGACACGTCGACTGACACCACTCGCTCGCCCATGGTAAAAGTCACAATTTGCTGGTAATCATTAAACGACGGGTCTGGGGAAGCCTCGCAGTTGATATTGACGGTTCCGCTGGTGTCAGGCACACTGTCGGCGCTCAACACAAACGACTCGAGATAGCGGTTAGGGTCAATTGTCAGGTCGCCATTGATGCCAATGGTGATAGTAGCACCATCCATCGAGACTGGGGCCCCGACCTTGAGTTGAGCGTTGACAGAGACCGTCGTTGTGTTGATTTGCTCGTTGTTCACCGCCGAATCAACCCCGACCCAGGGGTTGGTCGATACATTGATGTCTGCTGCCGAGACTCTCGCAGGAGAGAGGAATGAGATGGCAAGGAAGTTTTGGACAGTCACCGAGCTGCCGTTGGAATAGCGTATATTGGACAAGATGATCTGGCCATAATACTGGCCTGCACCTGGGCCGACGACGGCGTCGTAATCGATAGTCTTGCTTGCTTCCATGGCGTAGTTCGTGGGGCTCGAAAGCTGTAGATTCTAGTACCGTAATTGATGTAGTTGTGAGTGGGTGGTAGAACGTATGAACTGGAAATTCGTGTCGAGCTGGTAAGGTCTTTATATAGCTGGAGCTCACTCCGATACAGAGCAGAGCTTACAGGAACGAATGAACTCTGCACCATGACAGTATACCAGTCGAGACTCGGTGGCATAGATACGTCAAGAAAGAGGCAATTCTGCGTGACTCTCTAGATGAGGCTGCGTGACTCTCCAGATGAGGAAAACCGCCGTCTTCAAAGAAATCGCAAAAACCGAGGTGAAAGCCCATTGGACCGGGACATAACTGAGGAACTCACCGGACGCATGTTTCACAGCCACCGATCTGAAATGTAGCGTCGTGCAGGTCGCCTGCCGGCTGTCACATCCGAATCCAATCAGGCGCAAGGCTTGCATTGCCTGATTTTCTTAGCATCACGATTTCTTGCTACTCCGTGTAAACGATCACATTATTCTAACAACCCGTATCGTCTGCTGTGGAAAGGTCATGCGATGCAAGAACATTCCTGGCGATTTGCTATATCTCGCGCGCAAGACGTCTCACTAGTCACGATCCCCGCAGTTGCGCACCTACTCTGTGTCGACCCAAGGGCTCTCCGAAAGAGCAGCAAGTCGATGGCATCTTAGCGTCAGAGCAGAAGCTGGACCGTGCAGCTGCGCCTCAAGCGAGTCATTGATCGCCGTGCGTTGTGTGTCCCGTGAGCGGATGCTATCATGATATGCGCTGCACGCAGCTTAAGAGCTGCGGCGTCAACTTAGGCTCATTTCGTGTAGGCACAATTGTTGGGAGGCAGCCCGGTGGCCAAGATCGAGTCTCCCGCTGGTTCAGACGAGAGATAGGATTCGTCGACGGGAGGCGGGTAGTTTACGCCACACCCTTTCAAGGTCCCCTCCTCGTAAACTGGTCCTGTTTATTAGCCTGCACTAGCATGAGCTACGTCATGGCCCCATGCACCAACAGGAGGACATAACATGGCAAGGAGCGCCGGTCTAACATCGTCAAAGAAACAACAATTCTTTCGACTGAGGAAATTACTCCAACAAAAGCCCATACTCCGTACGCATTGTGCTCCTGCGGGCTCCATGGCACACCCGTGTTTGCTGACAGTGCCCTCCCTTAGTCGTCTCACGCCAACAGCCAACGAGCAGTTACCACTTCACACCACCACTCACAAACGCAGCCATGGGTCTCTTTTGGTCCAGAGGCGTCGGCGGCCGACATTTTGGCACCAGCGTCAACGTCGACCGTCACGGAATGCGACGTGGACCATGGCGATTTTCGCTGGGAAAGTTCACCTGCTTCAGATGAGCAGCCACTTTGATTGCAACACGCGGCGGCTATGAATGACACGATGATGGGGCGCCAGCTGGTTTCGAAGGCTGAGAGCAATGCGGGCGCCAGGAGCAACGTTTCTGCCTTGATGAAGAACTCCTAATGTTATGCATTATTAGGCTACTACAGCAAATTGATCATGACCTTTTGACATGAAGAGCTTCCCAGCGTGGCTCCCGTTCCTGGTGGATGAGCACTAACGGCAGGATTTATGCATATAGCGGGACAGTGGACCATGTCCCGATGGCACTGTGCAGCCGCACTCGCCTGCACCACACACTGGTTGAGAGGCTAAAGGGAGCTCATCATCTCAGATCGCGTCACAACACGAGACAAGCAGCGACGCCGGATGACATGCTGAGCCACGAGTCTTGAGCCGCTGCGGCCTGGATCGGTGCCGAGAGACACAGCATGGCCGTGCTCGCCTTCACTCTGAGTGAGGAAGGCGTTGCTGCCTTCCGCGACGCTCTCATCTGCCTGAACAAGTTCAGCGACGATGTCTCCCTCGAGGCAAGAAAAGATTCCGTGCGTGCACTCGCCTCCGAGAACACACTCCCTCATGGTGCAATTGCTGAGCGCGATGCAGTTTGTCCTCACAACGCTCAACAACTCCAAGTCTGCGTACGCGAGCTTCAGGTTCGCGACCAACAAGTTCTTCTCCAGATACCAATACGAGGCCGCCGGGCAATTCCGTGAGAGATTCTACTGCAATTTGTACATCAGGGTTAGCATGGACATCCTGCAGACTGCATGTTTCGTTCGACTGCTTAACAATGAGCCCAGGCCCTCATATCGCTCTTCAGAAGCCGTTCAAGCGTCGATACCCTGAGGGATGCCGAGAGGCAGACGCTTATTGAGAGGTGCGACGTTGCTATTGAAGACGGAGAAGGGCTCAAGAGTCGCTTCATCGCTCGAATCGTGTTCAGAAACGGATTGACATCAACTCACCGCCTGCCCTTCGAGGTAGCTGCTCCTGTCCATGCCAAGTTCAGCAAGCAGGATGCTCCCCACCACTGGTCCATCTCGTCAAGGACACTCCGACAATTGATGGACCATTTTGGTCCAGGGACTGAGTACCTTGACATCAACACAGACGGCGACCACGTCAACTTCACGTGCTTTAGCGAGAAGACAGTGAGCGAAGACGGTCCGTGGCCTTTACTCATCCGACTATCCTTCTCATAGACGCTGACCTCTCATCATCAGCTGTGCTGAAGAAACCACTACAAACATCCGTCGCTGTCGAGGTAGATGAGTTTGATGATATTGAAGTCGAGGACAGGCTTCACATTGTCATTTCCGTCAAAGACTTCCGTGCCATCATTCAACACGCCGGCATCACAGGCAACGCCTTGTCAGCCCGCTACTCTCTACCTGCCCGGCCCATACAGCTCTCCTACTCGAGTGATGCCATCTCATGCGAGTTTCTCATAATGACTGTCGGCGAGCGCGGCAACAACCCAAACCAAAAGACCAAGAAAGGCCGCAAAAACGCCGCGCAGAATACTGGCCCTCGTTTGGAGGCAACCTCCCGTAGAACGAGTGTCGCTCCGTCCGAAGCGCCCCAGCAGTCGCACGTTCCCTCAGCACCACAGGCAATAGAACCTGTAGCATCGAGGGCACCACAGGCAAACCCGACACCGCGTCTTAGTGCTGCTAGAGCCAGCGCCTCGCGGATCGGCGCCTTTGATCTGAGGCCGTCGCAGAAGCCGCCACCACCCACTTTGCCGTCACAGAGCTTGTTCGTGGACGATGACGGTTGGGAGCCCGTTCGAGATGAGGAAGAGGATGCCGAAGAGGACGCAAGATTGGAATGGGATCACAGCGCCGACCCTGTGAGTTTTCTTTGAATCTTCCTACCATGCGAACTGCCCACTGACTCTGACGCAGAACCCTTCCGCGATGCATCTGAGCCGAGTAGAGGAGAAGCAAACAACCGATACGGAGGGACTCGAGCCTTCGCATGCCGAGTCGACATTTGTAGAGCCGACTCAAAAGCTGTCAGATGTCAAAGGCTTGGCCCTTTTTCCCGACTAAGGCTATTGATTGAGCGGGAATCTCGCGTATTTGCTTAAAATGTCGAGGATGACGTAGTTCAGTCACTCGTGACGCAGACCCAACTGGTAGCACAACCGGCGCCTATGCTTTGGACCCGGCAGCCCGGGGGCATGAACTTGGGCGATGCGATGACATTCCATCGGCCTTTGACGTCGTTGTCCTCAACCTGCGGACCGCAGTTCCCATGCTCGCCCCATCCCCAAGCAAGGACCTCGCCATCTGCCGAAAGGGCAACAGCATGCTCGCTGCCTATGGCGATCTTTTCAAGACGCGGAAGATTGGGAGGCGGGAGCTGGCCGTGATCATCCCGGCCCCAGCTCTGCAAGCAGCCATCCTTTTGCAGGATGTAGATGCCGCCCCAGCTGGCCCCAACGTCGATCCACCGAGGCGCAGTCGCAGGGGCTTTGGAAGATAGCTCCCATTTGTCTGATCCGAAAACACGAATATTTCCGCTTTCAGGTTCGCCTAAGAGACACGTAGACTCTTTTGTGCAGACCGCTCGAACTACCTTAAAGCCAATATCGTGGATCCTGCGCGGTGAATGGATGACGGCCGCCGGATCTCCGATTTGTGATTTCCGGCAATTACCCCAACCATATGCGTCGCCATTGCTCAATACAGCAACGGCATGGCCCATACAAGCGGCCAAATCAACGATCTCGGTACCGGCGGGAGGAAAGTCTTTGAACTGAGTCGCTGTCGGTGTCCGTATGATGAGCTCTCCAGAGCCCAATTCTCCCTTCATGCCCGATCCGAAGCTGCATAATTTTGTTTTCTTGCCGTCGCGATCTCTGGACACCACGAAGGAGGCCTCCCAGGTTGCAGCTATCAAGTCGATGTGCTCCGTTGGTTGCTCTGGGTCTTTACTGAGTATAATCTCCTGAAATAGCGGCACGCTAGACTCAGACGCAATCCCGCAGGCGCCGCTCGTCTGGTCACCGCTACAATAGAGCTGGCCAGACTGGGTAAGGAGAAGCGTATGATTCCCACCAGCCGCGACTTTTGTGATGGGCGATGACGGCTGAAATGGTGCAAACTGGACCTGCTTGGGCACGGAGACGTCTTCCTTGTGGCCAATACCGAGCTGGCCAGATCCATTGGAGCCAATCGCAAAAACAGAATCCATGATGAAAAGTTTGAATAAAAGTTGAAGCAGAATTCAAAAGATGCACGAGCCTGACAGCCTGACGGTTCTCGATGCACATCGCGAGTTCCACAGCCAATTATGATTATGTCAGCTAGAGCTCAAAACTTCGCGAGACCCGCCCGCCAACTTTTTTTCTTTCCTCTTCATCCACCACACTTCCCAAACACGTCGACAAGTCTAGCATCCCACGCTTGGGCGCGAGAGACGACGTTGTATGAGGAGTTCTGCTCACAGGATGTGATCCATGGTCCCTGCTTCTGCTCCCGTCAAGCAGCGGACGCAATGGCTTCTTCACCGTCTCTCGTCCCTGCCGGGATGGAAAACTTCGTGGTCGGATTGATTGGTATGGGTGACATGGGCAAGATGTACGCCGAGAGGCTGTCTGCCGCGGGCTGGAGGTGAGTCCGATGCCGTGACGTGTACCGCCGCCACTGTCAAGCCTTGGTATGGTAAGTCGGATCTTTTTCATTTTCCGTTCTGCTCAATCCCTTTCCCGTCTATGATGACTAGAGCGCATTTGGCTCGAGTATTGCTCGGGGACGCCTGGGGTCCGTTCCGGCTCCCAGGCTCCGCCCCTTGCTTTCACTGATGAACACGCTAGCTACCTTACTTATTCTTTGTCTGACGAACGACCCCTTTCGAACTCTTGTTTCACTTGCTCATATTGGAAGCACAACGCTGACTTTGTTCTGAAGACAGGAAAGATGACCGTAAATGCCTGTGCATAGAATCCTAGCCTGCGACAGAGAAGATAGTTTCGATAGTCTCAAAGAAAAATATGCTGGCAATGTACGACGACCTCTCGCGTTTACCCGCCACGTGCTTGTTTTATTCCTTCGCATGTGCTCGGATGCTGAAGTTCTTGGTACTATAGAAGAACATTGAGATCTGCCGTAATGGCCATCTGGTATCGCGTGCCAGCGACTACATCATCTACAGCGTCGAGGCGGCCGCCATTGACCGTGTGATTGCCCAGTATGGACCATGTATGAACCTCCCTCCGCGGACCTTCACTTGGCCCTCCATGTTGACGCGGTCTTGCTGCTCCAGCTACCAAGATGGGCGCCATCGTTGGCGGCCAGACGTCGTGCAAATCTCCCGAGATCCAGGCATTCGAGGCTCACCTTCCCGCCGACGTGTCAATCGTTTCGTGCCACTCGCTCCACGGGCCCGGCGTTGATCCTCACAACCAGCCGCTTGTGCTCATCCAGCACCGCGCTCCCGACGCGGCGCTGCACAAGGTCGAGGCGGTGCTGAGCTGCTTGCGGTCCAAATTCGTCTACCTCACGGCACAGGAGCACGACCGCATTACAGCCGATACGCAAGCCGTAACGCACGCGGCGTTCCTGTCTATGGGCAAGGCATGGCATGCCAACCGCCAGTTCCCCTGGACGATGAGCCGCTACGTCGGTGGCATCGAGAACGTGAAGGTCAACATTATGCTGCGCATCTACAGCCAGAAGTGGCACGTCTACGCGGGCCTTGCCATCCTCAACCCAGAGGCGCGCAAGCAGGTCGCTCAGTACGCCAAAAGCGTCACGGACCTGTACAAGCTGATGCTCGAGGGCGACCTCGAGGGTCTGCGCGAACGTGTCTACCGCGCCCGCGACAGCGTCTTTGGGACGAGCTGGGACGCGCGCCCGCTTGTTGAGCCGTCCATTTTCTCCTCATTCTCCCTCGGCACGCCCACTGACGCGCCGGCGCGGCCAAACAACCATCTATCGTTGCTTGCCATGGTCGACTGCTGGGCGGCCCTGGGCATTGTCCCCTACGACCACATGCTCTGCAGCACGCCACTCTTCCGTCTACGTCTTGGCGTCACAGAGTACTTGTTCCGCAACGCCGCGCTGCTCGACGAGGCCGTCAGGACCGCCGTTGAGGACAATACGTATCGCAGCGACGACCTCGAATTCACCTTTGCCGCACGCGGCTGGGCGGAATGCGTCACCCTTGGTCACTTTGAGACGTGGGAGAAGCGCTTTGTTAGCACCCAGGACTTTTTTGAGCCGCGGTTCGCCGAGGCCAAGGTCGTGGGTGATCAGATGATGAGGAAGGTAGTGGAAGGCATGAAGGATAGTGGCCAGTAGGCAAGGGCCATGAGACATTGGGGATACGTATGACGGACGTAGAGTCTAAATTGTACGCGTAGCGTGTTGCTTCCGTTGATGTAGGCTGACTTATACAAAGCACGAGCAATTCTCTCGAAGCGGCAGCAAAGGGATTGCTTCATACAGAGGCGTTCACTAAACGCAATCCAACCTCACCAATTCGGCTGTGCACCAGGCTTGAATGAGACGGTTCACACGTGAGTGATGACATCGGGCACACCCAATTCTACACTCTCTTCGAGCAACGCAACCCCTTGTCCCACCTTTAATGGCGAAGCGGCAAACTTTCCCGTGTCATCTGGCAAGGTCTCGTACGGTGGATGGCCAGGCGCGTTTCCCTCCGAGAGCTCAGGTTCTCCCTCTTGCTTGAAGTTGTTGGCTGTCCGAGATTCTCTGTTGAGGTCAGCATAGGCTTTCAGGTTAACGCATCGAGGGGAGTGCCTTAGCGAGCCAGAAGTGTCTGACTCTAGGGTCTTTCTTTGCGACAAGCTCGCTTCGTCGTCGACGTTGACACCGTCAAGGTCTGAGCTGGCCATTGGCGCCACAAGGGTGGAAGCCGACAAAGGCTGGCTGGTACTATCACGGGATCCTAAGAAGGCTCGGCTGGCGACTTCCCTTGGCGAGGATGGCAAGGCTTCTGGGGCCTCTGGCTCCTTCAGTGATTGGCTGTGCTTGCTGCAAGCTCTCCCGTCTCTCGCTGTTTCAACAGAGCGGCATCCCAAGTTTCTCAGGATTTTGACATCGGCGATTGGCCGCTCGCCCATGATGTGAAAGCCGAAGCCGGTGGCAGCCGTTGGCGCAATATCGTCATGGGCAATAGCATTGAGGCTCAAGAACGCTCGGTCAGCCAAGGCAGGGCGGCATCGAGAACAGACGCGATATTGACACTCCTCCTGAGGATTGCACACCCAAGGCTTGTTGAACTCAAATGGACCCCGTGCGCCCTCGAAGCTCGTCGAGAAAACATGGTCGTTGAACATTTCGCTACTGTTGCGAAGTCGCTGCAGCTGGATAGTTGTGTGAACCTGTCGTGGCATGTGAGATGTGGACTGCTGAGCTTACTTTTGCAGGGGCACGTACATTTTCGCGCTGGCGCAAGATCGTCGCCACCTGATCAGGACGGTAGTTGGACATTTGGTTCTGAGTTATTTCTTGGAAGAAGCTGAGCGTATCCTCTCTCGCTGCCGGGCTGCCCTTTCTCACTACAAGCTCTCCCGACAGCTGGTCACCCAGAGCATCGAAACACGCCTGCGCGGGATGTTAGTTTCTGTGAACCCCTCCCCAAGACTCGTCAAGCCAAGCACACACCATTTCTCCTCTTACAATGGCCTGCTCGATGAGCTCTTCGCGGTCCTGTGTGCAGGTGTAAATCCACCCACTGGAGCCTGGTTGGTGGCACACCATGCAAACAAGTCCAGGGTCATAGATGCGCGTCATGGTCAGGTGCGTGCACTGTAGCTCAAAGTTGGCACGCCGATGTAAACTGGTGAATCCGTGAGAAGACATGTCGCGGCGACGGTGGTGGAAAATAGTCGATGGCAGAAGAAGCGGGAATCAGCGTTGGCAGGATGAAAGACGCAAATTAAGAGGAAATGACTGTGGGCTTTCCGTCAAGACTTTCCAGAACTGAGCTGAATAGTGGCGTATTCTCGAGACTGGACGGGAACAAGCAAACCGCTGGTCCGAGATGATGAGATGAAAGAGGTTGTTTGGACCAGAAATCAAGTGGAGGATCGCTTTATGAACGTACGACTTAGACAGAAGAGCAGGAAACGGCGGAGTAAAAGAGACGAGCGCTGCAACTACAGCCTAGTCATACGCTGATGCGAACCGTAGACGTGAAGAAGAAAACGACAGAGTCAATAGCTGCACTAGGGTTTGCATGGGATTTGGGCCGGCGGCGACCCTGCCAGCTGGCAATGCCGATACCCCCTGGACTCTGTATTCTTTTGAGATTGACGTTGTTGCTTGGCAGAGGGGAGTCTGGTGCTCCGAGCTCTGTGAGACTCATTTGGCATTTTCGTCCTTTATGAACCGCACCACGGCCCACTTCCCGAGATGTTCGCGTCGCCTTGCGATTTCTAACTCACCCCGGCATTCAGATTAATGTGGCCGCTCTGAGGCACAGAACCAAAGTAAACGAAGCTCGGAGAGTCGTTCCAACTGTCATGTTGAGCTTGAACTTACAAGCCTGAGCCTCGCAGCCACAGCTCTAGGCGTCCATGTCTCGCTAAGCTCGGAGGCTCTTCCAGATGAAGTCCCCGGTCAAGTGGCTGAGCAAATCGGTCTTCAAGGTCGCGCATTTGTCTGGTCTCGGACCTCGCAACGACTTCAATCGAGCAGCGCCGGCGAGCAGACAAGACCTATCTATACCAATGGACTCTGCTGGAATCAAACATCTAAGGAGGGTTCAACACAACGAAACTTGTATTGGGCCGACAGAACGCCGCGCAGCATCCTGTTTGTCTCCGGTGTTGACTTGCAGAATTGTTGTTTCAACCCGCCGTCGTCAACGGAAGCTCCTGGCTTGATAAGACTGGGAGGGGCAATGTACAGTGTTTGATGACATTGGCCAAACCAGAAGAATCGCCCTGCAGCTTGGTGGAAGCATTCTCATCTTCAACATCACAAGCGGCGTGACCCGACAAGGGTCGTTGCTCTGGAGAAGATGGACCTCGGGACAAAACACGCACGCAGCCAATCATCGCAGGGCCCAGAGCTCCAGCTCCCCTCCCCTCCCGCGAGCGAGCCCCAGCCTCCGTGCAGGGAAACTCGCCTCCGACGGCAGCTGAGGCCGCTGGATCGCGACGTCGTTGCCGCAGCGTAGCGCCCTCCTTCTCTCTCCCCTCTTCCCACTGACGCGACACATCATCGACTCGACGTTGGCAGACCAGAGGTGAGTTTTATTCTCTGCAAACCGCATGCCATTGGGCAGCCCGACATCTCGGACACGGCCGCAGACTGGGGGTCCCCAACCAGTCGCGGCGGTGGCTGGCGCGCTTGGGCGGTTCCGAGGTGTAAACAAATCCATTGGCTCGAGCCTCAACCGCACCCAATCCGTCCCCTCCGCAACCCGACTCCTCTTGTTTCATCCGCTGACCCTCAGCACTGGGACAGTTGCTCAACTAGGAACCCAGCATTCCTCCCCCTCGCACCGCCGAATCGAGACCTCCGCCCGCCGCCAACGTCACCATCACCATGTCGGTCAAGTTCGAGCGGGACACGCTCAAGCAGACGGCGCAGAACGCCGTGTCGGGCGCCGTCCCCGACCGAGGCAACATCCCCGGCACCAGCGGCAAGCATCCCATCGCCGAGAAGGTCGGCACCGCCCTCACCGGCGGCATGCAGAATGCCGGCTCCAAGGGCTACCTGGCGGTACGTCGAGCATGGTTGATTTGATGCATGGCCTCCGCAGAACGCATGGACAGGCTGACTGACGGCGCGGAACCGCGACCCAGGCCTACATCAAGCAGCTCGAGTCAAACCCGCTGCGCACCAAGATGCTGACGGCCGGCTCTCTCGCCGGTGCCCAAGAGCTGATTGCCTCGTGGCTGGCCAAGGACCGCAACAAGCATGGCCACTACTTCACCGCGCGCGTCCCCAAGATGGCCGCGTACGGCGCCCTCATCAGCGCCCCCCTGGGCCACTTCCTCATCTGGCTGCTGCAGAAGGTCTTCCGCGGCCGCACTAGCCTCAAGGCCAAGATCATGCAGATTGTCGTGAGCAACCTGATTGTACGTGTCGCCCGTCTCCCGCACCTTGACCTTCGCAGCGTCTGACCAGCGCCCCTCGTTCCAGATCGCGCCGATCCAAAACAGCATCTACCTGGTCGCCATGGCCCTCATCGCTGGCGCGCGGACCTACCACCAGGTTCGCGCCACCGTCAAGGTCGGCTTCTGGAGGGTCATGCGCATCTCGTGGATCACCTCGCCCGTCTGCCTTGCCTTCGCCCAGAAGTTCCTCCCCGACCAGCTCTGGGTGCCTTTCTTCAACCTCATCTCCTTCATCATTGGTACCTATATCAACACCGTTACCAAGAAGAAGCGCATCGCCGCGCTGCGCCGGAAGCATTTTGGCGACGGCCGCGACAACCGAGACCCTCGCATGGGTCGAACTGACGACTATCCCCCTCCCCCCATGGGTCCCATGGGTCCCAACCCGCCTTACTAAACGCTGTGTGCCATCGACGGTGAAGGGGCACTGACGCGTTGGCCGACAATCAGGAGAGGGGACGTACGCCGAAACATGCCAGACATGGAGGGAGTTGACAATCTCGCGGCCGCGCCACGTAAGGCGGGCAAATGCGACTTCCCAGCATACGGGACTGCTGGCCTAATCGATCAAGGGACATGGTCCTCTTCAGGAGGTTCTCTGCGTCGAGAGCTGGCGACCAACGACTGCGCTCTGCGGGCTACGAGTTCATGGGCAAGGATGACGTTTTGTATAAATTTTTCTTGGCTTGGCTTGGATATTGTTTATCTTGAATATGTGTTTATGTGTCTAGCCCCGATGTAGATGTCCCTCTACATAAGTTTTGATATCTAAACTTGTTGGGTCTATGGTGATGGAGTAACTCGTGATGCCTATCATGACCCTTAATCTGCCATCCACGCTGCATCATCCCCCTTCTTGGCTCAAAGAAGAGATGTATTGCATGAGGCTAAGGTCATTAATTTCTGGCCCGCGGCCTGCTGCATGACTGCCTCGGCGCCGCGTCGGCATCACCGCTCTGTGAGCAAATCCCGGCGTCCACTCCTGGGTATCTCTCTCCGCCTCGCTGTTCGGTATCGTAATTCATGAAACGTTGCCCCGTTCCTAGTCCACTCGCTCAACCTCCTTCCACCGCGTCGTCCATCGTATCAACCATGAAGCTGGGGCTCCAGTACTCCCATTCGCCGCCAGTCTGCTGGTCCACCCACAACATCCCCTCGGCCATCAGGTCGTCGATGACGGTCCGGCAGCGCGCCGTCTCCCAGCCCAGGTTGTCGTGCAGCATGCTCACGCTCACGTAGCCCAGCACCTGCGCGGCCTCGACGACGGCGGCCTGGTCGCCGCTCAGCTCCCGCGGCACGCTGCGGATGTACTCCTTGCGGCCGACGCGCACGATGCCGTAGCTGCCGCCCAGCGGCCGCAGCGTCTCGACGGCGCGTCGGACGTCGTCTTCGGATATGTCGGTCGAGCTGGCACCCGCGGCGGCGGCGTCGCCAGGCGCTGGTGACAGACGCTCGCGCACCTCGCGCAGGCCGATAAGCCCGCCGTTCTCGCCCCTCGTCGCGCCGCACACCTCGACCACGCGCACCGCCAGCTCAAAGTAGAAGTCGTTGACCGTCTTGCCGAGCAGCTGCGCCCATATCGAGCCCCCGGCCGAGCTCCCGCTGTTGCTGCTGCTCGCGAGGGGGTCCACGCCAATGGCGGTGCACATGCGCGCGAACTGCGCGCGGAACGACGGGTCGGAGCGTATGTCCTTGGCGTGCGTCTGCGCAAACTGCTGAAGCAGCGAGCGGAAGACGGCCAGCTGCGTCTCGAGCGCCTGGGCGTTGGTCGCCCGCAGCGAGGACCCGTGCGACGCGTAGTGCGCCGACGTGACGCGCGAGCGGTCAAAGGCTCCGATGCCGACGCCTTTGCGGGACATGGCGAAGCGGCGGCACTGACGGTATCTCGATCTCGGGTTCTTGTTCGAGGCAGCGATTTCGCGGCATGAAGATGGATGCAGAAGCGAAATCCAGAAGTCGCAGGTCGATGGGGGCCGCAGGTGGAGAGGGGTTTTGGGTCCAGGTTCGAATACGTAACCTAGAGATGATGTCTTTTATGAGGCGGGATTCCAGCATGACGCTACATAAACAGGCACCGATTTCGTCGCAAGGCAACCAAAACGCTGATACGCCTTCGTAGGTACATTTTAATAGCTACCTGCCCGTGCCTCCCAGGAACCATTCCCAGAGTGGTGAACGTGTAGGGCCCGGATCCCCCTTCTCTCTATTCCGGGTCGTCATCAGTCGTAAAAACGGAGAGTGTCTGCCGTCTCTGTACTTTGGCCGCGTTGCATAGTCTCTAATCGCTCTATGTAACAGAAATCTGCCCGACCAGCTCTGCCTCTACTGCGTCTGGCACTGAGCCTGTCCATCATCGGCGTCCTCGTCTTCCCATTCGCTGGCAAACCTCGGGTCTCCCGAGTTCTCGCCCATCTGTGACTGGTGTTAGCTCTGGCCGTTGTCGCGGAATGCATCTGCGCCGCGTGCCACTTGCCTTTTCAATGTCCGCCCCGTCCTCGTACTCGACCTCGTCGACCTCGTCTGCCTGTATCGGTGCTGCCGGCGGGGGAAGCATCTTGCTGAGGGCTTCATAAGTCGCGTCGTCCTTGAGCCACCCATCTTCGGGGAATTCCACGTTGACGAGAAGATACAGGTCGCCCTTGGTCTCGCCTCGCTTCATCGGCATGCCCTCCCCCTCGATTTTGATGCAGTCCCCAGGCCTCAGGATCTTGCCCCGTGGCCGTTCGATGGAGATGCCTCGCCCATCGAGGTGCTTCAACACGACTCGCGAGAAGCCGGTCAAGGATTCGGCCAGCGAAACCTTCAGCTCAGCCGACAGATCGTTTCCGAGGCGCGAAAAGGTGTCGTGGGGCTCCTCCACCAGGGTGAAGACAATGTCTCCGGGTATCTGATCGGGATACTGGTCGGCCTCGCCCTCGAGCACGATGCGCTCCCCCTGCATGGATCCTCGTGGGATGTAAATCTCCAACGCCTTCTTCTCCTGCACGGTCCGCTTGCCCTTGCACTTCTTGCAGCGGTCCTTCTCTTTGTAGAAATTGCCGGAGCCTTGGCAGTGGTCGCACAAGACAGTCTCACGCCTCATCATGCCCGGGCCGATCTGTCGGATGGCCTCGACCATGCCGTTGCCCTTGCAGCGCTCGCACGATGTCGGCTTTGCCTTTTCCTTGCCGCCCGAGCCCTTGCACTGACCGCAGACGACTTGCTTGTTGGCGGCGAACTTGACAGTCTTGCCCTTGTAGAGCTCCTCGAGCGTCACCTTGTACTCCTGCTCCTCGTCGGGCCCTCGTCGGGGCCGTCGCGGTCCGCCTGGGCCACCGGGGCCACCGGGGCCTCCCATGTTGAAGCCGAACATCTGCGAGAGAATGTCGTTCAGGTCGACCTCGGGGCCGCCGGGGCCGCCCCGAGAACCGTCGAAGGCGGCCATGCCGTGGGCGTCGTACAGGTGGCGCTTCTGGTCGTCGCTAAGGATCTCGTACGCTTGCGTAATCTCCTTGAACTTGACCTCGGACTCCTGCCGTTGCTCTTCCGGGACCTTGTCGGGGTGGTACCTCAGAGCGGCCTATTTCGAGTCAGCAGTTGCTGCGTCGGCTGGGAGCCGTTTCGCTAACCTTGCGATAAGCCTTCTTGATCTGGTCCTGCGAGGCATCCCGCGGGATGGACAGCAGCTCTGCAAATGCTGTTAGGCGGAATCAAACAGACGGCTCTGTCGTACGCACCATAAAGGTCGACCTCCTCCTCGCCCATAGGGCCGGCGTTGGGTTGGAATCCGGCCATGGTGAAGATTGCGCTTGGTCTGCAAGTTTCTGCAGTCAGTCAGTTGCCGAGTATGAGTAAAGGTCGGCTGTACATAGATTTTAAAACTTTTTGCGGGGCTGCGCTACCGACCAATCCAACCGTCGCGGAGTGACGGGCAAGTCCCCAGAGATCAAGGCCTCTCTGCTGACATACGGACCTTTTTCAGAAGAGCTGGAAGTTTCTGCGGAAGCATGCTTGGGTTGTCGGCGGCGGCGGCGTCTTAACGACCTTGGTCGGCGCGGTGAGACTGCGTCACGGGCAGCGGGCTGAGGGATTCAGTTTCCAGACCCTGCTCGCGGCAGCACCACCACGACAAGCTGTGACGGCCTTGAAGCGGATATGGATTCACGCTACGGATTCACGCTCTGTCCTACTGACCACTGCTGCTTTGCTGTTTGCAGGCTCACGCATTGCCTCCCCCGGGCCCCAGTTGCCTTGTTCCCTTATCGCGATAACGGCAGCGAACGACAGGCGTGCGAATTATAAGCGCGCCACCTGTGGCGCAACTCCTCGAAAAGCTGCCAGCACTTTCATCAGATCATGGCCACAGTTTGAGCCGCCGCTCGACCATGTCCTTCGCCGCTTGGTCTTGGCGGCCAGCAAGGTGCATTCCCTGTCCCAGGTGTAGCCTGCTGGCTGCTCCTCCGCGCCGAGGCCGAAGCGTTGCCGCGCCGAGGACAGAGCCGCGAGCCGTCCTCATCCACCATGGCCGCGCGGTACACGAGAGCATTTCGGCGGAAGCTCGCAGTGAGAAGGGTCGAGATGCCAAGGCCCTCGAATTTGGCTCCAACGCATCAAGGAAGGTCGGCCTTGGGTCGGGGCTCAAGGGGTTGAGAAACAAATCCAAGGCTTTCAGGCAGACCGGCCGAGACTCGCGCGATACTTCGACCCGCACCATTCTCGGCCAGAACTCAGATCTGCCAATACGAGCAAGATTCGCGCCGTCGCCCACGGGATATCTGCACCTGGGCTCTCTCAGAACAGCTCTGTTCAATAACCTAGCTGCCAGTGCGTCAAAGGGCGGCGCATTTGTTTTGCGAATAGAGGACACAGATCAAGTAAGACGTCTCACACGCTCTTTGGAGGCAAGCTTATGCTGACTTCACGCAGACCCGCCTCGTTGAAGACGCCGAAGAGCGTTTAATCAAGGATCTCCGGTGGGCCGGGCTCTCCTGGGACGAAGGCCCTGATCGTGGTGGCCCTTACGGCCCATACAGACAGGTAGAGCTCACCGCCCTCCTCTTCATCCGAGTCTCACGTGCGATGCTAATCCCATCCAGTCTGAGCGTCTGGAGATTTACAAACAACACGTCCAAAAGCTTGTCAACGCCGGCTATGCCTACCGCTGCTTCTGCAGCTCCGAGCAGCTCGAGTCTCAAAAGCGCGAATTGCACGATGCCGGCAAGCCCACCGTCTACCCAGGCACGTGCCGCTCCATTGACGCAACAGAGTCTGAGGATCGTGCCGCTCAAGGAGAGTCCCATGTGGTGCGTTTTAAAGGTGACGCTTTTGGCCGACCCAAGTTCCGAGATGCCATTTACGGCCCGTTCCAGAAGAAAGACCCTGAGGAGGACTTTATCCTCATGAAGACGGATGGGTTCCCGACGTACCATCTGGCAAATGTTGTTGACGATCACTTGATGAAGATAACGCACGTCATCAGAGGCGAGGTAATGCTCCATCTTGCAGTCATTGGGCTGTGGCGTTGCTGATCTGATTGTTTGTAGGAATGGCTCATTTCAACTCCCAAGCACATTGCCCTTTACCAGGCATTCGGCTGGGAGCCACCGATATTTGCGCACCTGGGCCTTCTGGTCAACTCGGACGGCAGCAAGTTGAGCAAGCGTAATGACAGCGTCAACATCTCCAAGTACCAGCAACAAGGCGTCTTCCCAATGGCGCTCCTGGCTTGGTTGGCGAACTTGGGTTCGTCTTTCAAGTCAGGCGCAAAGACGCCTCGTACAGTCGACGGTGTGGCCGATGCTGTGAGTTCATTGAATGTCGCTCAAATTAAGCATGGAACCTGACATCTGTACAGTTAACGTTCAAGTTTACCAAAGGCGGAATCAAGCTGAATCTTGCAAAACTCGACTACTTCCACAACAAGTACCGGGACGCACTGCTTGGAAACCCAATCCCGGCGCTTGCAGAACAGGAGGCGAAGCTCATCGACCATCATATAACCCAACCCATGCTGCGAGCGCTTGAGGCCGTTACAAGTCGAGGCAGCGTTGGCTCGGACACTCTTCCCAAGGCTTGGCAAACAGACCCGGAGCTGGTCCCTGCCTTACAAGCGAGTGATACACGGGCGGAATATGTTCGCAACATCTGCGCCAGCAGACAGGGCAGCCTCCAATCCCCTGAAAGCCTCATCCAGCAACATCCCTACCTCTTCTGGCGCATTCCCGTCACATTATACCGGTCCTCCCTGGCTGCCGCCATGCCGGATGAGCGGATCCTGCGCGCGCTCCATGAGGCAATCGAGCGCAAAGACTGTTGGGACGACAAGGGAGCAAAGGTCATGGAATCAATCCGCTTGAGCCTACAGAATGACGACATTGATCAAGTCGTCGTTCACAATGCGCTGCGGCTGGTCGGCGCGGGCGGCCAGGATGTGGTTTCGCAGAGCAGTTCCATGATGTTCAAGCTTCTGGGCAGGGATGAGTGGCGCCATCGACTCGATGTCGTGAAGGCTCTGCTTAATGAGTTACAGTGAGCGTTTAGATTTCTGGTGAGTTGGTCGAGCGATACAAGGGCTGTGAGGGATCCTTGTATACTGTATAGTACCTCTGGTATAGTAGAACTTCGTGCACCCTCCTAGATATTGTACCATCATCAGACTAGACCTGAGTTCAAGAAGTTCGAGCATCGTCTCTGATAATCCCTTACTAAGAAAAGCGAGCATTATGATACAAGTTATGAACGGAGCGACCGTAAATGGTGAGGCCGCTTTACTCTTACAGGTATCACAGAGAGGCCGAGCCGAATTTTTTGGGATGCAGTGGTTACAGCGTACGTATTAACAACTGCTGCCACCTTCCTATCCAACTCGAGTGGTCTCTATGTCCACAGGCTAAGATCCCTCTGCTCTCGTATTTCGGGGGAATGCAAGCCAGTGCAGCAAGGCAGTAAATAACAAAAGACATGACCATGGTACCAGACATTTGGGAATGGACCATGGTCGAACACAAACAAGGCTTCATCCGAATGCTCTAACCCCCCTTCCCTACCCCCTTTTTCCTATTACAGCCCAGGCCTCCGCGAGAATGCTCGCTTTCTCTGCTAAAATTGCCCATGATAAATGCTTTTTCATAAATTTTCAAAAAGAGAGACACAGGGGAATAAATGCTTGTGGACGTAAATGTACCGCGCAAACACGTGCCGTTGTAAATGGTGTCCGCGAGCCAGCTCGAAGCAGCTCAAGAATGTGAAACAAGGTCGCTGCCGATGTTGATGGTTTGCCCCTGAGGTACAAACGAGAAGTCGCATGAGGGAAGAAACTTTGATGAGGTCATTACACCATAGCATGCAAATAGGTCGAGCGATCTTCGCCGACGGATGCGCCTGCGATGGCGCTGTAGGGTATACTGTTGAGTCTAAACTTCGAAAATCCAAATCTGCGCGAAGGATTAGCTTTTATTTCAACAGAAGATGGGGTGACACGCCGCCAATAAAGGGTGTGATAAGAAGCCAGACTGTTGCGACGAACGGCGATGGTTGAACTGGATGGGGTCTCAAGGCGAGCTTACCTCCAACTTCCCGACTTCTTGCCTCTGCCGCCTCGCTGCGCTCATCGCGCTCTGCATGGCCATCTCCAAGTCGTCTTGGTCGCCCATGGTTATCATGTCCTCGGGCATGTCCTCATCTTTGATCTTGATTTTGAACCTGCGACGGAGTCCAAACTTGTCCCGCACGCGGTCCACCAGATCGGGGAATTCGATGGCTGTGCCGACCATGATGTAGCGCACGTCGTCGGCGTGGACCTTGACCCTAATCTTTCGGACGTCAGGGCGGCGCGACGGCGCTCGTGATCCGGACCGGGACCCAGGGGTGCGGCGATTATTGGATACCATCTCGAATTCAGCCCCATCGAATGACCCGTCGTCGTAGTCGGAGCCTTCATCTTCTTCTTCGATGTACCGTGGCTGTTGCCGCGCTCTGTTCGAAGGCCGGCTTCCCCTTGATCCGCGTGATCCACCACCACCCTGATACATGTCGTAAAGCTCGCCTGGGTACGACTCCTCTTCGTCTATTGGCCTCGTGGGTCTGCGTTGCAACGGCGCCGGCGCCGCATCTCTTTGCGAATAGCCTCGCGCCGGGGTAGCAGACGCTGACCTCGCAGGCCTCGATCGGCTGTCTTGCGGTGATCGGCGTTCCTGGGGAGATACCGCCTTCTCATATTTCCGATTTGAATCTTGCGACGGGATGTTAAGTTTTGCAGGCATCGGCTTGGGCCCGTTTCGAACCGAGGCTCCGCGGCTCGGCCGATCGTTCTCGGGAGGTGGTGTGGGAGGGAAAACATTGCGGCCCGTTGGTGGCTCAGACTGCTGTCTTCGAGACTGGAGACCCGGCTTGACGAGGTTGGTAGCCGCAAAGGATATGTTATCTGCTGGCCGGTCATCCTTGACCTCGGTCTTCCCAGCCTGTACCATAGATGAGCTTGCGAACGGAGTAGGAGGGCACAACTCAACTCACATTCTTGATCTCGGAGCCTGCGAAGCCAGTGAAGGCATTGGAGCGGTCCGAAGCAGCCACCAGTCTTGCCTTACCAAGGTAGTCCTTGGTCTTAAGGTTTCGCACCTTGGCATCGTTTGGCCGATAGACGACGCCGACGGGAATGGAGAAGACGGTATAGCCCTGGGTTGTCGATAAGTATTTACCCAAGGATTGGGAGACGTAGCAGCAAATGACTGACCTCGGCCTCTTCACGTATAGCCTCATCGATGACGTTATGGTCCTCGACAACTTTTTCTTTGACGGCATATGACAGATCCTGCATGCCAGCATCCCTCTGCTGCAGGTAGATGTAGCACAAGCCGCGGTTGAAAAGGACCTCGCAAGAGTACAGCTTGAATAAGAGCCCCAGCTGGGCATAGTCAATCATGGTGTTGCCACGCAGATATAAGAGAGTGTCGTTGAAGTTGGCGAGCGCCTCCTCGAAATCGCCCAGAAGGAAGTTTGAGACGCCCTGCTGGAAGTATGCGACAGCAAGATACTGATCAAGTCGAATTGCACGCTGGTAGCATTCCACCTGGCCAAGAGAATCAAGAGTCAGCAAAATCATGGCACACCACGGCGCTTTGGCAACGCCAACTTACCGCCTTCTCGTGTTCGCCAAGAGTGGCGTGGATGACGCCCATATTGAAGAGAATTTTGCTCGTGTCGCAGATCTTGTCGAATTCGCCAAGCGCATCATCGAACTCATTGTTGTCATAGCGAGCCAAGGCCGCAACCCAGGTTTCAATTTCCTTTATAATCGATTCGGTTAGTTGCCGTGCATGACGGAATGCTCGCCTCTGGCGAGCGGCATTGCTAGAGGCCCTCACCTGTTTTAACGACATGGCTGACAGTTGCACGAAGGAGCCGTCTCAGAAAATGGCCGTCGAGGTAAGGATAATTGAAGGGCCCGAATACTCTTGGGCAAATTGGCGCCTCAAGGGGGTGACGAAGAGAGAAGCGGGTCAGCCAGCGCCCCTAGTCGTCGTTCCAAGTGCTGTAAAGCAGTCGGTCGTTCGGTCTGCCACAGATGCTCGCGCACGAGTGGGCGCTTATTAGGGGAGTGCGGTCTGGAGCAGGGCCGGGCGGCGGCGGCAGTGACCTGGGAAGCCACCTGCGGGTATCGTTTTGTCGTGAGCTGTTGGTTCGTGGAGGTTGGAGGGATAGTCAAGACAGGCGATATGGCAGCGTCGTGGTCGAGTAACCCGCTCACCCAAGAGTGCGAGACAGCGAGCCGAGTGACGACGCGGTTGCATTCAAGACCTGGCGAATCGGCTTCTGCTGGTCGAGTCTATTGGAGACGGGCCGTGTCTTTGGAGGGCGAACGCAAGAGGTACTTTCCGGCCAGCCGTGGAGTGATGCGATGCTTCTATTTTGGTTTGGCCTTTGTTGCCGCCTCGTCTCTGGCAGGCCAGAATGGATTGGTCGAAAGGAAGACGGAGCTCGCTCACGGCACACAGTCGCGGGTGCACTGGTAGTCGGAAAAGACAGGACGGCTCTAGCTCGTGCAGCGGCTTGAAGGCGATGAGAGCCAAGGTGAGTGATCGGTTTAGCACCGTTGCAGCTGGGAGGTGCGAGTCGCCGTGAGTGGACAGACGGGCAACGTCGGGCGAAGGAAGGAGGGGTGGTCAGATTTGCAGATGCAGCTGCTGGACGACGGGGGAAGGATGGATGGCAAAAGCAGGAACCAAGACTTCACGAACAGACACAGAACAGAGCAGGACGGGGTGGGTTGATTGATTGATTTGCGGCGGCGGCGGTGGGACCATGCACGCATCCATGCCACGACCCGGCGGTCCCAGCCAGCCGCCGGAGCCACCATTTGATCTCTTGCATTAGCCGCCAGGGTAGCACGTCGCTGCAGGAGCTTCCAGACCAATGCGCTGCTTCTTCACGCGGCAGGGGCCAGGGGTCGTGGCGAGTCCCGAACCCGACACGTCGCGGCGGTGACGGCGCTTCGAGATGGCCATGGGGGCTCGACGGCGGGCGTGTGATCGCTGTGGTCCGTGAGCCACGTCTGGTGTCGCAGCCGCGGGTGTTTGACGGTGGCACTGCTGCCGTCTTCTCCGGTTTCTGCTTTGAAGTCAACGCGAGCATCTTGGACGTGGTATCCTTGTCGCCAGCGAGCCCACTCGTCTCCATCACCCACGTCATAGCCCGACTTCGTCCCAAGAAGCGACGGAGAGTCGGACGGGCGTGAATCACAGCATCTACGACTATTACTCCGTACGAGCATGCACATGTGCAAGGCGCGGCTCGTCAGCGTTCAACGAAGCGCCCAAACGTGGTCCCATGTAAGCGGCCATGCCGAGTGCCCAACGACCCATACAGACGACGGATTGCTACGGAGACGTGGTGCGCAAAACTAAACGCTGTCGGTCCCGAGCCGTCGGGAGCAGAGCCAACTGCATGGCGGCTACGATCCAGGAACCTCGTGCGCTGGGTTGTGGACTAACACCATCACTGGCATTTGCATCTTCGCGATTGTGTCTCACTGGGGGATGGTGTCGATCATTCTTTCCCACACGAGCCGTGATGGCTTGATTCGCAACAGAGTAGTCAATGCAAATACAACGAATGAAAGGCCTGCTACGGAGTGTACACGACACCAGCTCATGTCAACGCATCTCGCGTGAACAACGGCATCCATCGTGACAGGCCGATGCATTCTTTGTCAGCGCCCACTCGTACATGTGTACGAGTAGCTCGCAGTCCGCCGCCCCGCGTCGATGCTCTTTCAGGGGTTGAGGGGCTTCAGGGGTCATGCGCATGGCGGACCTTGGCGTCGAGCTATCTTGGGGCAAACAGCGTTGCAGGCGCCCCTGTCGTGTGCGCCGATTGGCCCATCGCGGGGATTGGGCTTGCATGCGGCAACGGCGCGTGCCTGGTAACTCTTGGTGGGTGCCCGCTCCTTAGCCCTTGCCCACATCTTCGCCAATGCCTCGCCTGAACCTGAAGCTTTTTGCCTCGTCGACGACTCAACTTAACTTACTTACAACTGGACCAATGAAAACGCCAACTTGTGCTCGTACGAGGGGCTCGTACGTGTTCTCTGTCGGGTCCGTCGGCGCAAGAGAACGGCACCTCTGGCCGAGACTACGGCTCCTACGCGTCGAGGGTCGCCATGTTCTGAGCCTGTGAGGCTGGGAGCTAAGTCGGATGCCTTAGTTTAGAGCATGCATATGCCGTCCACAGATCAGACCGTCGTGCTTCTTGGAGGGCACCGAGAATAGACATGACCTCGTCGACATGGCCGGCACAGCAGACTATCGAATTAGGACCTTCTTCGACTGTCCTATGGCATTGCGAGCGCAAGTCGTAGCTCATCGCCCATGCGACGGCCGTGAGCTTGGCCCCTTGGCGAGACCAGCCTCGGCGGCTCCAGGACGACGGTGACAGGAAGGATTTCATCCACCAACCTCCGCCATTTCCGACAATAGTCGCTTGCGCCCGTTGGTCCCCAATCTCGACCACAGCCAGCGACGAGCTTGGTTCCCTTCTGATTTACTCGCCTCTCGCGTTTGTTGCTCGTGCGGTGAGCATAGTCTTGTTTGCGCAATGATGTTGTTGGTCGCCCCCTGTGGACCTCAATATCTTGACATCCACTGCCCAAGCTACTGCAGCCATTGCTCCGAAGATGCCCTTGCCCTCGCATCTTTCAGTGAGTAAAATCACGTCATCAACCGCGTGAGCCATGCCTGAAGCCTCCCGCAGGCATATCGAGCGAATTCTGCCTGCATTTTCCATACAGTTTGAGACGCACCCGTACCTGCCTATGCGGAGACATCCAACCCCGCATCAACGACGCAATGCACGGCTGTCCAAAGCCAACGAAAGGGGATCCTGATCGTTCGACTCGTGGTGCCACTTCCTGCCGGGCTGCCTTTTCGAGTACTAACTCTTGGGTGCCTTGTATTGGGAACGGGAAACGGTATTGTACCCAGCTCTGGCCAACTATTCGTGCACATGCCCGCCCGGAGGCCGGACGGTAATCTCCAAGCGATTCTTCCTGAGGCATGCTCTTTTCTTTTCAGGGCTGAGCCTTGAACATCTGCATCCGTCCCAGTCCGTCTCATCTTTCGCTCGCTCCTTCTGGCGTTCTGTCGGTGGGGCTCCGCGGTCTTCTCACACAGCTTTACGAGTAATTATGCATCAAATGCCGGTTCATGGCGTAACGCCCTAAAAATCCTGGGATAAACGACAGAGTTCTATGGCAGCACACATTCTAACCCCTGGCGCATGATACCTGCCCCTCATGACGACTATCTTGTGGCAGCTTATCACGGAGAAGGTGGCGTGTTTGATCACTAAGATCGGTAACTCAGCTCTGCACCACCCGCCCAGGAGAAAACGCCAAAGTTCCGGGCTGTTGTGCAAAGCGTCAGAGCCAACAACGGCGCCAGCTGACAAGTTTCGCATTATCCTGAGCGTCAAAAGCCTCTTCGTCATCGCTTCGTAGCATCCCGACCGTCTCGCTGAACTGGAGCTGCCCAGCATCACAGCATTCCCTTCTGAACCTCGTCTTTCCTCTCCTCCCAGAGCGTCTTGCCAGTACACGAGCAGACGGTCTTGTCGTTTTGCCACATGCCCGCGCTCCTAGCAATGACGCCAACAACGGTGTTTTCGTCATTATGCAGCGGGTGTCTGCCATCATCCTGTTTCGTGAGAACCATGGCGTGGCCGATAATTTCCCATACTTGGAACGGGTGATCGACGAATGCTGCTCCCCGGCCGTCCTTGCCGACCTCGATCACTCCCAGGAATCCCTTTGCCTCTTTCTCCCCTCCAGGCCACACTGGGCCAGTAGACGCGGCCCCATCCTTCAAATCCCCGTACTCGCGGATGGTGGCCCTGTACGTGCCCGGCTGCACGCCCCGAATCGTCAAGTCGACCAACGTCCGCTCCGAATTGACCTGTACCATCCGTGCCAGTCCCCTGACCTCCCGGTGCTGGTTCTCATCTTGTCTCTCGGCCCTGTCTGCAAACGTTTCAAGGATGCTAACGGCGGCACCTAATAGAGCTGGCGTCAGTAGTCGACTTCAACAACGGCAGCTAGCCGGATTCATCGGACGCTTTGGCAGCATCGTGCGACGGGAAGATCTTGGTTCGGGAATCTGGATCTGCTGGACGTACTGGAGTCTGATTGCCCCGATCCACGGAGGATGGCGTCTCTGCCTGTTGCTTGAATGGCCTCAACTATGGCGGATGGTGCGGCTGCAACACGTGCGCTAGGTCAGTACGAGGGACACGGGCTTTGTCAAATGCAGATCTTACCCGATCCTTCGACGGATATAAGTTGGTCCTTGACACTGCCCTCCACCTTGGTAATGCCCCCGAGTTTGTAGAGTTGGTCTGAAACGGCCTTGACACAGCCGTCACAGGACAGCGGTACGGCGAAGAGGGTCTGGTTGCCACAAGTTTCATCAGCCCCGCTGGTCGCTTTGACAGGTCGTTCCCGTCACTAAAAGAAAACTGCTTTCTCGTTTCCATGCTCACGGCCGGGAAATGAGGCTCGGGTGAGAGACAACTGCGTACCTGAAAGGAGTGCTCAACTGCCATGTTGTCTGTAAGCTGATAAGTCAGACGAGGGCATACGCACGACGAGGATACGAGGACGCTCACCTGATGGGGCCTTTTGCGTGCAAGCCCGTTGCGACGCTCTATAGCGATACGTGGAATAGCCCGCCAGTAGACCGAGCGAAGTTGCCAACACAACTCTAGTCGTCGTGGCTCTCAGCGCCATTTTAAGTGCTGCCACCTGCTTTGAAATCCAGCGCTCAAAGGCGACGACCCGCCAGGCGCTGACGGTCGCATCCGAAGGCGGGCCCGCGGGGCCCTCGCTGCTCCTCGGGACAGCGCGCAGTCAGGTGACCGCGTTGCTGGCTGAGTCAGCATTGAGCCTTTAGCATCAAACTTTCACGATCGCCTGGCCGATGCGAAGTACGGCAAGCCGAAGCGTTGAGGCTGCCCAGAACGGCACACTCAACTCACGAAATCGTTTCAGATCGGCGGCACGAACAGCTTGGTGAGGGACGAACCCTCGGGAGCTGCCATCATGTCTCAAACCCTCGGTCTGGTAAGCAAGCTTCGACCCACGCAGCTGCGCTTCACCTTCTGACAGCACTCTCCTCCAGACACGACTTGCCTACTCGCGCGTATGGCACCAGATCTCCGCTTCCACTCCTCACCAGACCCTCACCACTCAGCCTGGGGTCACGCCTCCGTCTCTGGGCCGCTTGGCTTCACGCATCGCCGTTCTCCTCATGGGCAAGCATAAGCCCATCTTCGACCCGTCCTCCGACTGCGGCGACTATGTCGTGGTAACGAACTGTGCGGCATTGAATGTCACGGGGCGCAAGAAGTGGCAAAAAACATACTACAGACACACGACACGGCCGGGTAGCCTCAAGGCCGTGACCATGGACGTGCTGATGGAGAAGCACGGCGGCAGCGAGGTTCTGCGGAAGGCGGTCTCGGGCATGCTGCCCAAGAACAGGTTGCGGGACAAGAGGCTGGCGCGGCTGAAGGCTTTTGAGGGAGATGCGCACCCGTACAAGCAGAACGTGATACGGTTCGGCGGGGTGGCTGTTGGGAGCGAGGGGTGGGAGAAGGCCGTTGAGGCGATTCGGCAAAAAGACAAGGAGAGGTTATGAGGGCATTCACGCGCGTGTAACCGGGCGAATTCACTGAACTCAATCTTGTACTATATGTACTATATGGCGATATCATGCAACGAGGCATACGGCAAACAGCCGGGCGACCTTAATTTATTGCCCAGCGGCAAATGCTTCAAATAACATTGAGGGGCCCCAAGCAGTCGTGCATCAGCTCCCACTCACGCAGCTGTTCTCGTCAAGAGCTTGATGTCCTGCTCAGCGGTCATCTCACAGGCCATGCAGCCGCATGTCGGGCTCATCTGATCATGGCAATGGTCTGAGCCTGAAGGCGCTGAATGACGACAATGCTCAAAAACAGGGAAAGGCATGCAGACCATTCAATCATAACAGCAGAGACCTGTAGCAAGGACAGGCCCAAATCTGCCGCTCTGCGCGGTGCGGTATGCACGCACTTTGAGTTACCAGCACGCTACGATCGAGATACCTCGCACTTGATGAGCCCGTTAGGACAGGTCTGCGGAACGTAGATTTCGGCATCCTTTCCGGTATTCTTCAGGCCATTGTGCCAACTCAGGTCTTGAAATTACGTCAGCCAGTTCGAAGAGACACGAGTGTGCATTTCCGGAGAACCTACCGAGCTCGAAATTGTGTTTGTTGGGCAGCGAGTACGCAACACTGTTTGTGAGGGGAACGACATCCAAGATCTGCTCGCACATCTTGTACATGGTATTTTGAACACTGGCACTGTCGTCCTCGGCGAAGAGCTTGAGGGTGATTTTTCGCGCCGCCTCCCATGCCTCATCGAACTTGGGGGCGGCCTCTTCCACAGCCTTTACATCGGCGAAGGCCTTCCACTTCCAGCTGGCGTCCACATCTGTCGAGAGAATACGGTCCCAGGTTTCGGGGAGGGTAGTGAACTCGTCACGCACGAAGCCGTGAAAGGCTGAGCCGGTGCTCTTGAGGACGGTCAAGCCGACAATGGCACTGGTGAGAGCGATGCCGTCCTTGCGGCTGACGCGCGCCTCGACGTTGCGCGTCTCGCCGGCATCCTTGATGAAGCTGTGGGGGTGCGGCTTGCCGTCGACGTCCATGCGAATCCAGCGATGCGTTACGACAGTGACGTTGGCGACGTGGATATGGCTGTACTTTTGGATGAAGTGGCTGCCAAGAATGGCGGCAAAGAGCTCGGGGGGCGTGACAGGGTGCTGCTTGGCCAAGATGAAGGTCGTGTTCTTGATCGAGTCAGTCGCGACGACGACACTGTTGTCGGCCTTGGTGTACGAGGTGTCGATGTCGCCCTCGAGGAGGCAGCAAACAGTCATCTCGGTGACGTGCTGGACGCCGGTAGCGGCGTCGCGGGTGACCTTGAGGACGCGGACATTGTCCTTGCCGTAGCGAGCGGCGGAGACGTAGGGCATGGCGGACTTGTATCCGTTTCTCAGGGGCAGTTCCGATGACATTTGGAGAGAAGCGTTGAGCTTGAGCCTGTAAGTGAGAGTGGGGTTCGAGTTGGTAGGCGTTGTGACGTGACTTCGCGGAGGCGCGCAGAGGCCGGTTACAGGATGGCGATGAGAGAGAGGTTCGAATCACAGCAGGCCGTCACGTCAAAACTTGTCGACGTCGCAAACACTGAGGGGGAAGGACAAGGCAAGTGAGCTTCACGGTTCTCGGGAGGTCAAGGACGCCACGGGGACAGCCGGGTGTATATATGTATTTCCCTATCAGTGGTTTCGAGGCTCTTCACGGGCGGCAGCCTTGGGCCCTCGGCCAAATGCGCCCGCGCCCCCAGCTCATGGGACCCTTTTGCAGGCGACTCGTAGCCCATCAGAGACGTCCGTCGGATGGCATGGCCTCTGCCTGCTCCACCGGGGCAAGCGTTCGGTCGATGGGGCGGCTGTTAGTGGGCGGCGTGCCCGGAGCCCGCCGAACCCCAGCGGCGCGGGACACCGTCGTTGCAACGGCCGTCTGCGTCGGCGTCGGAGCCCAGAGGAGAAGAGCATATCGCGGCTTGGACAGCTCGTCGAGAGATCATGCCATTCCGTTCCTCATTTCCATTCTGGGTAGTTCGGACGGCGAAAGATAAGAGATACAGCGCTGTGCCTCGGAGCGGCCGGTTCGGAGGCCTGCGAACAACGGGCGGCTGCGATGCCTTTGGCACGGCCGAATCCCGCCATTGAGCCGCTGTAGATACATCTGGCCATGTGTCCCTCGTTCCTCCGGAACTCACGGTTGCTGCATGATGCAGATGCCCACGCCTTCCCCGTGCCACCAGTGCGAGATGCCCTCGATGCCCATCTCAGCGGATGAGCTCTGGCAGCGCAGCCACAGCCCAGGTGGCGTCGGGTCCAGCAGAGGGGCGGGGGGGGGGAGCTCTGTCGGGCCAGCTCCCGTCTGCCCCTCCCGAGCACTCGCTGCTGCACCGGAGCCCCTTGCTGGGCAACGGGGCCCCTTACTGGCACTCGTAGCTGCGGCTCATCCTTGCCTCCACTCCACCCTCCAGCCAACGTCAACCCGCCCTCCGACCACCGCCTTGAGAGGCGAACATGGACATTGCTTACTGCGGCGAGTGCTCCTGACTCCCGCGCACGCCTTCCGTACCGTGGGACTAGCGTCTCTGGCCTGCTGCTCCGATCCGAACGCCTAAGCCAACGCAGCTTCTGGCAGCGCACGATCCGGCGTCGCACGCGTCGGCGGCCCCAGCCCTGCCACGACCGACTGATCTTGCGCCGTTCCGCTCCGCCGCGAACGCGCCTCGGATCCCTGTCTTCGACTGGCCGAGCCGAAGCTGCTACTGCGTCATCGTCATCGTTGAATTGGCTCCTACGGCCCGTGCCGACCGACACAGCAACCGCCAGCGCCCAGGCCGCCCGACAGAGGAGCAGACGAATGCACCACATCCACCAGGGGCGAAGTCCCAGCCGGCGGGCGGTTCATTATATCCTTGCTGGCTGCTCGCTCGACGCCAGGCTCCGAGGGCATGACGATGCCCACTCAATCTTCGCAGCCAAACGCCCATCCTCACCACCAGCAACCCGGCCGCGTCAGCCTTGACCGCGACGGCACCACTCTGCAGCCTCCCAATGGCGCTGCCACTCGCACTCTGTCTGCCTCGGTGGTGTCCTTTGCGCCCCGGGGCAGCAGCCTCAACCCAACCATCGGCCCGGGCAGCTTTAGTTCAGACCTGCGAAGTCAGATGATGTCGAGTCGGGCTGGTAGCCGAGCAGATGTGGGAGCCGTGTACCCCGGCAGCGTCATGGACAAGGTGGACGAGGATGACTCGGGAGCTGCCGCGGAGCAAGCCCTGTCTGCGCTCAGGGATCGACTGAATCGGGAGATGAAGATCAAGGAGGGCAGCGAAAACATGCTCGAGGCTCTGAATATCAAGAAAGCCAAGCAGACGAAGGAGCAACGTCAGAGGGTCGAGGCCGAGTTGAGTGCCAGCAACTTGCGCATCAAGGAGCTGCGGCAGAAGATATCTGAAGCTCAGCGTATGAAACCGCCGCCCCCGACCACGCCCACCCGGAATCGGACCCAAGAGACCAAGCTTCAGTCCAACGCCCTTCGCTCGCCACCCAGTGTCTCCCGTTCCGCCGTCGGATCTGATCTCGACGACATGCTCGAGAGCCCGACCTTTGCCCTTGCAGAGCTCCTTCAGGCGCTCGAGGTCGAGGGCATGGCGCCAGAGTACTACGTGAGTCGGGCGAATCAGCTCGTGGAGCTCTTTCGGCGGCATCCCGCCATCAAATACGACCTCGTGTGGGCCATCTTTGGTCTACGTATGCAGATGATGTTACTGAGCGAAAGTCGCGAGGTTGTGGCTGCGGGCTATCGGGTTACGAGGTATGCCATCTCGGATATGGCATCCCTCAAGAAGATTCGCAGCCTGAATACGGACTTTCTGGTCATACGGTATGATTCACATGCATTGGCGCCGAGAGTCTCCTACTAATGCTTCCAAGGTCGCTCAACAACTACCGCAAAGCCGACGTGGAGCGGGAGCAAGCCCTCAAGTTCGTACGAGCCTTCCTCGACGTCAAAGACGGAGTTAAGGAGATATCCCGAGCAGTCGTGCGCACCATTGTCGCCGTTGCCGAGCAAGGCGAGGACCGCCGTCCGGGAGTGCAGGTCACTGACCAGAACATCGACCGGTTACGGCCAATATGTATTGAAACACTTGCCGAAATCTTAGTATGGGATCCCCGTCTCCTGATAGCCTCCGGCGGGCTGGGGCCGCTCTCTGAGGCTCTAGCCGAGGGGACGTACAAGGCGCCGGAGAGCTTGATGTCTGCCTTTCTCTTCCTGCTCGACACACCGCAAAGACGGAGGTACATCCAGCCAGGGTATGGTCTGGACGTTGTCTTCACTGCCTTCACGGACCAGCTTGACGGAGCGGAAAGCATATTAAAGCAGAATTCGAGGGCCATTGGCGTCGCCATGAGGTCGTGGTCAGGTTTGATGGCCCTCAGTATGTACGACTTTCGGCCCATTCGCTCGCTGATCACAAGCATCTTGTACCCAAACCCTGCCGTGCGGGAGACGGTGCTGGACTTGCTGTTCTCGTTGCTGAGGATTAAACCTCCGGCTTGGGCAACGTCCTTCCTGGCTGGGCGGAGATTGACGACCTATGGAAGGGTCGCCAACATGAAGTCAACGAACACGCGAGAGAGAAGCGGCACTCTATATCAGGAAGAAGACACCGGCGAGCAAAATTTTGTTGACCACTACACCGCTCTGCTCCTGGCCATATTCATCAAGACCGGCCTCCTACACAGCTTGCTGCAGATTGCTCAGTCGGAAGAAGATCAAATGCTCAAGCGCAAAACCACGCTGCTGATTGGAGAGGTGCTCAAGCTAGCTAGCAGGCTACTACCTCCGTCGTGGAGTGCCGAACTTCAACTCCTCCCTGAGCTATTCTCGGCGGCAGCGCAGTTTGGTGATGAGAAGCAATTCGTCGCCTCAGGCATCGTCTACCAGATCAGCAGCGTTAGCAGGACGTTGTACCGGAGCGCGCCATCCGAGTCCATGGCCGGCGTTCTACCTTCGAGCGATAGCATGCAAACCCTGCGAAAGATGGAAGAGCAACCCAAGATTAATGCTCCCACAGCCTTTGACGATACGACATTCCGCCAGCTCCTCATCGACACGGCAGTTCTGAACAGTTCCAATTACCTGAAATGGAACTGGGAAGTGATTATGAAGGTTATTGTCGGGCCTTTGCAAGTGGGCAAGCGATTGGAGGAAGCCATCAAGGCATCAAAATTCATGAAGCGCATCATGAGCTTTTACCGGCCCTTCAAATACAAATTCGCCGAAATCAAGAATACCAGGAACACGCAAAAATACGTCAAGGCGGGGTGCGCACTTATGCACTCCCTGCTCCAGTCACCAGAGGGAATCAAGTTCCTGGCAGATAGCAAGCTGTTGAGACAGATTGCCGAGTGCCTGGCTCAATGCGACCCGGTAAGCTTTTGCAAGCAGCCATGGCACACAGCAGCGACTGACATGATTACAAGACTAGTGGACTGACGGCCCAATTCCCCATGTTCGCGAAAGACCGACTGACAGACACGTTATGCGGCGGCTACTTTCCGATGCTGGGAGTCCTCAGCGGAGACTCCAAGGGCCTACTCCTTTTGGAGAGGTGGAGGATGTTCAACATGATGTACCACATCGTCGACTTGAAGCAACGGCCCGACCTCATCAAGCTTTTGCTTTCCAACTTTGATTACAGCCTCCAGGGCCATCCTCGAGTCTTACTGTCCAAGGCTCTGACGGCTGGCACGAAAGAAATTCGCATCCACGCCACGAATACGCTACGGAAGTGCACAATGAGGCCGGTGACTTCATTGAGCGGCCAGGGAAATGTGAGCGACTCCAAGTGGGCCATTCAGCTTCTCGTTACGCAGCTCTACGACCCCGAGATCGAAGTTTGCTCCACGGCAATCAAGATTCTCGAGAACGCATGTAACAGAAAAACGTACCTCGAGTACATTGTCGAGTGCCGGCCGGCCCTCGATCATCTGGGAGAGATTGGAGCGCCTTTACTCCTGCGCTTTCTTTCATCGTCTATCGGATACCACTACTTGGACGGCTTGGATTATATCAGCAACGAGATGGACGATTGGTTCCTCGGACGCAACGATTCGTACGTCAATGTCATCGAAGCGAGCCTGGCAAGAGCATTCCTGACAGACCCGGATGATCATGGTGGCCATCGTATCAGCTTATTCGATAACGCGGAGGCCGAATCTGACTTCCATGACAGCCACGTGCCGCCTCACTTTTACCGGGAGCTGACGCGTACGAGCGAGGGCTGTAAGCTTCTGAGCGACAAGGGACATTTCGGCGAGTTCGTCGCGACAATTCGTGATCACGGCATGCAAACGGAGGACGCCGAAATGTTGACCAAAGTCAAAGGCTGTCTCTGGGCTGTTGGCAACGTCGGGTCCATGGAGCTGGGTGCGCCATTCCTGGAGGCCAGTGATGTGGTCAGACACATCATCAAAATTGCAGAGTCCCATGAGGTGATGAGCTTGCGTGGCACAGCCTTCTTCGTCTTGGGACTCATCTCTCGCTCCACCCACGGCCTCGAGATTCTCTCCGAGCACGGGTGGGACGCCAACACGACACCAATGGGCACCTCTCTAGGCTTCTGCATCCCCAATGACTTGTCTAAGCTGTTCTCGCTGGCGCCGTGGAGGCATGTCAATGTCGCGTCCATCACCCTTCTCGACACCCAGCGCACCATCCAAGATCAGCCCCTCATCCGATCGGCTCGTCCGCCACTCGAGCAATCTGAGATGCCGGCTCTGGTCAGCGATGCCAGTGTGAACGAGCGCATTCTGGAGCTCATAGTCGACCTCGGCAACATGGTGCTGTACAAGAAGGCGGTCACGGAGCTACAGAAGCTGAAGCAACGCAAGCCAAACGCATTCCGAAGCACAGATTTCTTCAAAAAAGTGATGGGACTCATGGAGTGGAACCACTACAGGCTCGGCGTCCGCCGGCTGGTGATCGACCTGTTTGAGAAGAATGTGATGCGGCAGATTGTTTTCGGCGAGGATGAGAGCGACAGCGGCGAGGGAGAGGGGCAGGCGGGGGACGGCAGTGGCGACGGCAGTTCCGGAGACGACAGAACGGAGAGACAGAGGAGCATCAGCGAGCCGGCGGAAATGCCCTCGGACCTCATGCCAGCGCCGCTCAAGGTGCGGCGATAGCGGAGGCGCCAGGGCTGCGGGTCAGACATGGCACAAAGACGGAGCGCATGGCGCATGGGTATCAACCGCCGTGCCGAGTCAAGGGGGAATTTGGAAGAAGTCGCTTCGATACTTGTAAAGGTTGGTCTGCACTTTGGTCGGGAGTAGCGCTGGAGGGTAGCGAGGGTGTCCAAAATCAAGGCGTTCAAGCGCGGAGTCTTTTTGGGTCGTCGGGACGGGCGATGTGGGAGAGCGAGCTTTTGGCTCTTTATTTAGCTCTTTCTGAGTATTACAAGGATACGCTTCGCGGTGGGCAGGATATCTCACTTGGTTTGGCATAAACGAATTGAGCCTTCAGCTGTGGAATAAGTTGATTTGCATTGTGCACGCGAAGCTCCACACCAACCAAGCATTTATCATGCTCCCCATCGATAGGGGTTTTCCAAACAACGCCTGTGCTGTCTTTGCCTGTTGTGTAACTTGCATGCTTGCTGGGCCATCCAGCAGTACGTCGTACTTGATGACGCTACTTGCGAGTTCTCGCAAGGCGTTTTCAAAGTCAATTCGTAGTGGCCCCACCGGCCCATCGGGCGGCTTCGTTCCCGACCTCGCCCTAGTCGCGCGACCGAATCCTCGGCATCGTCTACACGCTGCTTCATTTCTACGGTCCGATTTATAGACAAAACATCTCGTTTGGAATTGCATGCGTTGTGGTAGAAGCAGCAGCCATGGCTCCGGGAAGAGTGCTGCTGGTAGCCGGCTCCGACAGCTCCGGCGGAGCGTGAGTTCTTGTCCCATTCGTCACCTTGCTTGCTGGCCTCGACTCTCGTACGGTTGAAGCTCTGTGCGGCTGTCGCTGTTCGGGAGACAGTGCCCTGCTTTACACACTCAACACGATTTTGAATGAGGGCTGACATGCTTTTATCGCGGGTGTAAAGCGGCTTGGAGGCCGGCCAAAAGGTGCTCGCCTCGCTGGGGTGCTACGCCATGACGGCGACGACGGCCCTGACGGTGCAGAACACCACGGGCGTCAAGGGCATCCATGTGATTCCGGCCGATTTTGTAGAGCGGCAGGTTGAGGCCTGTCTGGAAGATGTCGGCGCCGACGTCATGACCACTGGTGAGAGCTGAGACCGTCCCCTTTGCCTGAAGCGCGTCAGGCTGATGTCGGTTGATATCGAGGCATGCTTGCCGCTGCTGAGACCATCGAGGTGATTGCGAGGCAGGTGGTCAAGCACAAGGTCCCCGCTCTCGTCGTCGACCCGGTATGGCTTCGCCGTCTCTCGTCTCTGCCCTTCCTTATTGACTTCGCCCGCAGGTCATGGTGTCAACGTCGGGCGCCCAGCTCCTCCCCCACGAGGCCATCCGGGGTCTCGCTTCGCGTCTTCTCCCCCTCACCACGGTCCTTACGCCCAACATCCCCGAGGCTCAGCTCATCCTCGCAGAGGCCAGCGGATCCTCATCTCCTCCTTCACAACAGCCGCGGGAAATCACCTCGGTGGCCGATGTCGAAGCCATGGGGCGACAGATCCAAGCCCTCGGCCCCAGGTGGGTGCTCGTCAAGGGCGGTCACCTGCCCTTCGGCGCGGGCATGACCATCGCGCAGACCGAGGCGGATAGGCAGGTCGTCGTGGACGTACTCATCGGTCCAGGGGATTTCGTCATGCGCATCGAAAGCCCCTGGCAGCAGAGCACGAGCACGCACGGCACGGGCTGCTCGCTGGCGGGTAAGCAGAGCCTCTTTGCCTTCCATCTGGCTTGGTCTGTGAAATGAGACTTCTCGTTGACCCGATTGGTACAGCGGCCATCTCTTCCGGTTTGGCAACTGGCCACACTGTCCCCAACTCCGTCCGCGCCGCATGCCGGTATGTCGAGGCCGGCATCAGGACGGCGCCGGACATCGGCAGTGGACACGGGCCTTTGAATCACTTCCACTCAACATACAGTTTGCCCTTTTCTCCGTAAGCATCACCGTGTCGTCCTGAATCGCATTTATTTCGTTTTGGAGAGAGGGTCCCGGCACGGCTGACAGCGGACTCAGGGGCTACTTTGTCGAATATCTGCTCGATCGCCCAGACGTCAGAGATGTGTGGAAGACTTTTGTCTACCACCCCTTCGTGATGGCTCTCGGCAACGGCACCCTACCGCTCGAGTCATTCAAGGGCTATATTATCCAAGACTATCTGTACCTTGTATGAACCATCTATGTCACTGGTCTTGGTGCTTCCTAACCACGCCGTTTGCAGGTTCATTTTGCGCGGGCCAATGCCCTGGCATCCTACAAGTCAAAGAGCATTGAAGACATAAGCATGGTGGGTTTGCCCTTCCTGTTTTCGTTGCTGATCAAACGGTATCAAGACTCACGTCTCCCTGTCTGCCTGTAGTCCAACAAGATCATCGAACACATCCTGCATGAGCTGAAACTACACACAAACTACTGCCAGTCCTTTGGAATCTCCGTCTCCGAGATGCGCGCGACCGAAGAGAAGCAAGGTTAGTGACCCGTTATTCTCCGTCGCAACGAGGAACGAACGTACCCTCTACTAACAAGTAGTTAAACAGCGTGCACAGCATATACTCGGTACGTCCTTGATGTCGGCCAGAGCGACGATTGGCTCGCCCTGCAGGTGGCTCTCGCGCCGTGCCTCCTGGGCTACGGCGCCGTCGCCAAGATGCTGGATGCGCACCCCGAGACGCGCCGCGATGATGGAAACACCTACTGGCCCTGGATCCAGAATTACACGGCCGACGACTACGTTGCGGCCGTGAAGCTCGGCTCACGTAAGTTGCTTTTCCATCTTCGTTCCTTTCACTCCTTCTCCGGGCGCCTGCAAGTTCCAGCGGCATAACTTCCGCTGACTCGTACGGGGAACCAGAATTACTGGAAGATCGAGTACGCCTACAGTCACCGAGCCGAATAGAAGAGCTGGTCAAGATCTTCGTTCACGCAACGAAGGTATGTTTCAGTCCCAAGAGGATGCGTGGTCGTTGATGCTGACGAATATGTACTCCAGATGGAGATTGGTTTCTGGGAGATGTTCCCGTACAAATAAGCGTCGCTGTCATCCCACTCAGACAAGAATGTTGCATATACAAATGTTGCATATACAATCTAGTCAAGGAAAGCATACCTTCTCTCCTCAGGTTTCGGGTTGGCGACACACAGTGTTGACGGGCCACAATGAGGCGGCTCGCTACATGATGTTAATTACGCCTCATGTTTCTCTACGTAGACTGCTGATCTGCATGTACCTTGCCCTCGCCGAGCTCCTTGCCACCTCCCGCACCTCTCAAGGTCAACGTGCACCACCATCCGCATTGTTCTGCGCCAACCCGTCCACGGGCCGTGGCTCCTCCCCATCAGGCATCATGAGCCTAAACTCTTGCTCAGGGGGCATGTTCGGCACGGGCGGCGCATCGCTGGCGGCCATCTCGCGTTGCTTCGCTCGTTTCACACGGCCTGTCTGCTGACGAACCCACGAGTTAACGGTTCGGAAGCGAGGTTGAGGATCTTCAGAGGCTTCCGTGTAAACCGTGTCGCGCCGTTGAGAGGTGCCGCTGACGCTAGACCGCTGCGCGACCGGCGCCGGTGCGGCCAAAGGTGTCGCGGTGATGGTGGTATTCATGTTAGCCGGGGGAACGATGATGTCCCCGTCGCCGAATCCAGACGACAGGGACGATATGTCGCTCATCCTAGCCTGGTAATTGGAGCGCAACGTCTGATTGAACTGGGCTTGGGTAGACGAGATAGACTGGTTCGGCCCGTGGCCACGCACAGCGGCTGCCTTGGGCTCTTCGTATTCGCTTCTTGTCGAAATTGCCGTGTGAACAGTAATGCCGTTTGGGCTCTCACGTCTAATACTAGGTTCTGGCAGCTTCTTCTCCCAATAGGCGTCGTCGTGGGGCGTATCAATACTGGCCCAGCTCCGGTTGGCGAATCGCTTCTTCAGGATAGGAACGCGAGAGGCAGCATTCATCATCAGCTGCTTGGGCTTTGCCAACGTCCGAGATGTCGGAAATCGGGGCCTCCAATTTCCGGAATTGCCGTTCCTGCGTCGCATCTTGAAACACTTCCAGACAAGCCAGAACACGAAGAACGTGGTGATTGTGGCCCCTTGCAGCTGTCAGTCTGGGTCCTCTGAGATCAGATTTACGCGTCAACATACCGACTGAGCCAACGGCAATCAATGCTTTCTCTGCGTTGGGGTGGAGGTCATCGTGAGGGTGAGGGTGGTAGTCCTTCATCTTGCTTGCGTCCGGAGTTTGAAATGAGTAAGAAGAAGTTGACGAACTGGTGGATTGGGCTGGGTTAGAGATGGAGACGGGAGGCAGCTCAGTTGTCGGGCCTTCTACTCCTTTCCTGGCCCCGGAGGAAAGTGCCGGAATCGGGGCAGTGATGAGAGGGGTGAGCAAAGCCACAGACCCGATGCTAGGACTCGGTGTGGGCGCCGCAATGAGGACGCTCGTCCGACTTTCTGCCATCATAGTGCTGGATGTAATGAACGAGCTCTTTGAAGCCTCGGATATAGTGCTCGGCGTAGAAGGTTTGTTCTCCTCATAGTTGGCCGGAGGGGGCTGTGCCATGCTATGTCAGGTCCGCTGTCACAGAGAGTCATGGGAGCTGGGTCATCATAGGCTTACCTTCTTGGGCATCTGTACGCTGGGCGTGGATGTGAACTTGGCACCAGTAGGCATCTCCGGTGCTTGCACTGAGGTTGGCGATGGAGGAGGCGGTGGTGATGGAGAAGGCGGTGGTGGTGGTGGCAATGAAGGTGGCGATGGAGGAGGCGGTGGTGCATCGTGGGTCGGAGGTGATGTCGCGATTGGTGTCCCTGGAGGAGTCTCCGGAGGCGAGCCTTTGTGTTCGTGATCAGATTCGTGGCCACTGTCGTCGCTGCCCGGTCCCTTGTCATCGGAAGAATCTCCGCCTTTTCCGCCGCCGACCAAATTATTGACGACTGGTTGCAAGAGCTGCTTCAGGAAGCCTCGCTTGGGGATACTCTGAGCCGAGGATCGCGGTGTGTCATTGCCCGTATCCCCCTCCTGCGACGACTTCGAGATTTCACGTCTCCTCCTACTCCGACTCCGAAATCCGTCAGAGGTGCGCTTCAGCTCTTGGTGGTCTGCCTGGGGCTCGCTCTCGCTCTCGCTATCGTCGTCTCTTGTCCAAGGCGGAAAGTCGGCGAAGCTCGTCGAGGTTAACTCAGACAGGCTACGGCCCCTCGCCGACGGTTCTAAGACTGGAACCATGGTTGTTCTGTCAATCGTATCAGTCAAAGCCCCGTTCCTTTTGGCTTTACTGTATAGCATTCGTGTATGTCTCCTATTTCATGGCCGCGTATCGACTTGTTTGTTTCGAGGCGCTTCGAACTGCTCGCCAGGCTTGAGGGCTGAGAAGTAATTGTAATTGGATTGGCTGGCTGCTCCGCGCGAAAGTTCAGATGAGAAGAGAGGGCCGGCCCTGGAAATAACGAGTAAAAGAGAAGTTTTGTATTATGAACAAAGGTACTCGCGAGCGCTGGAGGTTAAGTTGCGTGAAAGAGTCAAAAGAACAGATGCCGCGACCACGCAACCAAAGGCACATACTTCGGGAAACGGAAAACCGAGGCAGCACGGGCACGGGCACCGTAACAGTCGCAACAGGTCTAGTTATGAGAAGGGACAGCCAACGATAGCATGTGGTGGGCGGCCCGAGACCGCTCAGGGGCCATGAACGTCAAACATGGACCGGAGGGGCTGGCGCCTTGGGCCACACCACACCACATCACAAGAGCGAGTGCTGCTTTGCGGAGAGGAATCGCAGCCGGACGCTCTTGGCGTCCAAAACGACGGCTTGCTTGAGGAATCAGCAAGTCCGTCTTGCGAGAGGTCCGTGTGGGCCAGGCGGAGGGCCTGTCCACGACGGGCACAGGTATGTCAGAAGGTCAGGGAGCCATGAGACAGAACTCGACCCTTGAAGTGCCGTGGATCCGAGCAGCGGTGCAGGCCTGGCACCGGCCGGTGGCCGCTGAGGCTGGACCAAGGGACCGCGAAAGAAGCATTGATCGGTCGTCGACTACAGCCAGCATGGAGCACTCGGATGCCGCAAGGTTCGATCAAGGTGCGACAAGGGGATGGGGGCGGGGACCAGAGTGTCGCAGAGGGAGCAAGCATTGGTTTCAGGGCTCTCTGGGAACGTCAGCCGGCAGGGATCCTGGCCAACGGGGTTGCGAGGTGGCAATTGAACAACACCACAAAGAGAGGTGATGAGGACTGATAGGCTCCGTCATGCGACGAGGTCATTGTGAGGGTACCAAGTGCGGAAAGCGCTGGCTGACCTCAGCATGCAATAACAAGAGACTGGGAGGGAGCCTGAGGCCGGACGTATACACGATGCAAGCATCAACCACAGCCAACCGACAAGGGGGTTACCGACCCAACGCAGATTCTCGGCAATCATCCCAACTTTGCAAACGCAATTCACATGATGCCGCCGACAGAGACGATCCCAGAGAATTCGCGCGGCCACTCTTGGTCCGCCGAGCAGGACAACAGCCCGTATGTTGGCGCTCTCGCCTTGGGCTCGTAGCGCGTTGCGTCCGTCACAAGCCGCACGTCTCCGCACATGGCATTGCCATGACCGAGCACTCTCTCGGTGATGCCCACCACGGCGCGTCAGAGCCGGAACCTGCTGTGTCTCAAGTTCCGCTTCCGTGCCACGGCTCTTGTATCATGCAAAAGCCAGAGCGAACATCCGCAACACCAAACCTCCAGCCGCAGACACACGCCGAGAGATGGAGAGCTTTATGCAGTTTCCATGACTGAGTTGTGCAGCGAGTCAAGAAATGCAGCCTGCACAAGTTTCGCATGCCTACGTATTGGCCGTCTCGGTGCAAAGTACTTTGCACCTCTTGGCCAGATGGATTCGGACAAAGCATCGGATCTGGCTGAGACTTTGTTTCGCAGACTACACACACTCGAGCGACAATGAGCGAAGAAGCGGAAACAAGTGACTGTCGGTTCGTGCGCTCGCTCTCAATGGCACCGTGGATCATGTTCTTGATTGTGAGAGCCAGATCGCGAGCAACGGGTCGTGCGTACCATGGCTCGACACGAGACCAAGCAGTACGAGGCTCCTTTGCCCGTGTGGCGTGCGCATCATCGCAGGCTTGATGGCCCTCTGCGACACCGACGAACGACGCCGGCAACCGGCAGCACTGCCAGCAGAAGAGCCGTCCGGGGTCAAACGCGCGCTTCCATGTGAAAGCGCCGCTAGGCAATCAAGACACATGTCGACCAATGGCAGGCAGTCGAAGCAAACGCCAGTACGCTGGTTCGCGGGTGAACGAGGGAGAGGCCGCCGTGATTTCCCATGCCATGCTAAGCCATGCTGTGCCATTCCGTCGCCCTCGAAGAGTCATCGACAACGGAGCCCTCGGGGCACCGACCGCGGAGAATGGAGCCGCGGTACCGGCGGTACCGACTACGGGGTACCTTGCTTTGGCTCTCTGCAGACTTGTAGCGCGCACCGATATGCGGGAGCATCCGAATCGCCGGAACCCGCGTGAGATTGGCTCCCGTAACGGCTGATATCGGAGGGAGCGCGATTGAGCCAGTGAAGCGCTCCCCGCAGCTCCAGGATCCAGAGCCTCACGTTGTTCCTGAGGAAAGGCAACGCTCGTCCCCTGCCATTACGCCCTGCGAGTGCAAGCGACAGTAATAAAGCCCTTATCGCTGCTAGTTCGGCGGTATCACGGTGTTGAGTGCCTTGGCTGGGTCCTGCAAGATTTTTGCGTCAATAAAAATAAGGCCGACGGCGCGCGACGACGGACGGACCCAGCAGCCTGGGGCGCAAAGAAAAAAAATACGCGCCAAGCTTCAGCAGCCAGCCGCGGCCGCTGCCTCAGCGCTCAAGATTCCTACATCTCTCAGCCACGCCCGGTTGCTTCGCTCGGCACGCCTCGACGTCAACTGCGTCGCGCGCCTTCGACTGCACCTCTGTGCGACTCATTGATTAATCCCTCGCCCGTCCTCTGAGCCCGCATTCATCGGCTGTCGGAAGCCTCGGCGCGATGGCTTCCTCGTCGAGAGCGATGGCAGTCCTGGCCAATGTCGGCCAGCTGGCCCCCAAGGGCCGCGCCGCCTCCAGAGTCTTCTCGACAGCTTCGAGGACGACGACTCTGCGGACGGTTCCGAAGACGTCCGTGGCCATGAGGCTGCAGGCGCCAGGCCGCATCGCCTTTCGAAGAGCCTACGCCGATGCGGCGCCCCCCTCCAAGCCTGGCAAGCTGCGCACGACCTTCCGGTGGATGTGGAGGTTGACGTATCTCTCCCTTGGCGGACTTGTCGGCTACACCGTCTACATCATCTATCAAGATCGCAACCCCGAGCCGCAGTACGAGCCCGATGCCAGCAAGAAGACGCTGGTCATCCTCGGTGAGCGAAATCGGAGCTGAGCCTGCCAGCCTAGTCAGTTGCTAACTACCACCAGGAACTGGCTGGGGATCTGTAGCCCTGCTGAAGAAGCTCGATACCGAAAACTACAACGTCGTCGTCGTCTCTCCCCGCAATTACTTCTTGTTCACTCCCCTGCTGCCGTCATGCACTACCGGCACCGTTGAGCACCGATCCATCATGGAGCCGATCCGTGCCATTCTCCGCCACAAGAAGGCCGCCGTCAAGTTCTATGAAGCCGAGGCCTCCTCGATTGACCCCGATCGCAAGGTCATCAAGATCGTCGATAACTCGGAGATCCAGGGTGCGACTTCGGAGACGGAGATCCCCTATGACATGCTCGTCATTGGTGTTGGTGCCGAGAATGCCACCTTTGGAATTCCCGGCGTCAGAGAGCACAGCTGTTTCTTGAAGGAGATTGGCGATGCCCAGCGCATCCGCAAGAAGATCATGGACTGTGTCGAGACCGCCGCGTTCAAGGATCAGAGCAGCGAGGAGATCGACCGTCTGATGCACATGGTCGTGGTCGGAGGCGGCCCTACCGGTGTCGAGTTCGCCGGCGAGCTCCAGGACTTCTTCGAAGAGGATATCAAGAAGCTGGTTCCTGAAATCAGCCCCCGCTTCAAGGTGACTTTGATCGAGGCCTTGCCCAACGTGCTGCCTTCCTTCTCCAAGCAACTCATCGACTACACCGAGAACACACTCCGCGAGGAGAAGATCGACATCAAGACCAAGACTGTCGTCAAAAACGTCACCGACGGCAGTGTTGAGGCCGAGATCACCCGCCCCGACGGCACCAAGGAGCGCGTCGTCATACCCTACGGCCTGCTCGTCTGGGCTACCGGAAATGCCGTTAGGCCTATTGTCAAGGACCTCATGTCCAAGATCGCCGCCCAGAAGGACTCCCGCCGTGGCCTTGCCGTAAACGAGTACTTGGTTGTTCAGGGCACCCGCGACATTTGGGCCATTGGCGACTGCGCTGTGGCCGGATACGCGCCAACCGCTCAGGTCGCATCGCAGGAGGGCAGCTTCCTTGGTCGTCTGTTTAACAACATGGCAAAGACAGAAAGCCACGAGGCTCGCATTCAGGAGCTGAGCAGCAAGATGAACCTGCAGTCTGGCAACTCGGCGGAGGCTGCGCAAGAGATTGAGGCCCTCGAGAGGAAGCTGCGGAAGGTCAAGGACATCAAGCCCTTCAGGTACAGCCACCAGGGAAGCCTGGCGTACATTGGCAGTGAGAAGGCTGTTGCGGACGTGAGCTGGTGGAACGGCAACCTTGCCACCGGCGGCAGCTTGACTTATCTGTTTTGGAGGAGCGCGTACCTGTCCATGTGCTTCAGCAGTGAGTCTGGCCCTTGCGCACTAATCTGAAATGCTCGGTTAACTGACAACGGCTTAGCTCGAAATCGGGTTCTGGTCATTCTGGACTGGCTCAAGTCCAAGGCCTTCGGCCGTGACGTTTCCCGAGAATAAGTATCACGAGACCCGGTGGAGCGCGTGAATGGCCAGGATGGAATCCTTTATTTTGCCGAATTGTTCTCGGGAGTGTCGGAGCAAAATTGAAATTGCCATAGACTTTGGGTTTGAACGGGCTGGGTCGGACTAATAGAAGCCTGATGACGACAGCTGAGCTTGGGTTTCGGTATTCCTATTTGTACTCCTTCGATCACTACCTATTTGACGCTGGTGGAATCGTTGCGCTGCATACGTTTATATCAAGCAGTGCCTCAATATCAGCGTCTTGCACAACTAAACTAAAGGCCTCTTCTGACGGGCTGCAGGGTCCCCCCTGGAGAATCACTCCGAGGTATGCCCACGTTGCATGCTGGAAATGAGCCACGGACTACTTGTTTGTTGTAGGATTGGTGCCTTTTGTTCTCCCCGAACGTGAGAGACTCAGCTCGCAGTACCTCATGGCGTTGTTGGCGCGTTGAATTGCGCTCGAGCCTTCACCTAATGCTTCGCCACCTGAGGTAGGAGAAGTGAGCAAACCAAAGAGGATGGGAGCAAACATAACCAAAATTTTTAAGAAAAAAGAAAAAAGAAAGAAAAAAAATGAAACACCCTTAAACAGCCAGCACAAACGCAGCTTCGACGACGGACAAGCCCGTTGAAGTGCAGGGTAGCTGGAATTGCTCGTCGGGAGCGGCGAATCCCGCATTATGTCAGCAAGGCGGGCGTGGCCAATCAGGCGGGCCTGCACGCACCTCTCGCCGTCAGGTTTTTCCTAGCGCCGCCGGCTAGCGCCAAAAAAATTCAGGCAGGGACCCCGGAAGGCGAGGAGAAAAAAAAGCGTCGGGCGCGAGGCGAGCTGGAGAGTCTTCCCTGCACCAAACAAACCCCAAACTCCCCAACCACGACCCTCCGAACTGCACTCCTTTTCATCATCTCGCGAGGGACTCTCATCACACAAGGCTTACTTCTTGCCACTCAGACACTCATTTCCCTCCCATCACATCCAGAACGCAGCGGACAGGTATCCTCTGCTACCCAACTTGTTTGAAGATGTCCAGCTACGGTGGTGGTCGCGGCGGTGGCTACGGAGGCTCGGGCGGCTACGGTCGTGACAGAAGCGACCGCGGCGGCGACCGAAATGGATATGGAGGCGGTGGCTATGGCGGAAGGTAAGTTTCATCATCTCCTGACGTCCAGGCGAAGTGACGACTCTGCTCCGCCAGTTGCGCTGCAACAGCATAGCGGCTTAGTGGGCATCTCGCGTGGACGTCGTCATCCCTTTAATGTTCTAGGCATTCGCTGACCCCCTGTCTTCATCGCAGCAGCGGCTACAGCAATGGTTACAGTAACGCTAATGGCTACGGTGGTGGCTATGGTGGAGGCGGTGGTTACGGCGGCGGCTTTGGCGGCGGCGACCGCATGAGCAACCTCGGCGCTGGATTGCAGAAGCAAGACTGGGGTTCGTATAACTTCGCAAACACCCACCGCGCATTCATACTAACCATTCCTCAGATCTCTCAGCCCTTCCCAAGTTCGAAAAGTCCTTCTACAAGGAGAGCCCCGAGGTTATGAACCGCTCTCCCGCTGAGGTGGACGAATTCCGCCGAAAGCATCAGATGACCATCGCCGGCAGCAACGTGCCCAAGCCGGTCGAGACCTTCGATGAGGCTGGATTCCCACGATACGTCATGGACGAGGTCAAGGCCCAGGGCTTTCCTGCCCCCACTGCCATTCAGTCTCAGGGCTGGCCCATGGCTCTCTCTGGACGCGACGTCGTTGGTATTGCCGAGACGGGCTCCGGAAAGACCCTGACCTACTGCCTGCCAGCCATCGTCCACATCAACGCTCAGCCGCTCCTGGCCCCTGGCGATGGCCCGATTGTCCTTGTCCTCGCCCCCACTCGCGAGCTTGCCGTCCAGATTCAGCAGGAGATCACAAAATTCGGCCGTTCGTCGAGAATTCGCAACACCTGCGTCTACGGAGGTGTCCCCAAGGGCCCTCAGATCCGAGACCTGTCTCGGGGTGTCGAGGTCTGCATTGCCACCCCCGGACGTCTGATTGACATGCTCGAAGCTGGAAAGACGAACCTTCGACGCGTTACTTACCTTGTCCTCGACGAGGCCGATCGCATGCTGGACATGGGTTTCGAGCCCCAGATTAGAAAGATCATTGGGCAAATCCGCCCTGACCGACAGACCCTCATGTGGTCGGCCACGTGGCCCAAGGAAGTGAGGGCCATGGCTTCCGACTTCCTCAACGACTTCATCCAGGTCAACATCGGCTCCATGGAGCTGTCCGCCAACCACAGAATCACGCAGATTGTTGAAGTGGTGAGCGAGATGGAGAAGCGAGACCGAATGATCAAGCACCTCGAAAAGGTCATGGACAACAAGGAGAACAAGATTTTGGTTTTCGTTGGCACTAAGCGAGTCGCCGATGAAATCACTCGATTCCTGCGCCAGGATGGATGGCCGGCGCTTTGTAAGTCCACCGAGATTCTCTCCGAACAAAACCTGATCACTGACTTTTGGCTCCAGCCATTCACGGAGATAAGCAGCAGAACGAGCGTGACTGGGTCCTTGACCAATTCAAGACCGGCAAAAGCCCCATCATGGTTGCCACTGATGTGGCCTCTCGAGGCATTGGTGAGTCCCATCCTCCCCTACCCCACCCCGATGGCAACTTCCAGCGAGATATTTGCTGTGCTTTACTCTCGTGTCTAGGGGCTATCTCAACTGTGCGAATCTGCCTGCTGTGCTCGTGTCCACTTGGTTTCTCTATCCCTGGAGTCTTGATCCGTTGTGTAGCTGGAATAACCCTTGCTATGCTCGAGTTTCCACGTTTGTACCTTTCGTTCCACCCATGGTACAACTCGTGGGGTTGGCATCCCTTGATCCACATCAAGCTGTCTTCCAAGGCTCCCTGACCCGAGGACCCGGTGACCGCCCGTACCAAGGATGGATGGCATGTCGCACTTGGATTGCCCCAGTATGCCCAGGAGTGAAGCTGCACAGATGACCATTTGCATGGCTCTCTCTTCACATTCCCGCGCTGGAACGTTGCTATACATACCTCGCTTTCGCCTGCTAACCTTGTTTGCAAGATGTGCGCAACATCACTCATGTGTTGAACTACGATTACCCCAATAACTCGGAGGATTATATCCACCGTATTGGTCGTACCGGCCGTGCCGGAGCGAAGGGGACGGCCATTACCCTCTTCACCACTGACAGTGAGTTTCCTTCTCTCTTCCTTTGCTGGTCAAATGTCGCGCACAATGCTAACACATGCACCCAGACCAGAAGCAGGCACGCGACCTTGTCAATGTGCTCCAGGAGGCCAAGCAGCAGATTGATCCTCGCCTCGCCGAGATGGCTCGCTTCGGTGGTGGCGGCGGTCGCGGCTGGGGCGGTGGCTATGGCCGTGGCCGTGGCGGTGGTAGAGGTGGGTTTCGCCGTCGTTAGGGGATCAACACAGACGTCACGGGCTGACCTGTCTCCAGCCAACGCCAACAACATGCCCATGGGCAACCGACGATGGTAGAGCTGCGGGCGCTTCGTCTCGCTGGCTCGCGCTTCGATGACCTTGTTCGGACAGGCTCAAGTGGCGCACCCGACCAAAACACGGCACACCACGGCGTTTCATAGAGGGCAGGAATGGTTTCGACTAGACACGGACGCATGGAGTTGCGCTTTCATGGTTATTGCGTTTAATTTTGCAACTCGAAGTTCCATCAGTCTGGACTTCTTCGTGTTTGCGGCTAAGACGTCTTGATATTTGTCTCACCCTTTCGCTTTTTGCTCTTTTTCTCTTTCGGGGTAATATTAGATTGGCATAGGCCAGAGAGCCCACAAGGATGCGGATGCACCTTGATAGAAGACGTCTAGTCGACGATGAGGTGTTCTAGTGGACAGTCCGTGGTTTGCGGTTCCTGGCCCTGGCCTGCAAAAGCTTGCTCAAGCAGCTGGCTGCAGAACATCTCGCCTCGAGCTTGAGTTGCCAGGCTGGCTCGACGACCAAGTCGAGTTTACAGAACACCTGTAGTCTACTAAATAAAAGCACATGAGATTATATTTGACTCTCCTGATTTCACGATGGAAGGCCTGGCCACTGCTCGGACATGGGCTCGCCAAGGCGGCTCGCGCCTCGGCGCGTCCCAGGTTCTGTAAATGTAGCGCGCAACGGTCCCGTATGCAAGAGTGTGTACAGGTTGGCGGTGTGTCTCTGGACAGCACCACGCAGCGTCACATTATGTACGCTCTCTGCGGCTGCGCGCGGGGCCGAGGCGCCATGCATTGCCCTCCTGAGCTGCGATGCCGCCGAGTCTCCCTCGGTGCACGACCAAGGGGCTGGAAGGATGAGGATCAAGGAAGAAAGAGGGGGGAGGGGGCTGGTCTGGTCTGGTCTTGCAGCGACGCGGTTGCATTCGCCGAGCCCATATCCCTCGTTCAAGCCACTGACCGCCAAAGCAAGGAGGGCGGAAGGCCGAAGAGACGCGTTCCCCCGAGCATCCCTCCACTTGATCCTTCCCACCCTCGGCACAACGATACCCCGCGCACATCTCCATTTGCGCTGGCAAGGATGGACGGGCTTGGTAGGGAAGGGGTCGGATATGGATGCCCCGTGCAGACGCAGCACATGTCAACCACCGGCGTCGTGAGCCCGGAGCCTCTTTTGCGACCATGTACCGGCAAAGTAAAGGGAAGGGCCAAAACACCAGCGCCTCCAGCCGCGCGCGACGCGCGAGTTTCCGTCGTCCCCTGAGGCGGCCCAGGGTAGAAACGCTCGAGCTCCGGGGCGAGCTCCGCCGGCCGACCGACCAACCAGGAGTGACATGGTTGAGAGTGGGTATACGTACAGCCATGCCTACCGGTCCATTGGCTCCCCGGCGGTTCGATGGGCCGAGTCGACGAATGTCAGCCAGGGTTCGAGGGGCAGCAGCAGTGCGCCTGGAGAGGCTGCTGGAAAGGGGACAGGGTGCCATGCCCGTGGCCGGAGGAGGCGCATCAGCCTGCTCATTCATTAGACGCGGCAGAGGGGCGGGACAAGGGGTCCCGTTGCAGGGCAAGGGAAAAACAGAGACGGAGCTTTGGGTCATTCATGTTGGGCTGTTGCGCTTGCTTTGGAGGTTAGGATGCCCGAGAGGGAAATGACTACATTTCGCCCGCCCACCAACGTCGTCGCGGTAAACATCGTTGTGGCGCCTCTCTGGGTGTATCGATGGCGCCTCTGATTCTGACGCAACGGCTGGCTTACCGCCAAAGACCGTTGCGCGCGAGAGCGGAGTAGGAGCAGTTTCGTCTTGATCCCGCGCGCGAGAACGGGTCTCCTCCTTGTCTGCAGCCGCCTCCGTCTTCCTTGCATGCTCGCTTGCCTATCCAGCCAGCTTCCCTGCCATGCTGCCTCCCACTCCTTCTCAGCAGCAAGGCAACGGCCACGGGCTCACGCTCCCTGGCGGGGCTGCCTATCCAAGAAACCCGCCCGCCGAATCGCTCCTATCAGGAGCAAGAGTGTCCAGCTCCTGTCAGCCCCTCGAACGGTTGCCCACACAGTACCAGCCAGACGGCGAGGTCAGAGCCACCCACGGAGGGAGCAGGTCCCCGAACTCTCGGATCTCCCGAGATTAGTGAACACCGGAGAGCGTACCCACTCCCGCGATTCAACGGATAGATACATGGCTTTTGGTCAGTTGATGGTAAAGAATACCAGAGTACGGACGCGAACCGGGTGAGCGCCTCGATGACGCTGAGGCGGAGGCGGAGGCGGAGGCGGGGACGTTTCCTGCGAGCCCGAAGTCTCTCTTTGCGTCGTCGGTGCACGAGTACGAACGAGTACAGCTGCCGCTCCTCAAACGGCAGGCGCCTGGACGTACGAGCGAGTAAAGGCCGCTGACAACGGAGGGGCGTGGGTAATGGGAAGGGGGGTGGCGTGGTTGGAGCGCAACTTGTCTTTGCGACTGTTTGACTTGCCGGTTGCGATCCGACGGCCGCGGTAAATGTGCTTGCTGAAGGCAGAAGCTCCTCGTGCTCGTCATGTCCAGAACGCAGCGCAAGGAAGAGCATAATCCGAGGCGTGCGATGTCTGCCGCGACTGCAGAGCCGCGTGCCGGTAGTCGCTGTTGGCAAGCTCGCGGCTTGACCCAGGGCTAACGGCGGCAGCTCTCACTAAGGTCGCCAAGCGAGCGAAGCCACTGGCACCGTCGCGCGGGAAGCAGTAGGCCGACTCAAGCGTCACCGACGCCGTTGCTGGACCCTGGACGCCACTAACCAGAGATCGCATACATATGTACAGCCCGCGACTGCATTTGCTGGTGATGCCAATGCCTAGGAGAGAGATGTCTTCTCAGGCGACGGTGCCTGTGCAGAACGGAATATCGGGAGCAAGTGTACGAGACGCGTAACGGGGTACTTGCAGCCCCCGCATTTCCGGCGACCCATCGGCGGCGGCCTGGTCAGGGTCGTGAGTCCAGTCTCGGTCGGGAAACAAGGGTAATTGATGGTCTTGATGAACCCGACCGTGGGCGAACGGCTGCAGGAGGAGCACGGCCAAGATAGTCAGCATTGAAACCGTACTTTGCACCTCCAAGGCGCAAGCTGGATCACGGCCATTTCCATTTGTTGTTGAAACACTGGGAGCCAGACGGCTAGAAGTCGTCGATGGATGAAGTTGGCGGTCTGGGGTTTGAAGCTTGAAGTTCGCTGCCGTGTAACGATCGACGCCACTGCCCAGCACCAGCACCTGTAGCACAGCCTCCTTTCTCTGCTGCTGGTGCAAGACATGCGGATGCTCCCTTGTGAGGCCACAGGCACGCTAGTCGTCGTTACACTGCAACTTTGGCCGCCAACCGACTTGTCGACGCAAATGCGGGGGTTTAGCGCCAAACGTGGCTCCGAGATCTTAGTCGCAGCCAGCCCGAAACATCTCTCGGCGGGAGGCACTTGGCCCCGGGAAAAGGTTGGCGTTGGCGCTGTGCGACCCGAGATTGGCTTCCAACGTGCATTCCGTTGCACCGAGGGAGCTCGCGCGGAGATCACTTGACTTCTCGAGTTCCGTGCCATCAGACGAGCAGGGGCTCCGGATGAAAGGCAAAGCCTTCTCGGGCTGGAACATGCATGCCGCATGATGACATTCTGACCGGGCCGACCAGCCCCTGGCTTCCTCTCGCCAAGACACGGGCACCATCGACGTGCTGCCGTTGTCCTCGACCAAGCTCGAGGTCGGCGCGCGATTCGCACGTTAGCCGTCCCGGGTTAGTCCGCCCAAGTCGTCCCCTGGCTGGCAGCTGCAAGGCTGCGAGAGCCGCAGCGTATCCGCACTCGGACTTCTCCATCAACAAGCGCCAGGGCCCCTGTGACAACCCAGGCTCGTCGTCAGCAGCGTCGTCCGTTCACCTGCCACACACGCAGATCCACTAGTGCAACCAGCACAGAGGAATCTGGATGTAAGTGGGGCTGAGCTTTTGAGTCTCGGCCGGTGCTCCTCAATTCACAGTCTTCCTCAGATCACGCATGTGGCCGTGGGCACTTGCTCTGTTCGGCTGACCATCGGCAGGCAACGCAGGATGCGTGGCTGGACGGGAATGCGAAGTTGACGTCTCTCAGACTTGACCTCGGCATCATCGCCGTGGCACCGACTCTGCAGGCCCCTTGACCAAGCACAGGAAGTATCCCGTGGCTCAGCGCGTTCCCGGATCGAGGACTTCGTAGTGGCCGGACCTGCGAGTCCTCTTTAAAGCCAGCAGCTGGAGCCATGGCGTCCGAGTTGCTCTCTTTGGTCACCTGCCACGGCCATTGCTTGTCCTACGGCGAAGCCCGTGGAAAGCGGGTTGATACCTCTGGGAGACGATGAAATCAGGATGGGAAATAGCGATGCCAAGCGAGGAAAATCCCAGAAACTTGGGCACTGGCTCTGCAACTATACCTCCCGTTGTCTGATTTGCTGGGTGAGCGGCCCGACGACCCTCCTTGACCATGCCCAGAGGTCATGCTCAAACCAATGAACCGACCGAGCTCTACGGCCCATCAATCGAGTATCTCACAGATCTGGTAGACCTTGGCGCTAGGAGATTATGGCCACCATTTAGCATGATCCCATCGCCCGCACTGCTAGTGCTCGTAGTTGGCAACTCGGCTCGGCCACCAGGGGAAGACAGCTGGGTCCACCTACCCGCTCCCATTGCACATGCATGGAGCTCCCCGGATTGGAGTGCAGAATCCATGAAATGCAAGCGGGATTCTTTGGCAAGGATCTTGTTCACGAGACCAAGTAAGGTAGCAGTATATCCTCGGGCATACTTCCGTTTCTGGCGGCCGAATTACCTGGTCACCACCGCCATCTTACTCGTATGCCAATGCTCTGTAGTGGAGAAAGATTGTCGCCGCGGCCCATGTACCCAGTTGTGTAGAGTGCTCGTCCGTCATCGTCGCCTCTCGCCGACTGTGTTTCTGATACGAAAACTCAACCGCTGTGGCGGGACTGCACTAGTCAGATTTCGCCGCTAGGAGCCGATGGATACCGCAGCTGTTGCGGACTGTGTGGGGTTGCACAGTCCCAGCAACTCTTCCCTCTTTTAAAGCCACACCCCTCCTTTCCCATGGTGGTTGCAGTGGAACAGCGCAACTTGGGGCTGCCACGCTCAAGTCACTCCCGAGGTTCTGGATGAGCCGTTCGCTGATGCAATGAATCGAGCAAGCCTAGTGCTGCTGCCACGAAACCAGACCTCTGGAAAGCTCTTGATAGCATCCCGCGCGAATGCCGTTTACGCGACTCATTGGGACCCGATCCAGCCGGAGCCGTGTCTGCGGCCAGCCGAAAAGCTGTCCATGAGCTTCTGATTCGAGAATGCTCAACAGTGCCTTGGCTCGCGATCGACAGCAGAAATATGCCCCGAGAATGCCATTAGGCTTCAATGAAAGAGGACGACATTGCAGTCCCGGTGTGGCAACAAGGCTTGGGCGCAGAACCGTCTTCCTTGAGTGACCACTGTTGAACGACAGCGATGATGCATTCGAACCGCTTGAAGTGCGGACTGCATGAAGCAGCCACGGAATGTTTCGACCCAGTGGAACCGCAGAGAGCGAAGGTCACGGCTCGCACAACAGCCTTGTTTGCGAAGGACCTTGGGAACCGCAATCATGGGCCGCTGTGCGTGTCTGAGACACCAGTGCCACGGCGCCCCTGTGCCTTGTGTGAAAGTACTCGGCAGGAAATGGTATTCAAATCACCCCCTATCCGCGCTGTTCCGAGGGCAATTCCCAATGAAGTCATCCGGCCACCTGCTCTTTCTGGCGACGACGACTCAGCGCCGTGCTGCGGCTGTAGAGTGATGGCTGGGCAGTGGCTGTCACGGTCGACGACAATTGGACAAGCCGGGGTATGCCGGAAATCCGTGGCAACAGCCACCCCCGTCGAATCAGTTGCTCATCGTCACCATACAGGGCCTTCTGAAGCTCTCGGACGTAAAAGCTCCGTGGGCACTGCGTTAGCAACTGGTAGAGTGGAGATGCTTCGGGCCTCGTAAACGCACTGTGCAACCTGGTGTAACGAGGCAGGGATCTCTTCAGCAGCCTCTGATGTTACGCTGGGTCATCCAGATCTTGTGGCTGAGAGGTATTTGTTGGCGAAGTATCGTGCTTGAAATTACACCCGGGGAGTGGCCAGTCGCGAAAATACAACTGCCAAGGAAAGGCGGCTTGATCAGATGTTCATCTGCCGTAACGCATCGATGGCCAAGTTGTAAGGCCAGATGCCCCTGAGCCTCTGGAAAAATCGAGACAGCCCAAGAGGCCCGATGCCGCACAAAGCCAAATCATAGGACGCCATATTCTTAGCGTGAACATGGGTTCGCGCATCAGTGGGTTCACCACGTGAGGCGAGATCCCAGCGGTCGTGGTGTTCCAGGCTTCGAGTGGCACGACACGGTCGCAACACGTGGATCCTGTGCCCGCACCTGGTCATCTTGTGCGACAATCAAACGATCCAATGCGGCATCGAACGAGACATGAGCCTCGGGCCGCAAATAACGTTGCAGTGAGAGGCGTTCCGATTCAGCTGGCGCAACGACGGCTCAAACACGGGTGAGCGCCAGCCTGCACCCAGCACCAGTTTTGATTTGTGCTTCCTTTTTGCGTCCAACTCGCGGCGTGGCATCTACCAAGCAGCTCGACCGAGCAAGGCCAAGCACAGTCTCGCAGTTGGCCGCAAAACCCTCTCTTGCATCTGCTTTGTGCCGGGTCATGGCATGGCGCCATTTCTTTCTCATCCAGCACCATATTGTGCAATGCTGGGCTGCTGCGTCGCCTTGGGCGGATTCGATCAGCGCTTCTGGTCGCCTTCTGGTGTATCGACGCCGGCGTACTCGTAGCAGGGCACCGCGAAGCCGAAGAGCCTTTTGAGAAATATCCAAGGTAGCCCGTAGAGGATGATATGCAGCGCCGCGAACAGAACCTTACAGCTCGCTGTTTGCTGGCTGGCGTAGAACTGTCAATTGCCAAGTGACGGGAAACGGCCCATGCCTTGTGACAACCCAGGAGCTTGATTTCAAGAGAAGGCGCCATCCACCTCCGCCGGACAATCTTAGCCCTTGACTTGTACTGAGTCAGAAGGGAACCTGATCGGAGCAGCGTCTAAGTCGGACCCCCCCACAACCGCCACACCCCACAACCGCCACTCAATTCATCAACGCCGTGGCCAGCTTCGGATCACTATTACGGCTGCAAATAAATAGTAGAAAATTCAATTAAATTAATATAGGCTCATTAAAGCTGCCACTCTAGGCAAAGGGACTCAAATTCGTAGCTTGCATTTAATGCAGCTGTAGCAGCTGGTTCGAAGACCCGGCCTAGTCTGATACGGGTCTCAATGATCTGTTCAATCTGTACGAAGCGCCCATTAGGATTGGGATCAATTTTCTGCCTTTTCCGAGGCTTCAATCGATCAACTTGATGTTCTAGTTGCTGAATTCGTGCTTGGGCTGCTGCAAGCGCTGTGTTTTGCTTGTCAAGCCCTCGGCCGACCTTGCTAAAAAGGCAACGCATCGTACGGTTGACTTGACCCGGCTGGAATAGCCCAACCACAAGGTGCCGAACTTCGTGTGATCGTCGGGGCGTTTGCAAGCTATTAGACCCTTCAATGAGCTTTTCCGTATGCGATTGGAACGGCGTTTTTGGCGTAGGCAAGCAAGGCTCGTCATCTAAGACGTGTCGGTTGAATAAAGGCTTGGCCACATTGACTGGCCACAGCCCCGTAGCTCGCCAGCCTCTCTGGATTGTCTTTATTTTTAAGCCTTCTTGCCGCGCGTTGTGGTATGCTTGAAGAAACGTTGCCTTGCCGATTGGGCAGCTGTCATCGTACGCAACGAAGGTCTCGAGCTGTTGGCGATAGTAGCTTTTGATGGGCGAGAAACAGGACACATCAAGCGGCTGCAAAACGTGCGATGCGTGTGCTGGCAAGAATAGAAGATAGATATCGTGTTTGAAGCATTCGTACATAAAATCATCGGTTGCGTGGCTACCGTGCCCATCCACAACTAGCAGCCTTTTGCAGCCGGGCTGCTGGGGCTGCGTATCCGGAATAAAGACCTCTTTGAGCCATTTGAGCGCTACAGAGTTATCAGTCCAGCCGTTGGCCGTTGCTTCAAAGTGCCAACGAGCCAGGAAGTCAAGCTTATCCGGGTACCATTGGTATTGCAAGTCCTTGCCTTTGAAGATGACCAGCGGGTCCAGCGCTTGGCCCGTCGCCGAGATACACTCCACGATTGTGGTCCAACAGCGCGAGCCCAGCCGTTTCCGTAAAGTCTGCTTCTTTTCTGCATTGCCTAGTACGAGCCCATTGCAGCCGAGGCCTTCCAAGATGCCTGTTTCATCTATATTCCAGCGGTGTTGTGGTTGAATTGCCTGTACAGCCGGTAGGTTCAGAAGCCGGAAAAAGTCCCTAATCCGAGTCGTTGACGTACCATTAATTCGAGCGCATTCAATAGACCTGCCTTTAATTGTACGGACTTCCGGGTTACGGCGCAAGAAGCCCTCAATCCAATTCCTGCCGAGAGGTTGAAGATCGTGGCCAGCGACTAAGATGCGCTCTGCAAAGACCCGTAGCTGCGTTTGCGTTGGCGGGCAGCCTAGGGCATCTTGGGCAAGAACCCAGTCACGAAGATGACTTTCTTGCTGCTTGGAAAGACGCTGGAAAGGCTCCTTAATGACTTGCATCGGTACGGCGCCTTGCAATCGGTCCCGTAGTGTTGAGCGAGGGACTCCATAGTCCCTAGCAGCTTGCTGGGCTGGCTTGCCGTCTCGTACAGCGGCTATTGCTAATTGGAGCTTTTCCTCAGAATATGACGTAGTCTTAGGCATAATAAATAGCCTGCTAAAATTATTTATCTAAAGAAGCTAAGTTGCGCGAGAAAACGCGGTTCTAATGCTAGGCATTGATAATTAAATTGGTGTTGAATTGCGTGGCGGTTGTGGGGTGTGGCGGTTGTGGGGGGGGCCGACTTACTCGGCACCTTCTTTGAACACGGATCATATTTGGCAGTGGCCAGCCTTTACACTTTCGTTGTGCCCCGTGTACAGGCATAGCAGCCTGCTGGGGCCAACTCAGAAACACTATGGAGTAGTCGTATTACTGCTAGGTCAGGATTGAGTGGTAAGTAAAAGTTACGAGCACGATCACTCAAGCCAGCAAGCTTCTCGACTTCAGTAGCCCAAGATGCGACATGCATGCTGCTGCGTCGATACCACAACCACTTTGAGTACACGACGAAATGAGTGGCGACAAACTTTGTGCCAAGGCCATTTTTCATTGCAAAGAGAGACTGGGATCCGATTCAAAAGCTGAGGAGCTACTTTCTTTACAGCCGCTGCAGGCTGGAATTGAAACCCTTCCTTGTTGCTACGAGGCGGCGTCACCGTGCTGCATCTAAAGAACATAACCGACATTCCCGTAGATTGATTCAAGTAGTGCTTCCGGGCCCGCTCGCCATTCAGTGCCAGTTGCGCCAAGTGTCGAACATGGCATTTGCGAGCTAGACAGACAGCTCAGATATCGGGACAACGGGCTGAGGGCAGTTCTCGATGTTAGCGCCATCGTCTATAGCTTTGGTCTAACTGTCGGGAAGGGCGCTGAGATCCCTGACTAGCCAGGACCCGGTGTTGTGTGCACTCTGCTCGGCTCCGTGCTGCGGCTCCGTGCCACGGCCGTATCCTTGAGCCGTTTTGCGCGTCTCGCCATGGCCTCTTCCTGGCGGCATGGACCCGGAGCCTAAGCTGAACTCGCTGTAGACGGCTCATGCAGCGGCAGGAGTCTACAGAGTGCGCGCTGCCGTATTCGCATATGCGCAGGGTCGTTGGGATTGATGTAGCTGCGAACGGACTGCCGTGACTTGCTTGCCTGAGGTCCAGCGGCAGCCGTTTCGTGACCTGGCACATGCTCACAAGTACCTGCGGGACTACGACGCATTTGGTGACAGCGCTCCCGCTCTATTAATAAGACAACCAACCGCAGGGCCGGCGCAAGGTCTAACTTAGCTCTTGCGCTACCTACGAGCACGCGCGACCAGAGACCATCTCTTCAGCGCTCGAGCGATGCGCGGGCTGGTCGGGCTAGCGCAGGCTGGCGAACCACGCTGCTGGGTTGGGTGCATACGGTACCTAAGCTGTATGCTTTCTTACCGTGTCGCACCGACGAAACGGCGATCACACATACCAAGCAAGTAGATGGTCGCAGCTCCCGGGACACCGCCTGTGTGTAGCTCCATTCTCTCCCGGTCGCCACGCCGCACCGCGCCGCGCCGTCGGCCGGCGCTCTTTTGGCTCCAGACCAGTCATGCTCGGAGAGCTGTGGCTGCGCGGAGTACGGATTAGCTCAGGACGCTTTGCGATTTGCTTTGCATGGGCAAATGCTCCGGCCTGACGCCCAAAATAAAGGCGCGCCGGCAAAGCATACGAGTATCAAGCGACAGCAGACCTTTGCGTCGACCCTGGAGGGTGCCCAGCGGTGGAACCAGCCATGGCAGCTTTGGCTTTGATTGGGCTCAGACGAGACGCAAGTAGAAGAAGGAAAAAATCAAATCAAAGCAAAGGAAGAAAAGGCCGCAGATCTCACGCAGTCCGGGGATCGCGCTGCGCGCACTGTGCGCAGGGGGTGGGTACGTACCGCGCATTCCAGGGAGCTGGTGAAGGTTGGCTGACTGGACTGGGTACCGTACCTTAGCGGGCAGGCATCGCAAACATCGCAAGCATCCACATTGATCATCAGAGACCAAGACGTCTTGGCCCTGCATCGACGCAGCCCACCCCGGTCGGTCGCGGGGAATTCGGTCATCATCAGCTCCGTTGGTTCGCTGCTACCTTGTCCGTCCGTCCGTACATACCTGCGAGTGCGAGTAAGGGCTCCCCGGTGCGCGCAGCCTCGAACCGACGCACGCATCCAGCGATGTGCTGTCGTACTCGCGCGTGCCTCGACGGGAGCGCAAGCAGCCGTAGTCTCCCAGAATGCATTGCACACAGACCCGCGCGTGCGTCAGGGCTTTGCGATGCGCGTCTGGCGCCTTGCCCTGTCTCCGGGTAGCTGGACTTGGCCACATTTCCGAAGCCCGAGAACGCCTCCGCACCCGCCACAAATTTCTCGGGCCCTGCTGAAGCCGGCTTGAACCCCCGGGCCGAGCGCAGGCAAACAGCCACCTGTCGTGGCGGCGGCGCGTGCTGGAGTGGTACCGCTGCTGCTGCTGCTGCTCCTGCGGCGGCGACGGCGGCGTCTCCAGCACAGCCAGCAAGCAGAACGCGCATCTCCTACTCGCACGCAGTGCAGGGCCGCAGGATACCTTGCCGGGCATGGCAGGCAGGGCAGGCTGGCAGGGCAGGCTGGCAGGCAAGCAGGGCAGGGACAGGGTTGCGCCAAAACCTGGCCATCCAAATTTCACCCAGGATTCAGCTTCCAGTCTCCTCTTTCCCCCCACCCACTCCCCGGTCTGCTCACTCACTCTGGCCACTCCGCCCCTCCTGAAGCTTGCTGCCATCTCACTCATTCGGTGTCGCCGTCCATGTACCCTCACTCGTCCGCACACGTGCCGTCGGCTGCTTTCGACCTGCTCGCCCTCGTCCTCGCGCTCGTCGTGCTCTGCTGTGCCAGGTAATTGGCCGGTGCCCGTTGCGAAATACGAGACTGCTGGCGATCCGAGGCATTGCGCAGCGCAGGAGTGACCTCGTCCGGCGCAGACGCTGACGCGCGACCTCGACGCAGCCCGGCAACATCGACTGACCGGCCGCCAACTCGCGCGTCTCGACAGTTGCGAAGACTTGAGAGCTCGCGCTACGGTGAAAGTAATCCGATCACACGCCCCCCCCCACCCTCCTCCACCTCGACGAAAGCCATAACGCCGCTTGTTCGATAAGCGCAAACCCACGGCTCTGGACTGGGTGCCCCCCTCCACTCCACCGTCTTTGGGAATACGGAACCGTGGTTCCAGCCGCCCTCCGCTGCTCACGGCTAAGTGACGAGTCCCACCCTCGTGCTGGCATTGTGCGCAGGCCACGCCCAGCTGCGGAGCTCGTCTTATCCATTACCCCATCATTCATTTTCGCCAGAATGGTCGTATAAAATTTCTGTCTCCGGATCCGCACCGCAACATTTCGCCGCCTCATCTTCCCTCTTGGAACAAGGCAAGGGAATCTTCACGGTCGGCGCATCAGCTCCATACGCCTCCGGCTCTGCCGCTACTCACGGCCTCCTCACCTGACTTCTCTGCTGCTGCTGTGCATGCGGTGCTCGCTGTGGCCAACCGCCATCATCAGAATCACGTCGTCCTGTCCATCGTGGAGGACGCCGCGCTCCATACACGCCCCCTTGGTTCATCGCCGAGTCAGGCGCTAGACTCAGTTGAACTTGGGTCCTCGGCAAAGTCCACACTACCAACCCCAATCTATACCGCACTATATTAGTGTCGCGCTCCCCAATCAGTACGACGGACCTTTTAGCCCCTCGACGTCTCTCTGTGATCGTGGACGGACGAGCGCAAACATCCTTGACACCGTCCCCAGCAGAGATCCGCGCGCCAGGACTTTGGTCTAGTTCCTGGCACTCTTTGGAGACACACATCTGCCTTTGGCTTCTCAGATCAGCGCCACCATTGTCGCCGCCCAGGAAACATATACAAACAGATCCCACTGTTGCCGCAGGACTCTGGCCTTGCTCCGCCATCACCACCAGCATTCCTCCCCCCTGTCACCCCGGATTCAACACCAGACTACGGACTGTCTGGCGCGAGCCCGGGCTACTTCACTTGCTGGCCTCCCTCTCCGTTTCATACCTGGTTCTGTGGGGTTCTAGCCAGTAGCTGGCGCCAACGCAGTCGCTTCACGCTCCCGTTGACAACACCAGCGCGGCGCGTCGCCTCTGACTTCTCGCAACGCAACTCCCGACCAGGCCTCGCGATCGCCCTAAACTCTAGGCGCCCTGCTCCACACTATTCAGCTCTATGGACCGTGGTGCTCCTGAGTACTCGCAGTCAGGTTTGCCCTCGCCCTATCCCAGCAACTACGGCGACGCCCGTTCTGAAGGTTCGTCGGCAGATCACGCGTCTGCTGCGCAATATCCGGTCAAGCAGGAAGCTAGCTATCCTACCTCGGCGACTCCCACGTCCGAGTACGGCGTTTACCCCCAATCCGCACGATCAGGATCTTTCCCGGAGCACATCCAGCGTTCATACCACCCGGCTAGCAGCACCAGCAGCGGCGGTATGGCGCAACAACAGAACAGTCCGTCAATGCCCCAGCAGGATGGGCGAAGCCATCAAGCCCACGCGGTCAATTCTGACAACGATGTACCTATAGATCCGTCCATCGCGGCGCCGAGTCCAACTTACCCCTATGGGCAGCACTCCCCATATGCCCCGAACCCAGACATGTCGCACAGCTACTCTCATCCAGGTGGTAACATGTACACTCAGCCGCGTCCGGACTGGACGGGTTACGGACAGCATGGAGGGCCACCATTGACACCTGGTCACCCAGTGTATGCTCAGTCGCCGGCTTCGGCGCCTCAGCAGAGACCCAATCAGGTGAGTTTTTTTTTCCTTTCTTCGCGCGAGATATTTCTTGCGGTGAGATGCGAAGATGGATCTGTCCAGTGCCTCGTTGAGCTGGATGTGCCCCTTGTTCAAGCAGAAGGAGGGATTTGCACCCTCTTATCTGGAGGACGTGGCCGGGTGTGCTGCGAGAAAACAGATGCAGGAATGCGTCTTGGCCGCGGTTTGGCGCACTTCGCAATGAGAGGCGCAATGGGCAGCACTTGACTTCGGTGCTGGAGGCGGGGTGACCAACGTGGCAGGCTTGGTGCTAATGCGATAAATCCAGGTTTACTCTTTCGTCCCGATTCCAGGTGCACAGCAACACAAACGACCAAGAAGGCGTTACGAAGAAATTGAGCGCATGTACAAGTGCGGCTGGAATGGCTGCGAAAAGGCCTATGGCACTCTTAACCATCTGAACGCCCACGTTACAATGCAGTCGCACGGGCCCAAGCGGACTCCCGAAGGTATGTTCCGTGTTCTGCGTTTTCTATGCGTCCAGCGGCATTTGTGTGGTTTCTGGGACGACGTGCCTCCTTGCCCAATCTCATGCTCCTCTTTCCTCGCCATCTCCATGCCGCAGATTTGGGGCTCTTGGGATGAAGATTGAGGAAGCCTTTTGTGGATTGCTGCTCGTCAGTCAAAGTCGAAAGGATTGTCTCCTCCATGTCATACGCTAGATCGGCGCGACTCTCATGTCTGAAGTTGTTTGCACAGAGGCGTCTTTTGCGTCCCTCGTCATTGGCATGGATAGGCGGCTAACGTCACGCACTACAGAATTCAAGGAGATCCGTAAGGAGTGGAAGCAGCGAAAGAAGGAGGAGGAGGCTCAGCGCAAGGCTGACGAGGAGCGGCAACGACAGGCGGCGGCTGCCGCAGCACAGAACGGCGGCCCCGACGCTCAGGGACAAGACGGAACGTCTTCATCGACGTATCCCGGCTCTCGACCCGTGCAACTGCCTCCGATTGGTTACCAACCGGCTCAATATCCCGCGCCTCCGTCGGGAGGAGTGCCGCAGCAGCCCATGCCGGATTACAACACGAGCCACATGTATTCCAACTACCAGCCGCATTCGCCGTACGGCCAGCCAAACCAAAACATGTACAGCCAATGTACGTTCTCTTGCATGCTGTTTTCAAGACGGCTTGACTAATTCAATCACAGCCAACGGCGGGCAGCCCCCAAGCCACTAGCGCTGACCTAGGGCTGTTGCACCCGAGGAACAAGGCCTCGGACTCGATGGAAAGCAAACTCGGCTGTATAGTATTGGATTCGCTGCTTATCGCAAACATGCCGCGGCGCTGTTCCACGCTGCCGTTCCGACACTATTAGGTGCTGTTGCCGAAGGTGGTGGCCCATTTGGAGATGAAGCCCAAGGCCAACCTTCACGGAATGGTCGGCTGGAGCTCAGTGGCGGCCAGCTCCCTCTGTATATTGCGTGGGACTCTTGGGCACTATTCTCGATGAGACCGAGGCCATTACCCTTGGGGTTGCTTTTCCCACCCTCTGTTTACTGGTTTGCTTTCTCTTTCTCTCTCTCTCTCTCTTAATTCTTCATTTTCTTTTAAACCTTCTGAAACATTCTTGTCACCTCTGCTGCCTGCCGTCAGGTGAAGCAGCGGGGCACGGTTGCATAGTCAAAGGTGCATTCAGGAGAAGGGTCCTGTCAAGGAGAGGCTAGGTGGATCTTTCGGCGCATCGGTTTGTCGGTTTCAAGACCAGTGCAAGAGCTCTATTAGGAGCCGCCGCCCTGGAGTTTGGGGGTGCGAAAGACTTTTGGTTTTGCTGTGGGGATGCTGTTGCCGCAAGGCGACGAAGGAGCAAGGGGCGGAATGACGAGGCACAATGAGGCACGGATGATGACGCGAGAACAGCGCGAGCTGTGGACAATGAGCTACGGATGTTCTGGTGCAATCGACTGTGGGCCGCTGGGATGGTGTCGGGTACAGGAAACATAGCGAAATAACAAGGACAATGGCGACGGGGATGCGGGGAGATTGCGAGTGAGGATTCTGCACGGCCCCGTTGGATAAGATTGCTGCTATCAAGACTCTGCGCTCGCTCGCGACCTGTGAATTGCTAGCGCGACCCAGGATGACCTAGCCCTTGGCACGGGAAGGAGAACCGGCGTGTCGGGACGGGGAGCTCACCAAGGGCGTTAGGGCGAAACCTTGTGATGGCTAACGTGAAGTAAGGCGGGCGGGAGCTAAGGCGGGCAAGGGCTCTAAAAATGACTTGCATGGCTAGCCACGAGGCGAGGCGAGGCCGTACGACTAGGCAAGGCAAGGTAAGGCAAGGCAAGGCAAGGCAGGGCAGGGCAAGACAAGGGCCAACAGGCGGCGCGACGGGACGAGTGGTGTGGAACCCGGCACGCTGCAGCGGAGGCGATTAGCGTGCGCAAGCGGCCTGCCCGATCGGATTAGGGGACGGCGGCCATTGGAGGCGCTGGGCGGGCGGCCCCTGCTCGAGCATGCTGTGCGACCGACGATGCGCAAGGGCATGGCTCCAGGCGGGGGTGGTTCTGGTCGGCTTCTGGCGTTGCTGCTGCCTGCTACGAGGCCGACCGCGTACGTAATGCATGGTGGTGCCGCTGGACTCGTATCGGTCTCACGTCTCACCTCGCGAAGCCTTGCGAGGCAAGCTGGCAGCGGCAGTCTGTCGCGGCAGGCGGCGGCGTCACCGCGCGCACCAGACGTCGATGATGACAACACGCTGGGCCGTACCGTACGCGGCACGCCTGGCACGAGCCGATGCCGGTGCCGCCTGGGCTTGAGCGTACCTTGTAAGTTAGTCGGCAAGAGGACGAGATGCGGCAACTGTGCTGTAGCGCGGCCGGCACATTCCGCGATGCCTCGACCAGCGACGCCCGCGGATCTCCAGGGTCCAACCTGCACACTGGCTAGCGCGGCCCGGGGCGCCGGGACGCCTGCGTCAAGGCGAGGCGACGTCGACTTGGCCCTCGACTCGGCGGTAGAGGGTGGCTCTCACGCCCCCCCTCCCGCCGTGCCTTGTGTAACCAACGAGCTGGCTGTGCGAGCTCCAACCTAGTGCGAGCCTCGCCTGAGGTAGTGCCGTGCCCTCGGGCCGGGGCCCGCAGGCATGCACGACGTCCGCAATCCACGGACACACGCACGCTACACGCGGCCGCCGCTTGGCAAAACTATGTTTCTGTCCCCAAGCTCGGCTGGGGGGGAGGGGGTGCGCCCGCCAGCGCTAAGGCAGGGTCTTCGGCTGCGGGCCGCGTGTGGGGGGAGCTTCGCGACGGCGTCGTCCACGTCGCCACTCCTCCTCCCGACACGGTGGCCGTGGCAGGGCCGCGAGCCCAACTACCGGCGCTTTGAGTTTGGCCCGACGCGAGGCCTTTTTGTCGAGCCAGCAAATGCCGGACACGCGCGTGTTGCGCCTCGCACTTTGCTTCTCGACCTGGCGTCCAAGCTTTTCCTTGCGTTTCCGACAAGGAGCTTAACTGAGACGGCGCCACGACAGCGCCTCCAGTCCCTTCCGAGAGACCAGAACCCGGCAGATATCGCAAGTCTCTCGTCACGACCCCATGGGGCCCATCCATCGCCGAGGGAGCCAGACCGTGATCGCGCGATCTAGATGCGCCATGATGAGGACATCGAGATACGGCGGTGCCGTGCCTGGGGTGCCTGGCAGAGCGTGCCCGCTGGGCCGCAAACCCTCCTCGGCCCCGACGACATGGCAACGACAACTCTGAGGCTTGTGCCTTGTGCCTGGAAACTCAAACCAGAAGCAGAGCATGGCCCGAGTTCGGCGGCACCCCGCCTACGTGTTGCTTCTCTTCGTCTTCTACAAACCTCCTCACCTTCTCTGCCATCACCGTCTTTTGCCGCGTCCAACGCAATTGTGTTGTGGCACTCACATACGCGCCTCTGCCAACGCGAGCGTCCAGGAACAGAGAAGCACAAGAAAGCTCTTGCGTCGTGGGCCCCGCGTTCTGCGTCATTTAGAGACTTTGCTCGCAGTAAAAGAGAACCGTCAGGGGTAGCCTGGAACCCCATCGCCCGAGATGGATGGCATGCCCTCGGCACCGTGGGTGCCCATGGGAATCACCAAGTCCAACTCGACATGCTCACGCTCAACGTCCACTGGAAGCCGTTCCGTCAAGTCTACCGGGAGCCAGTCGGCCAAGTCCTTCGACTCTGCTACAGTCCTTGAACGCTACGTCTATGGCCCACTCCGACTCATCACGCCCGATAGCCCGGCTTCGCCCGTCGACCTGTTGCTGGGACACCAGCAGCCTGCCCAGAGGGTACCGAACCCCGTGCCCTGGAACAGATTGACGCACAGCATGGGACGCGGAGATGTCCTGATCGTTCTGAATCTGTCCGACGAGTACGCTGTAGGCTACAACAACACCCCGCACGTTACCATGAAGTTTGCCGGCGTCAAGAACCTCCCCGCAGGCCCTCACTTCTTCTGGGCTCAACATCCGCCGAACCCGGCCTCCCGTTGCGGCTTCTGGGTCATGAGCACGGGTATCAACCGTGTCCACGTTGTTGAGTGGCACACCACCAACGAGGTTTTTGTCCAGCCTACCCGGGCAGAGACTCGCATACAGGCGGAAAATGTCCATGAGATTTACCACACGCTGTCCCGGTACCAAGACGCATCGGCCGTCGTCCCAGGGCCCGAGCAGAACAATTCTGCAAAGGCTGCTGCTAACTTGCGCGTGTGGGAGCAGCTCACGGAAAGCATATCCGAGAGTGTCTTGAATAGAATTGCCGCAGAGCAGGAAGGCGGTTGGAACATGCATGCTGCTGATTCCGTCAGCGGAGCCTCCGAGCTCCCTTCCCAGATGCTTCAAGGCCGTATGTTCTCGCACCGCATCTTCCAATCCCATCAACTCAAGTTCTGCTTCAAGCAGCAATACAGGACATTCGTGCCCGCACTCATGGGCCCGGGACGTTCGCTGGACACCAGAGACTCAACGTCTTATGTTTTGGCGAGGGTGAAAGACCGGAACAACCCCTCCGACGACTACGACACCCTCCCGGAGGAGGATATCATTGGCGAGCTTCAAGTTCTTTACATTCACAGCATGTACGTGGGGAGTGACGCCTGCAAGCAGCAGTGGTGGTTTACCGTCCTGAGGGTCATCTTCAAGGCCTACCACCTCGCTATTTGTCGACCCAGGCTCATGTCGGGGCTCATCCAAACATTCACTGCACAAGTCAGTCACAGCACAGCTTGGAGCGAAAACTCCATCTTTGCGGATGAGCGAGGTCGATGCCGCAACCTGCACCAGACCCTCATCGTCTATAGACGCCAATTGCACGAGCTCTTCAAGGAGAAAGGCAAAGAGTCACTGACTCCAGACCAGGTTGCTTGCCAGGTCGCCTTCTCGAGGCTTGAGTCCGTGGTAAAGTCGGAGCTCCACTGGGACCTTAAGACTAGTTTCCTCCGCAGGACCATACTCAGATCGGACGACCGACAGCGTCTGGAGGACTTGGCAGAAGAAGACTAAACCATGGCGAAGGAGAGGTGGCGCCGCCAGGTCGTCCGCACCGAGCACAAGGAAGGAAAAGTAGAGCCGATGGTGGCCTTGGGGGAAAGGGGATGGGGGTGGCTTGGATAGCCTGTCGCTTGGCATTCGCATGCTCTTTGGATAAAACGGATCGGCGAGAGAAAGACTCATGGTTATGAGTGAAGGCGCCGAGTATCATTATTTGGCGTTGAGTTGGAAACTCGAGGGATTCCTTGGAACAAAGAGTACGATAGCATCGTTGGCCGCCTTTGTTTGAGCGGAGTTGCTTGCAAAGGGAATGGCTCATAACGACATGTATCACTAGTATATAATAATTAGTAGCAATAATGTGTATATCACATCGTCAACCAGCTTGGTGCTTCACAAGCGCTCACACCTTTCGGCGAGACACACGAGCGGGCTTCTCGCGAGTTTCTCAGCGTCACAGCCCAAGACCAATGAAGCAGGGTTGCAGCGAAGATGAGGGGCAATTGCAGTGCTGAAGCGCCAGGGGTTGGGCTCGGCGAGTGGTGTTGGCTGGATTCGTCCTCTGCTTTCAGGTCCGAAGGCCGTCTGGGCTCGTCAAGGCTTCATCGTTTCAGTGCCATGGAGCGAAGTGGGCGACAAACGCGACAGGGCGGCCACACCGCCCGTGGGTGCCCGGAAACCTTGACATATTGCCACTTCACATTGACACTCACATATGCACGCACTCATGTCCGCCATCGTGAACGTTTTGAAGATTTCATTTGCCTGCCAGACCCTTTACAATCCGCCCAAAGCAAGGCCATGCAACCATGGGAAACCTATCCCCGTGCCAGGGAATGTGAGACTCCGATTCCTTTTGTCCACTCCGCGATGCGACATCATCCTCCCTGCGGCCGCCAGCCTGGCGATTTCCCAAAGCGGCCGCATCAGCAGAGGCAGCAGCAACCTATGACGCTCTCCAAACAACCTATCCCCCGTCCAGCCGTCTCTCCGCTTATCGGTAGGACTTCTGGAAGCGGGCTCTGGCGCCGGGACCACCGAACTTCTTGGGCTCGCAGCGGCGGTTGTCGGCGACGAGCAGGGTGCGGTCGAACTGGACGAGGGCCTGCTTGAGCATGTTCTTGGAGTGCTCGTCGACGAACTTCTGGTAGTAGGCGATGAGGGACTTGGCGATGGCTTGACGGATGGCGTAGATCTGGGAGGTGTGGCCACCGCCGGAGACGCGGACGCGGATGTCGACGTTGGCGAACTTGTCAAGACCGACGACCAGGAGGGGCTCGTAGACCTGAAAGGGAGCGTCTCAGCAAAGTTGAACTCGTCACGCACCAATACTCGGAGACCCTTGCGTCCTGCCAGACACACAACACTTGTTCGCAATCGCAACTTCGGCATGGTTCGACGAATGGCAGGCGCAGGGTGCTCCGGGCTCGACGGGACGCATTATATCCGTACCTTGAAGCGCAAGATCTCGGGCTGGACCAGCGAGAGGGGACGACCGTTGACCTTGATCAGACCCTTGCCAGCCTAAAAGCACATCATGTCAGTCGTCCATCGTTCATTTCGATTCCGCATGCGTTGCCGCTCTCGACGACGTAGCTCTGGTGTCCCGGGGGGGGATCGCTCTCGACGCACCTTGCAGTGGGCGACGGCAGTGGCCGTTCGCTTCTTGCCGAAGCATTGCACGCTCTGCGTTGTCGTCGACATGTTTGCTGATTGTCTTGGTGTTGCAAAAGAGCGCTTGCAGAGACTCGAGCAATAGGTCGTGATGGAGATGGCGCCCGCGTGTCTGGCAACTTGCCTGGGGCGGATTTTTTCGCCGAGAGAGGGTTTGTGCCCTCCAGAGACGCTAGGCCGCTTTTGGCCCACAGGCGTGCCGAGACGCGGGTGCCGGGCAAAAAATTGGCTGGCCACGTGACCGCAGCCCTAAACCCTTCGACTTAGCGTTTGGTTGTGGCATCCGCCAAAATTTCGCCCCGAGTGAACATCACGCCGGCCAACCTTTACAGCCATCAGACCCAGCAGTAACCGCCGTCAAGGTAAGGCACAGGCGCCCAATGATCACGACTCGTCTCGAGCAATTGTCGTGCTGACGTTCAATGCAGATGGTTTCCGCAAAGAAGCACGTCCCCATCGTGAAGAAGCGTACGTACCCTTGTGCTCCAAATCCTCGTCGACCCTCCCGCTCGACTTCGACGACACGACGATTCCACGGCGAGACGGACGTTCGGGTCGAGTTGCAGCGGGACGAACTACGGGAGATGTGTTGCGGTCGAGAATCGGAGTGTTGACATGTGTGAATAGGCACGTTGCGCTTCAACCGTCACCAGAGTGACCGGTTCATGCGAGTCGGTGCCAGCTGGCGCAAGCCTAAGGGTATCGACAACCGGGTCCGGAGACGCTTCCGTGGCAACACTGCCATGCCCTCGGTATGTCGAGCCTTTTGAAATCCGGGTTGGCGGGGCTCTGGAACTCCCTACGATGCGTCTAGAAACTGGAGCGCCAGCCTGCACGGACGATCTGCACCAGGCCAGAGACTGACAAGTGACGGATTAGATCGGTTTCGGCTCCAACAAGAAGACCCGTTTCATGATGCCCTCCGGCCACAAGTCTTTCCTTGTCAACAACGTCAAGGATGTCGAGCTCCTGATGATGCACAACCGAACCTACGCCGCTGAGTACGTTGGCCCCCTGGACCTATTGGCATAGCCCTGAACGAACTCGGCTGCCGTTGCAACCAGATGCTAACAGGGTTCCTGCACAGGATCGCCCACAACGTCTCCTCCAGGAAGCGAATTGACATCATCGCCCGCGCGAAGCAACTGGGAGTCAAGGTCACGAACTCCAAGGCGAAGGTCACGACCGAGGTATAAAAGGGTTTGGGAAAGTTCGGTTCTGGGCTGCTTTTACGGTTGCATCGGAATGGGGTCTGCGTTGCGTTAACGTTGCTACACTTGGGGCGCGAAACAACATTTTTCCTTGGCATGTATTTGTCGACTGCTAGAGAGGAAAATATGACGCACCGATGAACGACATGTCTGGGCAACCGCTGTTGTGCTCTTGTGGGATGTTTGTGACACTTGAAGCTTGAAGGGGTTCGGCACATGCAGGCTCACGCGAACTGCCTAGAGGGCTAGGGGGGAGGTTTAAAGACGGAGGGCTTGTTGCAAGCTTCCGCTGCGACCTTCTTTGAGCCCACGGGCATGCAGTCTGTTCGAGATAAGCCGCGGAGAGCAAGCCGTCTTGGGTGCACTGGCTCTCATTGTGGCCACGCTCTCCCGCCGAACTCTGACAACCCCCGTGCCTGACGTATTGGGCGAATGCACCAGCGACCAGAACACCTCGCAACGCACAGCCTCGGCGAAAGGAGGCCCCTCAAAATCGTAATGCCATCTTGCATCTCTCGGTATTCACATCGCCACTCACTAGCAGCGTGCACTACTGTACAAGCGACGCAGACATGCCAAGTAGGAACTCCCTGTTTTCGTCCCCTCTGATCTGCAACACGTGCCATTCGTCCGTTCGCACGGGTATCAAAAGTAGCCCTTTCCCCCTTCCAGAGCCAACCCACGTCCCATTCCGTTCCAGTCATCAAAAGAAAAGCAAAGAAAAGAAAACAAAGGTCAAATTGCCTCTCGAAGAGAACTCCATGGACAAGAACGTCGGGAACATGACAAAAGGACGATAGACCAAAGAGGCAAGTTGGCTGTCGTCCGCCGTCATCCGAGTATGCGTGTTCATATGAAATCCCCTTGCAAACATTCGTACGTGCGTGCATTGTATGTCATATCAGCGTGCCATCAACAAAGGGGGGAAATGGTAGAAAGAAGATAGGGTGAGCGTTGTCGCATGCGCGTATCCTGACGCCTTGATGCTTGAGGCTCCAATACCTCTGCGCCATATGCTCCCGTGCTAAGCACGAGGGCCACAAATGCAAGTACATGCAATGCAGAGTAATGAGTACGCTGATGCACCCCGCGATCCGGGGCTTGCCCGGGATCTACTTGCCGAGGACTGTGCTTGCCCTCGACATTGACGGCGATACAGCACGCCGCGTTCATAACGTCCCGCGCAGACGCTGCTTCCTCGCCAGCCAGTCTCCGAGCATGTTGTCCAGTTGCTATTGATGCCCAGCATTAGTTGATTAATTCTCCATCAATAGCGATTTGCAACAGGATGAGTCTTACCGTTGTTATCTCGGCCAACTTGGCATTTTGCTCACGGAACAGCCCTCCTACGATTGGATGATCGATACCGGCCGGCTCGACGTTGCTCTTGTCATACACCACAGCCAGCAGGTCACGAATGTGATCGGTGTCATCGAAAAAGGCGCGCAACTTGGCATCATCCCATGTTGGCTCCTTGCTGGCTGAGCTTCCCTCCCTCTGGCCGTCAGCCATAGCCTGTACCTGGTCAGGAGATGGCGATGCCTCTGGTGAGATGCCTTCAGGTGATGACGTATCGACAACGAGCGCTGGTGGATTGGATGTGTTGGGAGGAGATGTCGCAATTGCTGGCAGATCCGCTCGCTGCATCGCCGCCTGTTGTGGGCGCTGCGGAGTGATGGTCTGGTCGCTAGAGACTGTCGACGTCGTCTCGTAGCTGTCTGGCTCTTTCCCAGACGGCTGAGGCCGCGTGGATGTTTCCCGTTCGCCGCTCTGCTCGCTGGCTGAAGCTTCCTGTGGAACCTGCTGAGTCGGATCCTTGATGGGCTCCTCCAATTCTGAGCTATCAGAGGCGTCTAGTTCCATACGTGTCTTGGCCTTGACAGTCTTCTGTGGCTTAAGATCTTGGCTGGTGCTTGCGCTGCGTGCCGGCATGATCTTGGAGATGACAGACTTCTCCTCCCGCTGGGCGGTAGCTGAGGGAGCGCGCTCACGTGTCGTTTCGCGGGTCTGCTGCTGGTGGTTGGATGGTGGGCCTTGCATGTCCCTTGTCGACGGCTCGACGATTCGCATCGACGAGGGTGGCACGTTCGATACATCGTTGTTGCGAGCCTCGGCCAGGTAAGACGAGAGCTCAACGGACCTCTGCGTCGAGCCGCTAGGTGCCTTTGGTGCCTTCTGCAGCTTGCCAGGACCTCGCTGAGCATTGGTGGGTTTGTCTGCAGAGGCTTGGTCGTCAACCGCCCGATCTTCGCTATCTCGCGAGTCCGACACGATGTCCATGGACCGTTTGCCAAATGATTCGTCATCGTCTTCAGACGTCTTCTTCTTGTCCTTTCGCGAGAAGAAATTTCGGATAGCACTTGGCTTCTTGTCCTTGTCCTTCTTGTCCTTGTCTTTGCTCTTCTTCCTTTCCTTGTCCGACACGAGCTCCTTGTCAAGCTTGTCCAAGCTGGTTCTCGACTTGACGTCCCTGGTAACAGATTCTGTCGATTCCCGCGGCGTGTTGTCGTCACGCAACAGGTTCGGCGTAAGTGTTATCTTTTTCGTCTCGACGCTTTCGTCCTTGAAGAAAGAGTCGGTGTTCCTGACTGTGCCGTTTCTTGATCTGCTGGGGCCGTCAGGCCTGTTTTCGATAAGCTCGTCGCTTCCTCTGCCCTCTTCTTGGCCTGCAGTTTCCCCTTTGGCAGACTCAGTGACAACATCGTGACTTATCGCCCGAGTCTTCAAAGGCTCAACTTTGGCGCTTTCGTCCGTTGCCTCATCTCCGGCCAATACTTTCGAGGCGCTTTGTTGCTGCTCCTGCTTCTGTGGCTCCCGCAGTTGCTGGGCAGTAGTGGGCTGTGGGCCAAAGAGCTCCTCAATATCCTCATCTTCGGAAGAATAGTCGAAATCAGAGTAATCTACGTAAGTTGGGTCCGCAAAAGTGACTGTCTTCCGCCTTCTGCGAATTCCTTTAAACGAGTTCTTCTGCTTCGCCGCTTGGTCGCCGAGCATCGTGGCAGAGAGCTGCAGTCTGTCAGCCACGTTTCTCTAGCATCGTCCATCTTTTGCACTCACATCGATATTCCGGTGCTTATTCAAACGGGCCAGCCTTTCCGTCGGCGTCTCGATGTGCTCGGCGGGTAGGTATCCTGCATCAGGTTCTGTCAATTCCCATGCATGAGCCAAAGCAACGGGGCATTTCTGGCTTACCGATGCTGCTGTCCTTGACCACTCGGACCAACCACCAGTAGCTGTTGCTATCGTCCAGTAACACCATCGTATCGCCCTTGGTCGCGTTCGCCTGGCCCTCGACCGTAGCCACGAACGTATGAAGCGCGTACACAAATTCGAAATCAATATCCTCTGAAGCCTGTAAGCATTCGCCCGTCCAGCTAGATTCAACAAAATGCAATTTGTCAGGAAGGAAATCATCAACGTCATCATCTTCCTCGAGTTCGTAGATAACCGTGAGCGGTGAGCCTCCAAAAGTGAAGGCGCCACATTCGTCGTCGTCGTCAAAGGCTCCACGTCCAGCCGTTCTTCCCCCAGCGCTGCTCTCTTCAGCAGGCACGCATAATTCCATCAGCATGTGCGTCTTTCGTGTATCAAGTTCAGCGACTGTCGCCGAGGTCTTCTATCCCATAGGCTTGCGGTCGTGCACGCTTGCATTGCACGGTGCTTCGCTCAAGGTCTCACCATGGACGCTGGATCTGCCGGTGGCGCGCCGACCATAATATCGCTCCTGGCAGCCGTCGAAGTCGCTGTCGTGCCCGCCGTGATACTCACCCCGAGAAAGATGATGGTTGCATTGCCACTCAGCAGCTGCAACTTCCATACGTTGAAGATGTACACTTGTGCTGGGAATGGGAAGAGGGGGCTCGGTTGAGCCAGACATGGCAGTAATGACTTGCGTAGCATGGGGATACTGCGTGACAGTGCATGGTTCTCGCAAAAAGAATGGGAGGGAAGACACGCGCTGCGGCCAGGCCACGGGCGCTGCACTGGGGTTGCACCCACCATCTTCAATAGAGGGCGAACTTGATATCTTGTCCATCAGATCGTCTTCCAAGTCGGCATCACCATCGCCGTCGAGATCGCCCTCGTCTGACGAGGAGACACCCCCGTTTTGAGCGACAGCCTGAGCATCCTGACGGTACATGTCAGAGCCGTTTGTTCCCCCGGTGTGGTATGCGGACAGGCCGCTGGCGGAGCCAGATCGGTCGTGGTCGTCGGCGCTGTCGTCGGCGTATTCTTGCAGCGTGGCTCCGGTCCCACCACCCTGACCGTTCGTCCACGAAACCCGCGGGCTGCGAGTTGCCTCCTCGGCGGTCTCGTGAGCCACTTCGCGAAGGGTCTCGGCCTGGTGAGGAGCAATGGCGGCGGCAGACTCGGGCAGTTGAAGACTGGGGTGGTCCTGAGCCGACGGCGCGCTATGGTCTTGCAAGTCGATCGTGTCTGCACAAAAGACAAGAAAAAGGAGTAGCGTTAGCTGTAGCTCGTATACAAACGGCAAGGCTCTGCAATGCGGCAAAGAGGGAGAGGTTCAAGCGAGGTCGGCTGGGTGGCTGGAATGTATGGATCGTTGGGCGACGACCCCAGGTTCCTGGGCGCGGATGCAGTCCACCCGACCACAGCCCAGGGCAAGGTAGCCCGCGAACAGGCAGGGGTGGAAGCGATGGGGGTAGGATAGAAGTGTAGCAAGATCAAGAGAGGCCGCAAGGGACGCATTGAGGCAAAGGGAGAAGATCGTACCGGCTCGGATGATGGTAGGTCTCGTCATGGCGACCCTTTCTTTTCTGACAACGGGACCAGGGCGCGGGGACAAACCAAAGCCCCGTCCCCTTTGCTCGAATGAAGCACTTCGTCGTCTGCCTGATCTTGGTCTTGAAACGCTCTGCCAGGACAGCCCGGGCTCCCCTAGCCGTGGCTATTCCGTACTCAGTCGACGTGGTTTGCCGGCGTCGGCTACGATGGCCATGAATCGAAATCGGGAGAGCGAGAGCCGCGAGGTTGGGAGGACAGGAGAAAGAGACTCGGCTTGGCTGGCTTCTGCTCGCGGGATAGTCGTCCCCGTCTTCGTCTACGGCGGCCGGGAGTCGTTGCGCACCGCAGGAGATGGCTTGTGCGGACGGGATTGGATGCGTTCTCGTGCTCTTGGTTGGCAGCAGCAGCACTGCAGCTACGGCAGCGGCAGCCAGCGGCAGCAGGGGAAATCAATGGCCCGAGCCAAGGGGCAGTTGGGTGGCTGCTCCACAAAGGGGGTCCCTGTTTGTGTGTGGTGTCTGGGTGGTTGTACGGTGGTGGGGGCGCCAAGCGGTTTGAGAAAGGGGTCGGGCAGCTGTTTTTAGAGACAAAACGCGACCAACGCAGCAATAAGAAACCATGCACATACTGGTACTCGTACGTGCTTCAGAACCCTGCGCCGATGCGGTCGGCTTGTTCAGGCGTCGCTTACCCTGATAAATGTTGGCTTTTCCTGGGCAAGTTGACGTGGTCGCGAGAGTAAAGCGAGGTAGTGATTCATTCCCAGCATAGCCAGGGCCCAAAAGTCACCCTACCTCGCTCACCTCACCTCACCTCACCTCACCTCACCTCAACGCAACGCACCGCACCACACCTCGCTTGTTCACCTGGGCGCACCCCAGGTCACAAGTGCATGCATCATGGTCGCTCTACATGACGACACCGCCACCAATTTTCGCCCCCAGATATGCATGTCTAATTTTCGTACGGAGTACATGTCATCCTTTTGCTGTTGGCAGCCTGCACAGAGTAGACGACACAGCCAACACAGCGTCATCTTCCGTAGAGCACAAGCCACTTTGCGACGTGCCGTTGGAGAGTGCACAAGGTGTTCACAGTGGTTAAGCTGTACCCTGGAAAGGGAAAAGAAAGTACAGCCTCTGCTGGCGCAAGGAGTAAACTAGCCCGATGCGACAGCCAGCCAAAAAGCAATGCCCAGCCAGGTTGAAGCTCCAAGCCATGATGCACCAGCTGGTCATCTCTAGGCTCATGTCTCGTAGACAAGGTGCAAAGCATCACTCTACAGCCCACTTCTGCCTGCGCTTCCAAGTTTGCTGGTGGTTTCGGGTCATGGTCCATAATTAATGCTATTAATGCTTCTATTTCATCATGCCTGTGGGCTTTGATTTTCAGCGTTATTCTCCAGTGCTTTTAGCATCCCTATCCCCGTCAACCTATGTCCAAAATCGAAATCAAAATCCAAACCCAATGCTGATGATGATTGATCCTTTCCAAAACAATAAAAACGTCGGCTCAATGTGAATTCCGGGCGAATTCGAGGACCGGATTACGAAGGGGCTATTTGCTCTGCTCGGGGCAGAGTCTTTACGTGCCGCGACTTTCCTCTCCACTTCGGCGGCTTCAGAGTCCTGCTCCGCCACTCACGGACATCCTCCTGATCTGTTCAGACCCGTCCTTCTTTCCCGAAATCTTTGCCATTCGCTTCGACATGCTGTTCCACAGTCAGTCATTTGCCACGATTCACCATGTAGCAAGGGTTTACTCACAAATCGAAGAAGGCAAACTGGGACGGCTCGCTGCCGAACTCGTAGACGAATCGGCTGGCGAGATAGCTGCCAAAGATGCTCCTCAGGTAGCTATCGGGCACTCGAGAAATGATTGTGTCCAGTCCAATCTTCTCCAACAACAGTGCCGGGAGCGCGTCCCCAAGCACAGCGTATCGGATCTGCTGGTTGGTCCACAGGTCCGACTTCTGGAGCTCCTCATCCAGGTCCGTGATGGCAATGGAGAGCTTGTCCGACAGGATAGACCGCGGGGTGCCAGTAGCCTCGTGTTCACGCCAGATCGCCTCGAACTCAAGACGTGCGTTCTCGCGAATCTTGGCTTGAACCTCGCGGACGTAGTCGTTGTAGAACTGAGGAGCCTCGCCAGTCTTGGCGTCGACGCACATGTTCTCAACGAAGCCTGCGTCATCAAAGGACAGGGAAGCCAGAACCTCGAGAGACGATGAAGTAACACCGCCCTTGTTAGCCGAAGCATCCTTGTACAGGATGCACCCAGCCGCCTCGAGGCGCAGCTTGGCGTCTTGGGTGATGAACAGGTTGGCACCTTCGACAATATAAGGAATGGTCGACTTGCCGTCCTTAATAAGCCTGTTGACCGAGATGAGGTCAATGGACTCGGGACGACCACCGCAGGGCACGAAGGCATCGGTCATGCCCGTGTCGCGCAGGTGGTAAGTGTTTCGGAAAGAGGTTCCGTTGGTGACAACCTCTCCGTTGGGCAGGGTGATGTTGTTGTCGTCGCAAAGGATGCGGTAACCGTCCTTGGAAAGCTTGGACATGTCGTACTCGATGATCATGGCTCGCTTCTTGGCCAAGCGGAGAAGCTCCTCCCTGTCCAGGCCATTGGGGTCGGCCAAGACACCTGATCCATCAACGATGGCCGTCCACTTCTCGTTGCCGAGCAGGATCTCATTGCTGCCCAGGTCGCCGTCTGGGCCACCAGTTTGCATTTTGCGGACCGTCGAGGGGTCAAGCTCGAGCTTCCTGTAGATTCCCTTGACGTACTCGCGCACTGACAGAGTAGTCATGCCGTACTTGTCGTGGGGGATACCACCCAGCTTCTGAGACTTGCCAGTGAAGAAGGACTTCCACCAGGGCGCTCCACGGGCCCTCGCGTGCTCCGTGGCCCAATCCACCAAGTCGGCAGTGTTCTCATCTGGGCCCATGAAAAGGATTTCCTCCTTGCCGTAAAGGTCCACCAGCTTGTTCTTGATGCCCGGGCTGGCAGCGGGCAGGAGGAGGTCCAGAATGCTGTCAATGTACTTCTCGAATGCCTCTTGGGCCTTGTCCTGCTGCTTGGGATCCAGCAAAATGACACCCTTGGAGCCGCCTTCGGGGATGTCCTTGTTCTTACGCTGCTGGGTGCTGGCCAGACCATAATTCTCGTCAAAGAGGTTACGCGCGTTAATTCCATATGCTTCCTTGCTCCGAGACTTGACAATGCGGATACCGCCGCGAGAGATGTCTCGGAATCGGAGGTGGAAACCTCGCGACTCGGCACCAATGACAAGGAACATGCCATAGAGTCGGCGAGGATATTCAACCTCGGGCAAGAAGGAGGGATCCAAGCGGAAGCTAAGGGCAACCTTGGTCGGAGTGAAGTAGTTGGTCTTGAGAATGGCATTGTTGAAGACTCTGAACGCAGTCATTACCATCTCGTCGTGCTCATTAGACACGGTCTTGGAGATGGTGTCCTGCAGCCTCGCGTCAGACAGCACCTCAACCACGGGGGTCGGTGCCACGGCCAGCGGGTTGTCTTCAGAAGCGTTGGGAAGGTGAACGTTGGCAAACGAGGCATACAGCGACCTGACGAGGCCGGGGTAGTTCTGGATGATTTCCAAAATGTAATCAGGGGTGAATGTCTCGGTACGCAGGCGTCGCTTCAGCTTCGACAGGAGCGCGGCCTGGGCAGGATCTGCCGAGCTCAAGATCTCAGACAGGGATGCATACTCGGGTCCAAGACGGTTGAGGAAATGTTGCACGAAGACCCACGCGGAATGGGCATAGACAGCCTCTTGAAGACTCAGGTCTCCAACGGCGAAGAGGTTGTGGAACTTGTTCTGGGGCAAGCAGTAAAGGAGGGAAATCTCCTTGGTGATCTGGTGAATCGACTCCTCGATGGGCGGGAAGTATCCCTCCGACAGGCTCGCGGGCTTGAGGTAGATACTCATAACGGTGATGCCGTTGGAGAACTGCTCCACGTACTTCCTGGAGCTCGTGACCCCGTAGTAGTGGTAAAGGTCACTGAGAGCAGAGAACATGCCGCGGGCCGTGCGAGTGCGGAACGCGACGACCAGACGCTTCTCTGCCACACCCTCAATGTCGAAGACCTCAATAACCGGACCGGCACGGTTGACGGCCAACTCAATGATCTCCTGGTAGATCTGCTTGGTGTTGTCGGTTGCCTTTTGCCAGAAACCGGTGTCGGAAATGAGCTCGATGTTGGTCTCCTTAGGATTCGTCTCCTCCGGTGATTGCTTGAACTGGCACTGGTAGACGAAGTAGCAACGAAGAGTGGCCTTCGAGGACGGGCTGGCGCCGATAACGGCGGGCGACCGGAAGGTCTCAACGCGGTACTTGGTCTTGCCTTGATGGTCGAGGTACTTGGCCTCGAGACGCGACTCATATCTGGGACCGCCAACATGGCCCTTGCCAGGTTCACTGGTATCAATGTAGATGGCGTGGTCATTGGCTTCCATGTCCAGGCGGATCTCTTCTCGCTTGTCTTCCCGGGAGTAGGCGGCCACCTTGGCGGCATAGAGAGAGGTGATCTGGGTAGCAATGACGTCTGGGCTCTCAATGCGGAAGTAGGCATCGTCAATGCCTAGCTGCTCATAGAACCAGCGTATCTGCTCCTCAACAAGTGATTCGGGAAGCCATCCGCCAGTCACAATGATGTCCTTGACTGTAAGAAGCGAAGCCACGTTAGTTGCGTTTCTCATGACGCCTTGTCACAAACTACACGTACCAGTCTTCATCTGCTCGAGCTTGCCCGTGAATTCGGGGGCAACGTAGCCAACCGTTGCCGACCGCAGAGTCCGGTTGCCATTTGCGTACGAATGGGATCGTAGCGGGACGCTGAAATGCGTAGGCTGTGGTGAAGGTCCGCGGCTAGAATCCTCGGAGTCCTCAGACTGGAGATTGGCCAAGGCCTTCGGTTTGAGAGGTGCTGAAGACATTTCGGGCAGCTGGTTTGTTACTTCGAAAGGATCAACGTATTCTGGAAACCTGTCCAATGGCGGAATATCAGTATTTTGAGCTTGCACAGCCAACATGATGTCTGAATGTGACGGTAAAAGAATGAAAATGCGCGGAAGTCAAAGGCACAAGGGGCTTGCTAGCGAGTCCAGTAACGAAGCTCGCGGGTTCCGTGGCCAGCGGACTCCTCAAGTTTATGGAAAGTAAAGCCGCGAGATATGGTCGTTGAACCAAACAACCGGCCGCGTGTAAGTGAGAAGGAGGAGGGGGCCAGCGTGCCGGGCAACGGGAAGGGATACGAGACGAGTGGGAGCCCACGACGGAAGATCTGCTGCTCAGATCGAGCCTCTTATCTTCGGTGTAGGACATGATCGTCATGTCGAGTGCGACTTGACCCGGAAGTCGGGCACGGTGAAGCATGTATGCTGTTCACCGCCGACCGAGGTGCCACCCCAGTCCGATAAGAGCAAAGATGACGGCATGAGCAAAATCAATGCTACTCACCTGGGTTCTGTGCCGTATCGTTTCTGAAACGATTACTTCCGTCGGGCCCGATCCGTGGCGCGTCAATGGACCAATTGGCTCAGTCAAACTGTACAGGGAAAGCCAGCTTGTCGACGAATTGGATGCCGTTGTGGTGCTCAAGCTGGCGATGTCTGCAATGCAGGTCGGAATGCAGCTTTCGGGTTGGCGGGGCACTTGGCGGGGCAGACAGATAACGGATGCACAGCGCCGCGGGAGAAGGCAGATGATGGAACTCAGGGAAAACTCTCGACGGGGAGATAAGAGTCGATGTTTTGACCGGAGAGGGAATTTAGGCTCGGTGATGTCCGTGAGGCTTCTGCTGTTACGCGAGGTTAGCACGGATCAACAGCGCGGCCCAGATCGTCCTCGGCCGCCCGCCCTTAATCGCGCTGCGTGCAGACGCAGACCAACACGGCCATGCCGGCGCCGGAAATGGCGCACGGCTTGGACAGAGCAGAACCCGCACCCGCGCACCACGGGCCACGGACGAACGCCGACGACCACGTACCTGAAGTTTGGGGCAAGCGAAGTAGCAAGCTCGAGGGCCAGGCACGGAGGAGTAGGAGGCGTAGAGAGAAGAGACGTGTGTCTCAGAGCAGCAGATGCGAGATAGGAGAGAGGGAGAGGCCAATTGGCAGAAGGGAGAGCAGGTTGGTGTAAAGCCCAGCTCCCAGAGTCTTGGTGGTTGAGGATTGGGTGGAGGGTTGTTGGCGATGTGGTCATCGAGCAACCAAAGCCACTCGGGCCCAAGACTAGGACGGCGGCGCTACCCTTAAGTATATTTTGGCGTCGACACGAACGACGACGACGACGCAAAACCCATCCTGGCCTTTTTGCATCATGCCCCCAGAAAAGATCCTTTGCATTGGCAACGGGTACGGTGGTACGCAACAAGTACATCATAGCTTGCCTCGCAAGTACACGCCTCGTACCTGCCGCCCCGCGAGGGGTGGGGTGCGCCAAGCGGCACGAAGGGCGGAGGGGCCCAGAATGCTCGACACCCCCTTGGCCCCGGAGGAGTCAAGCCTGGGCTCGGACTGCGCCTGGCTCTGGGCACTACGAGTACGAGTAGGCTGCTCGTACGGGCGACCTCCAGCGCTGCCTGCGGGCCGTCGACCTCGCCTGCCGCTCCAGCAGGTCCGTTTGTGCTGCCCGCCACCGCTGACACCCCAGGGCGGCCGCCTGGAATTCGCACCTGCGCAACCCACGACGCCCACGGCTCGCCATCCGCGCCCCCGAGCACACAAAACACGCGCAGGCAGGCCGTGGAGCTCCGCGCAGAGGACCTTGCCCATTGTGCAAGGCGTCATCCCCAACCATCGTGATCGTGGCCTCAGCCAACTCGCCTCCAGCCCCAGCGATGCCCCAGCGCATTACCAAATACCAGCCCGCCGCTAGGCCGCATGGGGCAGTAGGTGTGCCCCGGACGCCTGGTACCTGGCCTCGAGACGTCAGGCACGAGTCGTCGGTGGCCCAGAGCGCCTGCAGCGTGCGCCGTGGCCGTAGGGCGGTCCCCCCGGAGGGCTCATGGCGTTCGCGCCGGCGCCTGCTTGCAGTGGCTCCGGCGGGGGAAGGGCCAGCAGGTGTCCCGCCAAAGCAGCGCACCTGCCCCCCGCCCCACTCTGCAATGGGCCGGCTATTCGAGGCTCTCTGGGCTGTGCAAGATTTTTCCGGCCTTCTGCGCGCTTCTGGTCCTGTTCCATGAGCCTCGCTGGGGCATCGTGGGGACGTGCTAGCCTGATCGGAGCCCACGCCCCCCGGAATCGCGGATTGACGGTTGGCGTGTGCCGGGCCCGCGACGCATCAGCAGACCGATCAGAGATTTCTCGCTGAGGTGTCAAACTCTTGGCTCGTCGACAAGTGTCCCAGTCCCCCAGCTTTCGTGCCGGCGCTGCCCCGGCTGCCCCAGGTCTTGCGACGACGCCCGTCGCTGGCTTGCTTCCCCAGCCTTCCGTTGCTGCTGTGCAACCAATGGACAGGTGCGCCGCCGAGGGCCCTCTTGGCGGCAGCGCGCAGTGCATTGCAGCTTGGTCCCAGCTTGCGCGATGCTGCGTCGACGTGCGTTTCGTCCCTGCCAAGTTGTGATGCCGCAGCTCGATGGCTCGCCGATATAGTACGTACGTTGTACGTCTCGGCCACGGACATCCGAGCCATATTTGCCACAGTGCTTGGATCGAGCCGACGAGAGAGGCCAGACGCAGTATAACGCCTGGTCTCGGCCACTTGCAAGCGAGACGGGCACATCTACGACGCTGAGCGTGGCAATGCAAAGACAAATCTGCAAGTCAGCGTATGTGTAACCGCGTTTCAAGACTGTGCCTCTATACACAGAGCATCTAACATGCTGCTCGTAGAAGGATGGTGCCGGGCTGCGCTGGCATCAACGTCATGCCGTCTTTCGCACGGTGCTCGCGCAACCATCCAATTCGACGTGCATCTACTGATGTAAGCCCACCCTTGCTTGTGTTCATACGCCGAGATACTTTGCAACTACCTGTTGCGTTGACGATCAAGGCAATTCTCGTCTTCTCAAAGAGCTAGCCCTTGCGGTTTCAGCCGTTGCTGCGGTTGGTTCGTCTCTTTACCGCCTCTTCGGCAGCGTCCCGCGGCTTGCGGGCCGTGTGAGCCTCTTTGTCAAGGAAACTGGGCAAGGATCGTGTGGTATCCCTTCCGAAGCCATACTGCCCTTTCCGCGAGCCCAAGCAAGCTGCACGGCAGGGTCAGCAGTTACGCTCTGGTTTCCGGATATCTCCTCAATGGCGAACCCAGTCCCCGTAGCAAACTAGCTGCTGCATTTGCTTCTCCGGGGACAAGCTTTACGCAGGTAAGACAAGGCGCGCGCGGGCGTCGGCGGCGGGCGGCGCGGGCACCGGGGAGGCACAATAACCCCAACGCCCCCTGCCATGGTAGCGAACGGACCCGCGTTCCGCAATAGACGGAAGACGCGAATAACGGAACTGTCCACGGGCCACGACAGTATCAAGCCAGGCTGCGTCGTCGACGGCCGCACCGTTTAATCTGCGACAGAAGCGAACCTCGAGACCCTTGGCGCCGCCTCTGTCCTTGCAAGCTGTCTTAGGACCAAGTTGCAGGGCCAAAAATATTCGGAACGGGCTCCACCTCCGGAGCCCGTCGGGGAAGCAGCCAACTCGTGGAGGCGAAGGAGGCAGAAACTGGAGACGACCGGCCTGCGGGCCCCACTCTAACCGTCGGCCGGGTCCTCCGACTGCCCCAGCTCTGCATACACTCGTGGTCGCCAACGTTTCCATTACCCCCAGCTTTCTCAGCCGGCCGTTTCTATTACCCCCGTTTTACTTGATGGGGCCCCAAGCCTCAAGCCGCTGGGGACGAGTACAATCATGCGCCCAAACACGGTATATGCAAAGTACCGGCGGGATTTCGTCCCTTCTCTCCGCCATCACACTCCCCCAGACCACGCAAACGGCGTCGACTGGTCGCAAAAGTTAACGGCGCAGCTGAGATAGCCACGGCAGGGCCCGATTGGAATATCTCTGCTCCGTCTCACAACCACCCCCCTCCTCCCTGCCTACGCGTGACGTCCCCTCGTGAAGCACCTCATCCGCTGTCGCTGCTCCCACATGCCGGGTTTCGAGTACAGCCGTGTGCAGCCCCAAACCGAGTACCTGCCTGGAACTGCCCGCATGCCTCCAATTACTCAATCGCGCGCCAGAGCGCCTGTGGCTCCCCGCCTGCCCGCCTGCCCGCCGGCCCACTTTGCCCCAAGCAGCGAAGAAAGGGGGAACCGGGGTCCGGTCTGGCGTCGGCAGTGCATCACGAGGACGGCAGAAATGGAGAGAGCGTTTTGCTCCAGCATTTCTGCTTATTAGCCATCGCGCAACGGCAGTCAAGACCCCTGCGAGCAGGTCACGATGCTCTTCCGCAATGGACGCTCGGGTTGCGTCTTACGTACACGGGGGCCAGTCCATTCGCCCGCCCGTCCCCGGCTTGCAAGGCTTGAGCACCTCATCCGGCGCGTTCGCACGTAACTGGCCGTCTGCCCCGTTGCGCCAGCTGTCCTGCCCGGATTCGCGACGTCTCGACGGCTATTTTTACGCGTCGTGGTCTCGGCACCGTGCGGCTCCCGCTGATGCGTCCCCTGCTACCGGGCTACCGCTCGTTCCTGAAGCTAATTTGCTGCTACGGGTACTGTACTCCATTCTCGAACACGGCTGCTCGTACAAGTAGGTACTTCGTACAGTGGCTTGGCCTTTGAGCTGAACAACACTACTGTAGGTAGTTCCCTGTTGCTCACCCCGTGACCTCCGCAATGGCATCTCACGCCAAGTCTTTAATTTGCCGATGGCTCCAGCCAACAGTAATGGGAGGAGCAGCCCAACGACCAGTCCCCCGGAAGCGAGTAGAGGAAGCTATCGACCCGCTCTTCAAGGGGAAAGCCACGATCACCACGTTGTTGACCTGCTGCCAATTTCAGAGTCAATAGTAATCGTTTCCCATCACGGCAGGGAGTATCATGCCCGTCGTAAAATGAAATCGAATTACATACCAGCATGGCTTGCGACGATGCTCTCTCCCCATTTTCCTTCAAACCATGGCCAAGAGCTCAAAGGCACGTGACGTGGCTATCGCGATATCCTCGGCTAAACTTCCGACAAGCCGATGGCCCATGCTCGTCCTCGTACTCCGTACAGTCAGCTATCTGAGCGACCAAAAAATTTGACTGCAATATCGTGACGCAGCTGCAACAAGCCCCGTCGACTTGAACGAACAATCAGCGACACGGTCCATCTAGACTCTCGAACTGATCCTTTGGAATCTCACCCCATCTGCGATCGACAAGACAGCTTGAAAAGTCGACTTGTCAGCCCGTCGACTCGTTCTCAGTCCCATTCTCGGCTGAGCTAGTGTCGCAACCTTCCACGTCGCGAACACATTTGAGACGGACCTCGCCATCTCCACAATAGCTGTCTGCGCGAGAAAGCTTCCTGGGCATTTCTGTCTCGCTCTTCATAGCTACTGCACTCAACCTATTGGGGAAAAAAACCCTACCCGCTCAAACCGCGAAGATGGTCACCCTCACCGAGGTCGAAGACGAGCACTTCCAGGCCAACCAGGTCGGACCTGACGTTGACGAGGAGGATTTCACTGACACCGGTATGTGCAATAAAGTGCATGCTGATCCTCGAAACCGTCGCGCTAATCGCCCCTTTCCCCAGACTCTGAGATCTCCAACGAGTCCGACTTCGATCCCACAAACGAATCGCTTGCCGAGCGGCTCTACGCCCTACGCGACATCATTCCCCCCACCACCAGAGGCTGGGTCTCTGGCCACGTTAGCAACATCTCCAGCAAAGCCTGGAGCGTTCTGTCCTTCAGCGGCAAAGGCGCCTGGGTCATCACCACCTCGGCTCTCTTCTTCGGTGTCCCCTTCGCGCTCTCATTCGCTGAGGATCAGCAGCTCACTGCCATGGAGCAAGAGTACAACATGCGACAGCAGGGAGGGGAGTTGCTGACTGCTGGATCTGAGGGCACGGCTGAGAAGGTGGGGGCGGCACTGGGCGACAAGCAGGCCAAGCCGGCCCTGTAAACCGGCTGTGTTGCGATTGTATGAACGCTGGGAACGCTGTACGACATCAAATCTAGGATGTGGTAATCTTGGGCTACATATCAGCCCTCTTTGTACAATAAGGGAATGAGCCGCCACTGCCAGGTCCCTATTCAATGACACGCGGCACGGATGGGCGGCGGACACTGCATGCTTAGGGGCATAGAGCGGCTTGGACAAATACATGTATTCATTGCAGTCTCGCTTCTCCATAACACATGGTTCTACAGATATCTTGCCGCGCCACAGCAGGTTTTGATTCCATCCCTGCTCGACGTGAACTATTGCGCCTGCACACGAGACGAATCGGACGTGCCTTTGTGAAGTCCCCGACCCGCGACTACCGACCAAGAAAAAACGTTACGCGCAGATTAAGACCCAGGAATTTAGCTCCTGCATTCATTGGCATATACAAATCGTGCGGCCGAACCCCCCGAGAAAGAAGTGACACAGCCTTTCTGGCTGAACTGCGACGTGCATGCGGGGTCTAACATGCACCACCAACTCCAAGACACGGTATCCAAGCAGACAAAGTCCCGGGGTGACGATGGACTACGTAGCTCTTCCCAAAATTGAGGTACGTCGGCTTCTCTGAGTGGAAATCCCTTGCATCTCAAAGTTTGACCGCGTACCGGTATACTTCAGTTCTCGGTGACTGACTCGCACTGCAGCTGCACGCTCACCTCACGGGCAGCATCTCCAGGCGTACGCTGCACGAAATATGGCTCCAGAAGAAAGCCGCTGGCGAGACAGAGCTCGTGGACCTGCTGGTGGTCATGCCGGAGAACAAACACGACTACAATCTCGAGACGTGAGTCCGCTCTCCAGTGCTCCTCGGCTCGGCATGCGAGGATAGCATCCAGTGAACGGACAGCGAGCGACTGACGGGCAATATCGCAGCTTCTTTCCGCTATTCAGTAGCTACATCTACAACCTCCTCACTGACGAGGCCTCGATTCGTCAGGCCACGACGTCAGTGCTGCATCAGTTCCTAAGTGACGGCGTCGTGTACCTCGAACTGCGCACCACGCCCCGCGCCACGGTCGACCTCTCGCCCGAGGCGTACATCCGGCTGCTGCTCGCGACCATCGCTGACTTTGAGGCCGCGCATGGAGATCGGATGCACACACGGCTTATCCTCTCCATCGACCGGCGGCACTCCCTGGAAACTGCCGAGTCCATCCTTGCTCTGGCCGCGCGCCTGCGCGCCGAGGGTGGCGGCGTTGTCGGGCTGGACCTCTGCGGAGATCCGACGGCTCGCCCGGGCGGCCGTGTTTCCCTCTTCACGCCCGTCTTCACGCAGGCACCGGCCCACGGGCTCGGCCTGACGGTGCACTTCGCCGAGGCCGAGGCCAGCGGCTCTCGCGCGGAGCTGGACACGCTGCTGAGTTGGAACCCGGCACGGCTGGGCCACGTCATCTGGGAAGACGAGGAGATCAAGCGGGAGATTGCGCGGCGCGGGCTGTGCCTCGAGCTGTGCCTGAGCTGCAACGTGCGGGCGGGCATGGTGCGCGGCGGCTTCGAGGGGCATCACTTTGGGCACTGGATAGGGGTCAACGGACCCAAAATATCACTCGCCGTGCGTTTCGGTTCCTTCCCCCTTCTTTGGCTGCACGGATTCCATATCTTGGAAGCGTGTTGTGCCAGTTGCGAAGCGCTGCTAATTAGGAGACGAAACGCAGACCGACGATGTGGGCATTTTCGGCAGCCCCTTATCCAACGAATACCGCCTCGTAGCGCAGCACTTCGCCCTTGACCGCGCGCAAATCTGCGCCCTCGCGCGGCAGAGCATTGACAGCATCTTTGGCAGTGAGGAGGAGAAGCAGCGGCTGCGAGCTATCATGTGGACTTGAGCATCCATGTCCTTGGCTGAAAGGGGGCTTTGTACCGCGATTAGGCAGTTACGCGAGTGATATCATCCTACATGAACAGCGTGAGAGTCAAGAGTATTTTTCCTTCTATCGGCGCCTAGACAGGTATCAAACATTCATGCTTCGAGCTAACGACTGCAAGCTATGCCATGACAAAGAACAGGAGAAAGGAAGAAGTCCGACATCGAGCGGAGACCAAAATTTTGTAGCCTTGTCTATTAACCCCCCCTTCCGGCGCTGTAAAGCAATCTCAACCCACCTTGACAAGAAAGCCGTTGCTCCCGCAGAGGGCTGAACTTTGTGTAAAATCAAAATGCCATTTTCTTCGTGTTCATGAAACCAACTCGTAAAAGGGGAAATCAGTGCAGGTTTGGCGGCGGCGCATCCAGATCCACGTCCTCGACCATGGTCCTCTGCACCTCGCAGCGGCTCACGAGCTCGTGAAAGAACTTGCCTGCGCGTTCGCTCTCACCCTTGACCTTGACCGTCTCATCCCGACGGTTGCCCAGGTCCTTGACGCTCTGGTCCAGAGCCACGCGGAGGTTGTCGGCCGGAAAGCGGAGAACCTTGCGCACCGCTGCCGAGATGCGAGCCGAGTTGGAGTGCACGTAGTCGAGTTCGGCGAGCTGCGTTGAAATCTTGTTGGCCAGTCGTGGCGGCAGCGAGTTGGGTATTTGTTGCAGGACGTAGGCCGATGCGGCGATAGCTGAGCAGACAATCAGTTAGGAGGTTCACAGGGGCAATGTTAAGAGTGCTCACCGGCTATGAGAATTCCGGGGAGGACGAGCTGCCGGAGATTCTCATTGCTCAAGACACGAGTCGCAGTCAGGGCTTGATCCATCCAGGTGCTCATCCCAAGCATCCGCGGCACGACGGCGCCGGCGACGGTGAGAGCCATGCCAGTCCCGGCAAACTTCTCCTGTCGTTGCAGCAGGGTCGACCAGTCGACAAAGTCCCACAGCTCGGTGGGAATATCAACTTGGCGGGCGAGGGCATCGCGCTTGCGCCGGAACATGACGTCGGGTCGGAAGAGGAGATTTTGAAACTCGTCGCCTACGTGGAGAAGGCCGAGCTGCTTGATGGCGTTGACTCCCTGGACCGTCTTGCCCCGGGCATGATCCTCGCACTCGGTGACGGCATCAGCAATGTGCGAGAGCATGGCCTCCTTGAGGTCATCAGCGTACTGAAACGCGCCAAAAAATCCAGGGTACGAGACGTCGTAATTGGCCTCGCCCGCATGGGTGATGGCGGCGTTGAGCTGGGCACGAGTGTGGTCGTAGACTTCCTTGCAAGTGCCTTCGATGTTCTGGTCAACTTGGTCTCCGACCTCGGCCTTGGCCTTTCTGCTCGACTCCAACTGGGGCTCAAGCTCCTTGAGCTCCTGAGAAACTCGCTCCAGCTCCGACCGAGCCACCTCCTGGTTGACGGTGGCCAGGGTATTGACGTCGTTGAGGATGTTCAAGAGATACGTTCTCGCGGGGGCAAGCTTGGACCGCGCTCGCTTCTCGAGCACGAAGCGCCGGAGAGATTGCTCCAAGGCCTCGAAATCTCGGATCTTGTCCAGGTCCTTGCCTTTGCCCTTGTCGTCACTTGGGTCATCTCCGCCACCTCCCCCGCTTGAGCTCCCACTGCCGCCCCCACTGCCTCCAGGTCCGCCCGGGGGTGAGCCGGCCGGGATCGCATTGCTGGACACAAAGTGGACGAGCTCTGTTGACTCTTTGCGAGTCCGTGGACTAAGGCCCGACACCTGGTCCAGAATCAACTTTTGGCACCGTTCCTTGTCCTTGATAGTATCGTAGCCGTTCACTACTATGAAAATGTAGGCTTTCTCCGCGGCGGCTGCCCAGATGAACTCCTTGGCCGATTGCGTGAAGTGGTTCGCTGCAGACACGACGAACACGACCACATCAATCTCCTCTTGTCGAGCGAAAATGGCTGTGGTCTTTGTCGTATCAGAATTCAGGCCCGGCGCGTCGATGAGAGCAATATCGACTACTCCGTTGTTGAGCAAAGATTCGTCAATGGTCCTGATGTCCTTGACGTAGACCTTGCACTGAGTATAGGTTTCGTTGTCGACCACAAGTTTCTCGAGCTCCCCAAGGGAAAACACATCGTAGGTCGACTCGTCATTTCTGCTGTAGACGGCGTCCTTGTGGACGGCATGAACCTCCTCGATGCCAGCATTCTCCCTCGCATCCAACACCTCGCAGAAGATGGCCGTGCAGGGTTGCTGGTCCTCGGGCAGGACTTTGCGTCGCAGGAGCGCGTTGCAGAACGTAGACTTGCCGGCATTAAGATCACCCGTGATGAGGACCTTGCTGGCAGTGTCCTCGATGCGATCTCGGAGCGACAAGAGGTGCTTGATGCTCGAGGTGATTTTTCCATCCAGAAGTGATGCGATGGAGCTCTTCTCCAACGAATGTACCAGCTCGGTTTGGTGTAGGGAGCCCAGCTTTAAATCAAGCTTCAGTATGGAAAACTCCTGCGCAATCTGGGGCGAGACGAGACGGGGCTCGGGCTTGCTCCGGTTCTCTGCGGCACGGCTGGACTCAGCAGATGATTCATCGCTTACAGTCATCGATCGTCGAAGGGTAGGCGGTTGGCCTGTGGTGGGCGATGAGCTCGCAGGATTCACCATCAAGGAGTGAGTGTGCGCGAGGCCAGGCCGCGACGAGGGTCTCTCGGCATCGGTGGCCGAGTCGGAGCGTTGGACGGATGGATAGTGCGCGGGCCACGTCGTGTTCATCTCCCGTAGACTCTGCAGCAGGTCCAAGACGGTGTTTATCGATCGGCCGAGCTTGGCGCGCTGCGAGTTGTACCACAGCTGGTGCACTGCGCCCGAGTGCGGCCGGTGGTGGTGCATGGGCACGTCCCAGGTCGCCGTCGCCGTCGTAGCATGTTGGTCCTCGCCCGCCATCATGCTGCCGTAGCCAGAGTCGCCATCCAGCATATTCTGCAGCCGCGCCGCATGCTCCGAGGCAGAGCCGCTGCCGACAGTCACGTAATGGGGACGGGTAGATGGCGGAGTGTCTTTCGGCGCGTCGGCATCGGGCTCGCGGGACGCGGGAGCCTTGCCCTTGCCTGTGAAGTAGTCCTGGCTCATCTCGAACGGCTTTGATCGAGCGGCATGGTCAATAAGAGGAGCGGCTGAAATGGACGGTAGGCTGACGCTGATGCCGGATGCGAGCACGCAGGAACGTTAGGGCGGATGGGTTCGATGATGGGCCGATGGGCGAGAAACGTCTGCTGCAAGCTTGGCGGTTTTGGGCCAGCGGCAAATTCGGGGGCCGGCAGCCCACGGGAGGCGCGTTGATTGGCTGCACTGCTGCTTCTATCTCATGCCGGGCTTCGTCATGGCGGCCTGCGCCAGGCATTCAAGGTAAGGTACCTACCTAAGTAATTAAGGCCGGGCAAGGTACTCCGTACTTGTACGCCGTACTCCGTACTGCGTACCCTACCCTTGCACCCGAGCCACTGCCAACCAGAGACCGCAGCCTGGGCGACGGTTACGTAGGGGCCTGGGACGACCACGACCCATCACCGTCCTCGCTTCTACCAGGCAGACGGATTCCCGCGCCCTTATCAGACCATCGTGCGCGTCGCTCCCGGGCGCCGTCTCTCCCTCCGCAACCCGGCCTCCAGCGACGAGAAGAGGGCCAACATGAATGTGCGTGCCGTGCGTGCGACGTCGCCGGGCCCCGCCGCAGCTGACTGGTGTCTCTAGATCCTCGAATGGGCGTTTGGCAAGCGCATGACGCCGGCGGAGCGTCTGCGCAAGAACCAGCGCATGCTCGACAAGGCGATTCGGGAGCTCGACCAGACGCGCGTCAAGCTGGAGAAGCAGGAGAAGACGCTCATACAGCAGATCAAGACGAGCGCCAAGAACGGCCAGATGGGTGCGTGCAAGATCCAGGCCAAGGACCTGGTCCGCACCCGGCGCTACGTGGAGAAGTTCTTCGCCATGAGGAGCCAGCTCCAGAAGATCTCCCTACGTCTTCAGGTACGGTTGGGCCAACCCATTGTTCCGCGGATGCCGCCGACTGACCAGGACTGCAGACATATCGAACCAACGAGCAGATGATGCAGGCCATGAAGGGGGCCACCATGGCGCTCGGGAGCATGAACAAGTCAATGAACCTCCCTCAGCTGCAACGCATCGCCATGGAATTTGAACGCGAGAACGACATCATGGAGCAACGGCAGGACATGATGGACGACGCAGTCGACGACGCCATGGACGTTGGCGTTGAAGAAGAGGGCGACGAGGTTGTGGAGCAAGTCCTGGAAGAAATTGGCATCGACTTCAAACAAGACGTGAGCCTGCTCCTCCAGCTATACCCGACCAAGACCCCCTGGACTGACAACTCCCTCGCAGCTCGGCGAAACCCCCACCGCGCTGGGAAATTCTGCCGTGCCCGAAGCCAAGGTTGCGCAAGCGATTGGCGGTGGCGGCGGCGGCGACCCTGTCGACGACGACCTTCAAGCGCGTCTGGACAGCTTGAGGAAATGATACTCGGACGATTTGCGAAGAATACTGTAGATATCCGCGACCGCCTTGTCTGACTCCAGTCAGATGGCGATAGGTGCCGTAGCTGACATCGCGGTGAGACTGACGGGGTCTGGTTGGCAGAAGTGCTAGAGCGTACGAATAGTGAGCGTGACAGGGGTCGAGAGCCGTCGTGATCGACGGTGTCCATGGCGGGTATGATTGCAAAGATGATTAATCAACGAGACTATGCCCATGACGATATCTGGCCTGGTAAGCTGCTGGCCCCGTGTCCGGACCAGCTCGTCTGTCGGTGTGAAACTCCAGCAAGACTAAGCGGACCTTCTGGAGGACTAAGGTACCTCAGATGGCGATGATCGTCCCGCCTGAAGTTTGCTTGCTTCAACACCGCTGGTAAGGTATACGGAGTACGGGTTGCAGCACGTAAGACTACGAGCACCGCATGTTTGTGGTAGGTCATGGGAGAATGCCTGCCGGACGGACAGTCGTCGGCTCGGGTTCGGAGGACGATGCTGAATGAGTCGGGCACCTTGGATCGCAGGGGCAGCAATAGGGATTCGATAGGGCCAACCACTACGCACCCGGGGAGCATGCCATGTCCGAGCCAACCAGCAGGCGGTGCCCAACCAGCTCCTGGGCGGCTCTTACGGAACTTCCGTAACTCCCGCGAGCGCTTGCGTTAGCCACAGTAGCGCGGCTCGCGACGATGGGGCCTCCGATCGTGGCCGCTTGGTAAGACGGCACGCTCTCAGAGTGCGGTAGCGAGAGCAGCCCCATGGCCCAAGCTGGAGCTGTGGACTGCGTGTGCCTACGTCGCCGGTGATGAGGATGGGACGAGTGGTCAGGGTCTCCGTGAAGGACTACATGCATGTATGTACATGTCGACGGTTATCCCACCAGCGCCGCCCAACGCGGCACCCCAGAGCCGTTGGCAGCTCAGCTGAGCGTGGAAGCCCCGCCGAACGCCACCTGAAGCGTCGCGGCCGATGAGCGCAGTGGGTCGTCCCCGCCCCTGTAACTCGTGGAAAGCTTAAGGTACCTTTAGGGCCATAAACGCCCAAGTGAGGTGCCCAACTGCCCTGTGGGATGTGGCACCTTCCCCGCCATTGTCCACTGCCCGGGCCCTCCATGGTCCATCCCCTTCTCCTGCATTCCCGCGTCGCTACGAATAGAAACCCGCCCGCGTAGACGCCGATGAGACAAACCGTCACCATCAACACCAAAACCACCCATCGCCGTTACCTGTCCGTCACGGCAACAGCAACTCCCGCAACGCCGGCTCTACTAGCGACATCCTGCCTTGCTCGTCTGCTCTGCTCTTAGTGCAGCTCTCGGCACTTGAGCTTGCCCGACGCAGTGCTTCGCGATCCGCTCCTCCGCGGCCCTGTCGGCGCTCGAGTAGCACCTCCTCCCACCGACGGACGACGACAGCGACGACGACGCGGCGATTTCGCTTACGCAAGTAAGGTACGTGCAGCTCTCCTTTTCTGTCCCATCTCCTTCGTCTCTTGTTGCCTCGCTTCGGGGGTCGATGCGCGCCCGTGTTCCGCCGCTATCTTGGCCTTTGTGACCCCACGGCCACGTCCATCGTGATTCAAGGTCGCTGCCCGCCGTCGCGCAGCAGCTGAAAGCGCTGCCAGTCCACCTAACCATCGTTGGCTCAGTCGGCTTGGCCCACCTTCAACTCTACATTGTCATTCCTCTTTGATGTTTCCGCGACCCCCGCGCCCCGCTGACATTTGTGATATCATAGATAACAGTCTGGGAAGCCGCTCCCGGGGCAAAGAACCGCCCTGCTCGCATTCGATAGCTCAGTCCCTGCCTGGGCCTGCTTGCCACGTACGAAGCAAGCATCCTCACCTCCCCAAGGCTCGCCACATCACAGCGACTATCCCCCGCACGCCGTGTAACGATCTGCACTGCGACGCCATACCCGCATCAGATCTCGTCGGATCACTGCTGCTAAGCCTCTCTCGCCTAATCCAGGGTCCATTCCCCCCAAACCACAAGCTGGCAGGCAACAAGCGTCGCAGTCTCTCCTCTCAAGGAGGAAGCCTGCTGAATAGAATGTTTGGCGGCAGCTCCGGCTCTGCGGCATCCAAAACTGAGAGCGAACCCAAGGAGGAGGGCAAGTCGCCCTCCCCAGAATCAAGTCCAAACTCCAGCGCCGCGAATCCCATCAAGCCAACGGAGCAGGCAGCACTCGGCGAGAAGCGCAGCGGCAACGGCAGCCCTCCAGGCCGAAATGACAATGGCGGCTCCACGGATAAGAAGCGCAGGAGTAGCAGCGTTGGAAGCAAGGCCAGCAGTCTGCTGGCTTCGGCGAAGAACTCTCTCAACTTCGGTCAGTCAGGTCGCGGCGGTTCAGATCTGAGCTCGCAGTCGCCTCTTCAGAAGTTGGGTAAGCAGGATCCTGCGTTGGCTGTGCCGCAGGGCCAACATAACAACTCCGCTGGCGAGTCGACACCCGGCCCCAAGTCCACGTTCCGCGTCGGTGTCTGGGAAGATCGGAACAAGAAATGCCGGCGGACTATGGAGGATACCCATGCCTTCTTGTACAACTTTCTCGATACACCCGCGCCAGCGACGGACGCGAGCGACCACGAGACGTCGGCAGTCGGTGAGGCGAATGGCTTAGGCCAGGACGTGGTGCAGTCTGACAATGGCTATTTTGCCATCTTTGACGGGCATGCCGGCACCTTTGCCGCCGATTGGTGTGGGAAGAAACTGCACATCATCCTCGAAGAGATGATACGGAAGAACCCCAACACCCCACTTCCGGAGCTCTTGGATCAGACCTTCACCACTGTCGATGCTCAGCTCGAGAAGCTGCCTTTGAAGAACAGCGGGTGCACGGCGGCCATTGCAGTCCTGCGTTGGGAGGATCGTGTTCCCAGCAATCAATCTGTCACTGGCTCTCTGCCTCTTGCTCCCGCCACTGCCGCAGCGACAGCCAAAGCGACAGCCAAGTCCAACGACACAGCTTCATCAGACAAGGAAACGGGAGTCGCCACGACTGACACAGAGACCGGAAACGCGCCGCTTTCGGAAGCGGCGCATGCAAGGTTAAAGGGTTCTGCAAGCCGACAACGGGTCCTATATACGGCCAATGTGGGAGATGCGCGAATCATTTTGTGTCGCGGGGGCAAGGCATTGCGATTGTCGTACGACCACAAGGGCAGCGACGAAAACGAGGGCAGGCGAATCGCGAACGCGGGGGGGTTGATCTTGAATAACCGCGTTAACGGCGTCTTGGCCGTAACACGGGCGCTCGGCGATGCCTATATGAAGGATCTCGTCACCGGCCATCCTTACACCACTGAAACCGTCATCCAACCTGACACCGACGAGTTTATGATCATTGCCTGCGACGGAGTGAGTCAAGCCCACAATGGACCTTGAATTTTTGCTTGTTTACTAACGGCGTTGTAGCTGTGGGACGTATGTTCAGACCAGGAAGCTGTTGACCTGGTTCGACATAACCAAGACCCCATTGCGGCTTCGAAATCGCTGGTCGACCACGCCCTCAGCCGTTTCAGCACCGACAACCTGTCCTGCATGATTGTTCGATTTGACAAGCAAGCTGTATCCCAGGGCCAGAATGCCAAAGGCAGCGCCGCAGATTCGGACGCAGCACCAGCCAAGGTCAGCGAGGTGGACAAGATCATCAATGATACCAAGCAAAAAATCGTGGACGGTATCACCCCAGCTGTCGGCATTTCAGCCAGCAATAGTGGTCGCGGGTACGATGCTGTAGAGTCCGACGACGTAGAGTTCATGCCGACGGCGCTCGACGGAACCTTGGAGGAGGAGCCCGCAGTCATCGAAGAGGACGACTGCGTTGGGGTTACGCCTGACGCCGAGAAAGACATTGCTACTAAGTGATATGCACGCAAGGGGCGGGGTGCCGAAGAGATCTTCTATCACGCCTCAGAAGTCTCTTGAATTGATATGGTTATGGATTGAAGGCGCAATGCTCTCAGCATGGTTTTCTTTTGCTCTTCCTTACTGGTTTTATCTGTGAAGTCATCGAGAAGCGCCTTGCTCTGGTGGAACTCTGAGGCTCGCACGCGTGGACGAGGCGATCGTGACGGTTTCTGGCATGCCATCAAGACCTATTGTACGTTTTAAGCTATCTGTACGAGTAATTGCCGGTCAAGATTAGACGACGATGCTCTGGCTTCAGCAGCCAAGATACAACGGCAGCGATGTGCAATGCCTCCTATTCCCTACGCCGTCCTGGTAGGACACGCCAAGCTTGACGCTGAACCACTAGGCGACGGCGCCGTGCTTCTTGGGACGATTTGCCGCTTTGACCTGATCTCGGGCCCCTTGCGTCCCCACGCTCCAGAGATGTGGCGTCTGTGTCAGATGTCCCCTCCCCTCCCCTCTTCTTGGCCGGTCTCGATGTCTTGGAAGTCTGGATGCATTACCTGTTTACCGTCCATGCTCGCAGAGCTGGGGGTTTGTAGGCCTCTACAAATACAAGGTTCGATGGCTACCTCGGACAGCCGTGGTTGGGGCAGTATGTGCGACAGGGCTGGCAGGAATGGGCAGCAAGCCAACAGTAATAGCGCTACGGACTAATAATCAAACATGGTCGTTGGCGCGTGGATACAGCCCGTCCTTTGGGAACCCCTCTCAGAGCCTGCCTGTAAATGTCGAGACCGTCGGGGTCGAGGACGAGTATAGAGTTTCGGCAATTGGTGGAGTCGCGGGCGGCTGGATGGAACCACGCGTGAGGGCGCCCCTGACGAGCCGGAGGCGATGGATGGAGGGCACGTTGTCGGTTCGTCTTTGGCGCGCAGCAGTTGTTGCAGCAGCCCCCGTTGCAGGTTGGGACCCCTGGGTCTTCTGCGGTCGTGGTTGGCGCGGGCCCGCTGAGGCCCGTTGAGCCCCCTGTCGCTGGTCCCCGTACCATTGTCGACGGACGAGCACGCGGCAAATGGAGCCCCCCTCCCAGCGCTCGCTCCCCTGGAATGGATGGGGTGTCAGGCAAGCTGCAAAATATCCTGACCCAACTCCTCTTCCATCGCCCGTGCCTCGCGATTGCAGTGCCAAGGTCATCGCCGCCGCCGCCGCCGCCGCCGAATTCTGGCTCCTTTGGGGTTTCTTCCTCCGTTTCTGTCTGGCAGGAGACGGAACAGCTCGCCGAGCCGAGCTTGGTACGTTGTGTGCGCGTCCAGTGCAACACCAGTCCCGAGCTTACACGATGCGCGCTAGGAGCACACAGCTGCGTCGTCCATTGTTGCTTTTTGGCAGTGTCTCGGCCCCAGGCACGCGATAATCCGTTCCGGCGGGCGACCCCCTGACGATTCGAGAAAACACGCCGACCTTGACGTCGCCGACGAGGGCATTTTCGGGGGCTCATTTCCATGTCCTTTCCGACGCGTCGCAACTGCCTCAACTTGGCGAGCCGAGCCCCTGAGATCCGGTGCTAGCGCCACTGCACTTCGACCAACTCCCACTCCTCTGGGCTGGCAGCGCAGCCGACATTCGCGACGGCGAGGCGAGGGGTAGAGGCGCAGCCGGTACTCAGACACAATGTCGCTCAATGGGCTGGACAAGCCTGAGATCGCGGAGGCGCACGAAGCCGCAACGTCAGAGCCGGGAGGATGGTACGCATGCTCGCCACGTCCCTGTCAGGGAAGACCCGTTGGCTAACATGTGTGCGCTGGTTGAAACAGGTTTCTGCTCAAGTACTCGTCCCGCGACGAGGTTGACCTGCTGAGCCGCGGCAACCGAGGCGTCATTGAAATGCGCAACGCCGTCACGGAATATGATGAGACGAGCCCGCTGTACGGTTTCTTGAAGTATCGCAGGAGGAATGTCGTGATCAAGTATCTGCCCGAGGATTGCTCCCGGCTCATTCAAGGTGAGTGCCAGTGGCGAGGACGTCTTCCGAGACATGAGCGGTGCATGACAGATTGGAGACTCAGGAAAGCCAATGCTAACGACTGGCTCTATATGCAGCGCGTGTGGCTGTCCACTTCAATGCCATTTGCGAACGCTTTTCTCCATACGACACGACGTTCGAAATTGCTGCCGCAAACGAGCTCAAGGACACGAAGCTATCCGCAGCGTGCTCCCTGCACGCCGCTTCTCGCTCGACATCATCTTCCACCAGCTCGCTGCGCAGGAGGCGACTGGTGGAGATCGCAGAGGAGGAAGAGGATGAACAGCGAGCCACCAAGCGCCAGTCGGTTGAGGAGCCAGATCGAGAGCGGCCAAAATCGCCAACTGTCGACATTTCTGCGGCGGAGCCCGTGACTCTAAATTCGCAGCTGGCCGCGTCCCCCGAGCAGAGCAAGTTCTCTGCAGGTTCAACGTCTGAGCTGCCGACATTCGTAGGCGTAGACGACCGGCCAACCTCGCCTGCGAACTCTACTACCGCGGATTCGATCCGCAGCGAGCTCTTCAGCCATTCTTCGTACCCCTACAGCAAGCCCAAGGTGAAGCTTGGGCCCCGACCTTCGCTTGACGCGAGCGGTCGGCCACAGGCAGCTGGCAACTTCCGACCCGTTTCTGCGATCCCAGCAGGCTTCAAGCTGTTTGGCAAGGGCAGCAAGAAAGGCAAGGGCAGCAGAGACAGCCGAGCCGCCACCTCCGTACAGGAGGAGACGCATATCCTTACTTCCGCTTCCTTGACCATTGCCACTCCCGACGAGGCACCGCAGGAGCAAGGCCACGCTGCCAGACCAGCTACGAGTTCGGGAGCCCCTACGGAAGCCAGCACGATGCTTCCGCCTCCCGCGTCGAGGAAGCAGATCATCTCGCCAGAAAAGGCGAGGCTGATGAAAGCCATGCAAATGAGGGAAAGGAAGAAGAAGATGAGCATGCAACCCCCTGCGGTCGATCTGTCTTCTAACGATTTGGCTACCTCGGCAAGCAAAGAGTCAGCGGGCGATGATGTTGGCAGTAGTATGCCTGAGGGCGAGCATCTACCTCGAGCCGAGGAAGATATCGAGAATGACATGATGAAAACTGATTCTAGCGTTGCGATGGATACGACTTCTTCCTCGTTACACGCTGACCAAAATTCAGACGCGACACAGTCTGACTCTCGGCCAACTAGCCCCGTCGTGGCTTTGTCCGACGTGGAGCAGTCTACGAAGGCGTCGTCACTCTCAGAATCCACCGACGAGACAGTACGAGCCAAGGATGAAGCCTCGGCGGACGACGGCGATGCGATATCAGAAGCACCATCTCACGTCATCTCGGCGGAACCTTCCCAGCACGACGATGTCCTGGCCACGGCTTCGACCAAGTCCGAGGAGAACACCAAGAATCGTGCTGAGGATGGGGCAACCTCAGCGGGGCAGGCTATCCGAGAAGATGCTGCTTCCCCGGAGCTGGAACGCGTCATTGCCGGGCAAAGTGCTTCAGATTCGACTACCACTGCCCCTGAGCCGCCCCATGATCGTGAGAAGCCTCACAACGACGACCACGAACCTGGCAAGGTTGCTGCTAGGCCATCATCAAGCGTCTCAACCAGCATTCTTTCATCACCAAGGCCCCCTCAGGAGGCGTCACTTGGCGACGTGGATCCCGAAACAGTCAGAATTCCACCGGCGGAGTCCACCGAGATTGTGACTGTGACAGAAGTTAATGAAGATTCCTCACCCCAGCCGCCGGAGACCCTGGAGCCCGATGTTTCGACGCAGGCTCCGCCAGCTGCAAAGGTTGCCACCGAGCACATATCAGCGTCCGCTCTGCCACCAACCGTCCATGAGAAGAACTCAACACCCGCCTCGGCCACGCTTGCATTGGATCAGAGGGACCAGGAGCAGTACGATAGCGAAGCAGAGACGACGCCTGAGCACGCAGACAACTCGAAGCGCAGAGGTGGTTTCATTGAACCCATTCGCACAGATCTCGCCAAGCACAGCCGACAGACATCGCGGTCAGAGACCAATCTGTCGGATGACGAGGAGCTTATGGAAGAGCTCCGGAGCGCCACATTGCAAGAGGCAAAGCCCATGCTTGTTGCCAAAACTCCAGTCTCTGCGACCTTTCCATCGAGCCCGGCCATAGGACCCGGCCCGCCCGGCGCTCCAAGAGCTCAGATGGTACGAACTATTTCCAATCCGGTCCGTAACAGCCTCGCTGTTCCTACCGAAATGAGCCAAACATCGGCACGATCAATGAGTTCCGGGACGGCATACTTGCAACAGGTCGGCCAGCAGCAGCATCAACAACAAGGTGGGAATCTGGCCAAGAAGAGCAACATGGGCTCGAGCATCTCTCAGCGGATCAAGGCACTGGAGAAGCTGTCTGCGGGATCTGCGGAGCCCGGAGCGTCCGCTGCAAGGGAACGGCCGTCATCGACGTTCTTTGCCGTCAAGAAGCGGGAGCCATCGAGATCACCGTCTGTTATGGACAGAGCCATCTCGCTCCGAAAGAAATCCGAGTCACCTTCCCGATCGCTCGAGTCTTCACCAGACGGAGGCAGGCGTGGACTTCGAGGTCGGTCCGGCTCGGTGACGAGCCGCTTATCCACGTTCGAGCCGCCGACGTCTTCTGGCTGGGCCAACCCTTCAAGGCAGTCGCCTGGCAACTCACAACGCGGCCGACCCGAGTCGGTGTCTGTGACGGCCAAAATTATTCGGGACCCGAACCAAAATATGAAGTTTGGCTTCGAGCCCCCCAAGGATCCCTCAGAGTACAGCCATCTGGAGCTGAAGCAGTCTCCCTTGCTCGTTGACCACCAGAAGGCGACGCGAGAGCCAGCCCGAGTAGCCGAGGAGCCTGCGTCGGAACGCAGGTCGGGCTCCCACGAGCGTAGCAAGTCGGGCAAATCGCGGCAATCATCGTCCCTGAGCATTGTGAAGGACTTCATCAAGGAGCGACGCAAGTCCGTCGCCTCCAACCAAGGGGAAGTCCTCCCCACCTCGACTGCACCCAACCCGTCGCGCTCGCCCTCGCGTCCTGCATCTGTGCACCAGAGCAGCACGTTTTCCCCTCGGCTGTCCATCAGCAGCCGTCGCTCTTCCATCAGCAAAGACCGTGATAATTTCATGACGCCGACCGGAGACAGCTTCGGGGATGACGCCAAGTCAGCCAACGGGGACAAGAAACTGTCCCGAGCGGGGCGATTTATGCGACGCCTGTCCACCCTCTCTGGAGGCCGAGGCAAGAACTCGCCGACGAGCATCTCGTCCACGGTCACGGAGGAGGAGACACCCGAGCCAGCAGCGGCCAGACCAGCCACCACTGGCACGCCAACAATCATCTCATACCTGGGCGACGTCAACGTGCAGTTCCCCGACAACCTGCTCTGGAAGCGCCGCAACATGTGTCTCGACTCTCAGGGATTCCTGATTCTGAGCGCACTACCCGCCCAGAGCGGCCGACAGGCGCTGGGCACCAAGCGCTACCACCTCAGCGAGTTCCGGGCGCCGTACACGCCCGACGTGGAGGTCCAGGAGCTGCCCAACAGCGTCGTGCTCGATTTCATCGAGGGCACTAGCATTCAAGTAGCATGCGAGGACCGGGCTGGACAGCTGCATGTGCTGAACGGTAAGTTTGGCTTGGCCGATTTCCGCGCACGCCTTTATACAAACTAATACCCGATACAGTTTTGCAAGACGCGCATGCCACGCGTGGCTCGACGTATGGCTTATGAGTGTTGCGCAATCTCGAAAACCGGCTGAGCCTCGCACTTCTTGCCGGAACTCTGTGCGTTGATCGTTAAGAGAGGTCTCGAGACTCAGCGGCCAACACGCCTCAGCTGGCCATGGCACCCCCTACACCTTTCCCACGTCACCTTACTCTTTACCGTCACATCATTCGCTTTGCTAGGACCTCGGGGGTCTGCTTTTACGCAACGGCCATGGAAGGGCAGCTGCCGGACTAGCATTCCCGTTGCTCAGCTCGCGTCTGCTCTTCAGCCTCGCTCCATCTTCCATGTCGCCCCCCCCTTTTTTTTTAAAAAGAATCTCCAAGAATCATCCGTATTTGCTTGATGATCACAGCTCATGTTCCCTTTGTAATTTTTTGCTCCGTCTCCAACGGGCATTCAGATATCGGTATGATACCAGCCGGCTTTCGCTTCGTGGGGCCTTTTTTTCCCTCTTGACCTCTCATCTCTTCATCAATCTTCACCCTCTTCTCTACTTTCTTCCCTTTCTCACTTCTTCGACACCATCAGATAAAAGTCACTGGCTCAAACGTTCTGCTCATTGCAAAGCAGCAGCCGTCGGCCTCTTCACTGCCTCTAATTTCAGAGAGTGGTGCCATCGGGAGGATATATGGCGGGTTGAAATGGAGAGGGTGATCTTGTAGGCAGATCTTGCCGTTCTTGCCTTCGTTTAATACGCACGAAAACCCCTCCGGCTTCCTGACAAATGGAAAGGCGGTAGAAGGGATAGATATCTGGCGGTCTACTGTATATATATATGACAGAAATCTACGCGAGGCCAGATTGGAAGCTCGACTAGCAACGCTGCAACTCTGCACCTTGTCTTGCGTGACCACAGCCGCCAACGCTGCCAACCCTCAAGGAGAGTATTTTGTTTCTCATTGAACCATCTACCGTTCATCTGCCTTCCAAGAGCGCCTTAAGCACATATTTGTACCAGGTTGGCCTCGCTCCAGCCTACTCTGCGCTTCCTGTCTCCCGTAAATCATCTCTTTTGTCATTGACCCAGCCGCCTTCGTGAATCCTTAAACAACCCGGAGCAGAGCACCCGGGGGAGCCACCGAAACAAGTAATCCAAGTACCAGTCCGAAGTGAAACTCAGCGCCTGGCGAAGGCAAACATGTATGTACAGCAGTTGGGCGCAGCCAACCAAATTAGAAGGGGGGAAACGTGCAATTTCCGGGCATCCATCTGCTGAAACAGTCAAATCCCGATCTTCACGTCCCGACGACGCTGGCCGTACTTTTCTTCAGAACGCACTCTTAATTCTTCCCAGGTTGGAGAACTTCGTTTCCGGCCGTGATACGTCCCATGTCGTGTCATTTTGAACAGAGCGCCTTAATATTCGAACCAGATCCCGCCTTTAAGCCCGCTCTCATCCTCGTCAAATCATTACCGTATCGAGTTGACGGCGATTTCCAGATCCTGACAACCATCCTCAAGCGGCGCGGCGTCAGCCACTACCGCCGCCGTTGGTGTTATTGTTGTTGCCTGATGCGGATCCCGGGCCCTCCATGCCAGAAAACTGAACGGGGTCCATGGCCATGTACTCCAACAGGTCCAGGCCACCAACGTTGACGCCTTCGGCCGTCATGGCAACCGAGCTGTTCTCCATGTTTTGGAAGAAGGCTGGCCCAGGGGGTAAGTACCACATCTCGTTGCCGGGGTTGTTCCACTCCTCGAACAGATGCATGTCCATGCCAGCCCCTGGGGCGGTCGGGTTATTGTCCACGTGCGCTGCTGGCGTCGAAGGTCCGATTGACGAGACGCCAGGATATGGAAAGCTGCCCGTCGCCAAGTCGAATGGTGTCGCTGAAATGTTATTTCCCTCCGCAGTGGGTGATCCCGCTCGGTCTGTACTTGTATCAGCACACATACGTCCCCTACAAGCTCAATGGCAAAAAAACGGATCAAGGACTTACAGTGACCGTTGAGACCGTCCCGCAGTTTCTGCGCGTGACCTCCCACCCAATTGGCGGTGCTTTCGCCGCCATGCGGTCCCGCGGTGCCGTTCGCTCCTTCGGGCATGGGACTCTGCCCCTTGCCGGACTGCTGCATGGTCGGGGCTTGGATGAAACGATTTCTCAGCCTGCTCGTCAATGTCTCGAGGAGGTCTGCGAAACGAAGCCCAAGGTGAACGTCATCCACCACGCAGTTCCGCAGGGCTTCCACGGTGGCATCCATTAGTTCGATGCTCATTTTGACGTCAGATCGCGGCGCACCGAGAGCGAACGTCTTGAGAAGGAACATGGCCCCACTGATGATGCGGAAATAAGTTCGAACGGGCGCATGCTTAAGGTATCCGCCAGGGAGAAGGCCGTCGACGACCGTCCGGAGCAGGTTCCGGCAGCCGTCGACGACTTCTCGAACGTATTCTTGATCATGAACGGTGAATCCGCCAAGCTGGCCTAGTGGCAGCTTGCCGTAGTTGATCATGGTCTGAGGAGAGAGTTGCGGATGGGCGGCTTGCCCGTCTCCATTGGCCGCCTGGGCCGTGTTTGTGCATCTCTCGACAACTGCCTGAAGTGACAGCGAGTTCACGTAGATTCGAACGTATTCGTACTCGATTGTCAGGATGTGCCTGATAAACTGGGGGAGGCGGAAGAGCTCAAACTCCCGGTACCAGTCCCGCAGCATAGGGCTGAACTCTTTCAGCAGCGCAACGTATTTACCACTCGCTATGATCTCCGTCGTGTGCTTCCGCGAGCGGAAAAGCTTTTCGTTCCCAAGATGCATCGCATTGCTGATACCGGCCCAGCAGTGAATGATCTGGTCATCGAGCTCCAGATCCGGCACATAGTTGAATCCGTTCGCCAAAGAAGACGAGCTGGGTGTTGCTCCGTCGCTGGACATGGTCCGGCGCCGAGCCACCGCTGGGTCGCTCTTTCGGAAGTGCTCAGGTGTCATGCTGGTCCATCCAAGACGGCCAGCAAGCTGGGAGGTGTAGATGAGAAGCAGTCTCTTGATCCGGTTGGCTCTTGTCCGGTAGCCCTCGTCCAGAAACTCGGGCCTCGTAATAGCATCATCCTTGAGCAGCTCGTCGATGTCATCAAACACTCCGAGCTCATAGGCCAATCCCATGGCCGTGCTGAGGAGCATCCAACACATTCGGTCGCTTCTCCACGCGGGTTCCAGCCAGCTTTCGATTCTCTTGCCGCCAAAGCCAGCACCAACGTTCCTGCTCGAATCGTCCGCTCCGGGCATCGGGGCAGCATCATAATCGGGAAGCATCAGTTCGTCCGTCGCCTCCTGGGGTGGGAAATGGAGGGCTCGAGGGTGCCACTCGGTGAGGATCAACAAGGACTCGATGGTACCCAGAGTTCTCAAACTGCCCTTTCGCATACCACGCCAGGGCGCGGTACTGCTCGTGTCGGTCTCTTCCATGATTATTGCGGAAGAGCCTCCCGACCCACAGAACCCGCCTCCGAATGCTTCCTGTCCCCAGAGACACCGCTCTATCATGCCTCGCAAGTAGGTCCACAGCTGCTCGGGGATGGCGTGGGATCGACAGTGTCCGCCAGTTCCAGGCATTTGTCGATATCTCGAGGCAATGGTGAGCAGGGTCACCGTAAGAATCGGCTCCTCTTGGAGAAGTGTGATGTGCGAGGCAGGGTCGCTGAAGGTTGGGGGAGAAATGGGCGTCATGGGAGAAAGATATTTGTAGTAACTAAAAGACATCAGCACCCAACCAGACAAATGAAGAGAGTGTTTTTTTGAAAGATAAGAACTCACTAGTCGATGTATTGGATGGCTTCTTGTGCCGTGAACCAACCTGCCCGTACGAAGCGGAACCGGCTCCAGGCCTTCAAAGCGCTGATGTAGCCCGGGTTGCTCCTCAAGCCAGGCTGCTGGGCCAGCTCGGGGTCGATGGGCTGCTGCTGCTGCTGTTGTTGTTGCTGCTGCTGCTGCTGCTGCATCGCCTGCTGCTGATGTAATTGCTGCTGTTGCTCCATCTTGATGGACATAGTCGAGGGGCGCGGGGGTTCCCGGTTCGAGGCGTCCTGCGGCGTCGCATGGAGAGCCGGGACCGTTGTCGCTGAGGCAGTACTGCCCTCCCGCCTGTGGTTAGCAGCCGGGCTGGCCACGTCAGCTTTGTCTGAATGTTCGCCGTGCGGACTTGCAACAAACCTGTCTGTTGCTGCCTTGTAGAGGAGATCGAGGGCATCATGGGGCCCGTACATGCCTCGACGCATCACTGTCTGAGCCTCGAGGTTCTCAAGCGTCTGATTCGCGTCGCCTTCACCGCCAAACTCGCTGTCTTTGCCGTCTCTGGTTCTGACATTGCCGTCGGGGCGCCTCAAAGGTTGGGTCCTGCCATGGGAGCCGCCTGGGGTCAGGGGGACGTCGCTGTAGAATCGGCGGTCCAGGCGCACGGGCGGCGGGCTGCCTGAGGCGTGCAGTCTCTTGCGGCCATTGCGGACGATGTACTCGTCGACGTCGCTGCCCTCGTCGTCGTCGGTCTTGCGCTTGCGTCGGGTGGCGCTGAAGAAGCATTCCTTGCTCTCACGGCGGCAGCGCACGCAGGGCGGATCGTGAGGGTTGTCGACGCTGCCGAGGTCGCATCGCACCTTGCGGCGGCGGCAAGGGATGCAGGCCTGGTAGACGCGCTTATGCTGCGGCTGCGTTGCGTCCTGCTGGCTCGCGGCGGGCTGCTGCGACTGGGAGCGGTGGCCGGCGGGGGTTGCGGACGAAACGCCGGGGCTGGACTGGGCGGTGCCGTACTGAGTCTGTGCCATGATGGGCAGGCCAGCGCCGACGTGACGTCGCGAGGGCGATGGCGATGGCGATTCGGCTGGCGGCGGTTGGGCGAGGTCGAATTGGTCGGTATGCCGAAGTGAGGACTGGGTGGAAGCGGGGTTCAGTGTCTCTCGCGTCGGGGGTTCGGTTCGCAGCGGAACAGCAGGCGCTGGACGTAAGAGCGCTGAGGGCGACGGGCGTGTATAAGAAGAGCCGAGCTGCTGCGCAGGGCCCGCGACAGGGCAATGGGATCTTGCAGCGCGATGGCCCAATGGAACGCGCGTGCGCCTCGACCAGCAGCGGCCACAGATGGTGTTTGACGACGATGATGATGCGAAGGCAGAGAGAGCGAGACCTGCGGTGTCTGGCAGGACCTTTTGGGAGCCTCTGGGGTACCTGAGTACTCGCACAGCAATTTCTGCCCCGGCCCTCCATGCCGCCTCTGGCCTCCGTCGCCCCCTCCTCTTTCCCCATCGTGCACCTCGTCGGCGCCGCCAGGCGACTCAGGCGCTGCACCTGTGCTCGAGGTACGGTACCCTGCCGTCCGCCTGGTGCGACGCCCTGCTCCCCCTCTTGGCCGGTGTGGTGGAAGCCAGAGAAGCCTCCAGGGCCTCCCCCGGATCCGCCTGCCCCAGCCGCCGCCCAATCAGCCACCGCAATGCGCGGCCCGTGAGCCAATCAGCGCCAATCGTGGCTGTCGCCCCAGGTCACGTTGGCTCGCTGGAGACGCTTAATTTTTTTCTTCACGCCAGCCGGTGCCACTGGCCGCTACCACTGGCCGCTACAAGGGAAATACTTGCAAGGTGAGGTAGGCAGGCGCCGCCACTGGCTCCGAGCAGTCGCAACGCCTGCAGCCGTTCACCTAACCCATGCTGCCAACGATCAGATCTCGACGCCTCAGCGGCATCAGGCATCGCGCACGCTTGTGGCGCCTGCGCGCGACTCTGCGCCGTTCTGGCCTTCATAACCTCGTGGTCAGAGACTCGGTGCTAGGCAAAGACCTGCTTCTGCTAGATAGAAGGGCCGGGTTGGCAGTGTCAGCAGGTCCTACTCGTAAGCCAACGCTCGGCCAACTTCACGATGCACCTCTACCAGTGCCCCGTACGAGCACCAGTAGTTGACAGGGTCCAGGATGGGTCCCCGGCTGGGCCCTACGCTACCAGACGACTCAATTGGGCCATCAGGGTCAATATCTTTCCGACATACAAAAGTCCGCCGCACTGCAGGTCAAGCCGTCTCCGACGACTACGCGTTCCTCGCAACGGATTTCCAAGCACACACACCATCGCGGCTTGGCACAACTCGTCGGCCGTGAGCATCCTCCCCTCCCGGAGCATCCGGGGTCTTGACCTGGCACGACTGCCGACCCCGTTGTGGTTGGTATCGCAGGTCCGGGTACGTGCGGACGTTCTGGTAGTGGTGATACGTGATAGCAAACATGGCATCTCCAACCCATCCGGATCGACAACATGGACAGCCTTCGCTCGGGAAGTCTACTCCGCGCTGATATATCGATACGGCCAGAGAACCGGTGATCTAGACCGGTGTCGCGTCAGCCCATCGGTCCCTGGCAGTGGCTGGGCTCCGCTCTGGCCCGTCGACGCCATGACAGCGCGATCCTCGTGATCCTCAGCTCTTCAAGTCTCCTTGCTAGCGCCAGGGGTCTGCGATAAATGTGCATGCGTACGCGCAGCCTTGTCGCCTTTAGAATCCGATAGCTTGCCCAAACGCTGAAGCGGGCATTCAAGCCATCTGGCCGTCCACCGCGGCGAGAATCTCGTCCATAGCCTCCTCGCCGTTTCCCACCGTGTCCTGCGCATCCTGACCCCCTCCTGGCCAGGTCCATCGGGCAGATTTCCATTACCCCATAGCGTGGCAGGGCGGTGCGCGCAGGTGCGTCAACCTCGACGCCGTCACGATCGCCACGGGGCCTGCATATGCACACAGTCATCATTTTCGTTGGTCGCTGCCGTGCCGAATTCCTTTAGTCACTGTCGTCACGCCAAGCTCTTGTTCTCCGCAGAGCCATTCAAGCCTGTGCCCTGTCTCCAAGGAAGTGCGCCGTGCATCTTGATATTACCCCATAGCGTCGTATCTAACAAGCCCTGCACCGCATTAGTGCCCCGTTGCAGCAAGTCGTTCGTTCTCGAATGTGCCCGTGTGCGGCTTGGGCTGTCTGCTATGCATGGGCCGAGGTCCCGTTTGCTCCCTGGCAGACGCTCATACTTTGTACGTGATTTGTGGCTCGAATTGGTCGTCGATGAGCAGCCAAATCGGGTATCTGGCAGACACCTTTGACTGGCATCGTGACCAGTCCTCGTAATGATCGTTGTCCATCAAAGAGCCCCTGGCCCACTCCTTCCGAGCCTATTCGCGCCAGAGGCCCCTTGTTGCTACACAAGCACTGTACTCTCACAAAGCTTTTAGCTTGTCAGTTTGGGACGGGAGCACTTCAACGCCTGGTCACTCCGTCAGGCCGGATCTTGTCGATGCCAGCTTCCCTACCAACGCAACCAATGACCCATCGCCAAAGAAGGTCATGCTGCCTGCAAGACCGATGTGACATGTTCAGAGCCGCAACTCTCTTGGGTAGTGCGTAATTAGATCAGAGAGGCATTTGAGTAACGGATGGCTGTCGAGCGCACCATTACCATGTCCTCCCCCTTTCTGCCTAATTACTAGTCTCGATGGACGTGTGATTCGTTAGGGTCGGAACGAAATCATGCTCCTCCATTATCAATCGAGAGGTGGACTCGACACACTCGTACAAAGGCTGGCGCGCCATTGACTGCAAAACAAAGCCCGGGTCGCCGATCAGGGCCGCACACTGGGCAAAAGATTTCGAGTTGCAAAATTTGACAGTAGCATAAAGGTTATCTCGCATGCCTCTACTCAGCCCATGTAGACGAGCATCCTTCCGCCCAATTTACGGCTTCGTGCTTTCCAGTCTCGGGGTCTTCCCATGGGGACGCCTCGTACACTTCCAGCTCGTCTACGCCCTCCCCTTCTTTGTCTGAGCCTCCTTGCTCAAAGACAACCCCCGGGCCATTCCCCTCTCCCCCCACAACCCGTCCAAGTGCCGCTCCCCCAGGTTCCAAATCCGGCAAGTGGCTGGCACTTCTGGTTCTGGAATCAGCTTACGAGACCTTTCTTGGACTACAAATACTGGTTAGTACGTCTGCTGGACGATATGACGGGCTTCTTTCCCGTAGTCCGATGCTTGGCTCACCAGATGCTCCCAGAGCTTTGTCGTCAGTAGATCTGGCATCGTGTACAGATCGATCGAGAATTCGCCGGCTTCAGCCAGATTGTCCACTATTAGCCGCCGTGAATCAACACAACAGGAAACGAACTGCGTTCCCAGTGCTCGAGAAGAGATCTCACCTTCCACGTCACTTCTAATATATGTGTCTGGCCCCTTGTTCTCGTTGATGAGCTGTATGACCCGCAGCAGGTCCTCCTCTTCGAGCTTTTCCAACGCTTCGGCAATCTTCTCGTAGTCATGCTTCTGCGCTCCCTTCTTCGTCGCAAGGCCCTTCTTCTTGGGGCGGTCCTCGTCCGTGGGCAGAGGGCCCGTCTCGCGTAGCCGCTCCTGCAGCGCTTGGGAAGGGTTCTTGAAGGTGACGGTATGCTCCACCTCGTAGTGCTCCTGGAGGAAATTCAGGTCGTGGACAATGGGAGCCAGCTTCGTCTTTTCCGTCGTGAAGCACTCGATAGTGATCTCGAACTCGCCCCATCCCTCATTCGTGCAGGTGAAGGGTGGCTTGGTGAAGGCTGTCACGCAAACGACGGAGATTAGCCACAGCGCTTGGAACTGTCCACCATAAGAAGGCAGACGATGATCGGGACAAGAGAAATGGACTCACTCTGAGTAGGATTTTCGAAGGTAGGATGCAGGTGGTAGACGACCTTGGTGAAGACGTCGGCAGGTCGCTCGTTACCGTCCTCGTCCAGAATGTGCAACCGCAAACTCCATTCTCTCATCGGAAAGTCTTCCACGGGCGGTTTGTCGGTGCTGGAGCTTGTCAGGACTTGCTGCCGGCTCGGCGTGAACAGAGGGGAGGAGCAGCTTACACAATGTGTTGGTCGGTCACGACCCTAACTTTCCGCTGTGGATAGTCAGCACGCTTTCTGAAGTTGATCACTGTCTTCTTCCGCCTTGGGGCCATGGCGATAGGCGGCGGCGGCGGCGGCGGCAATGTGTGTTGTGCTCTCTCAGGAAGGGGGGACGCGCGAGGGAAAATGGTAGGTCGAGGCAGAAACGAGAGTGTACTCGGCGGGCTCACGGATGAGGGATGACGGTGGAAGGCAAACGGGCACAAGGGCAGGACGTTAATGCAACGAGCCGTGCAACCGCGTCACGGCGACGAGGAGCCCAAGCTCGGTACACGGAGAACGGCGTACACGCAGCCCAGCTGTCGCCCAGCTGGCCGTCCGGCGCCGCGCAACACATCGCGGCCGTCAGTGAATTGCCAGCCCTCGCCCTCTGACCTCGGCATGCAGAGCAGGAAAAGACAGCGCGTGCAGCAGATGTGTCCCTGCTTACCTCGACCAGCATGATGACTGCCTGATTCCCTCTCTTCTTATTCCCAACTCGTCGGTTCCGCTTCACACCCGTGCTACTCGGCCAGCAAGGTTGAACAAAAAAATACTACACGCTGCGATCCAGACAAGGAATGCGCAGGAGCGTCGCGGTCAAGGCCAGTGAATTTGTCCGGATTTGCACGACGGGCTTCGAGCGATGCGGCCGAGGAGCGATGGCGGGTTGGGTTTGCCGCGAGGAGTCGAGTGTCTGTCGATTCGGCGGTTGGTCGTGGAGAAGGACGCGAGAAGCCAGCCCGCTCGCTGTCCAGAGGCTGAAGGGCTTGTGGTGTTAGCGTCCGTCCGCAGGCCCCTCTCCCTCAACTCCCGTACCCGTCGCACGCATGCCCCAACCCTGGCCGTTGCTGTAAGCCACGATTCTCCCTTGCCATCAGAGCCATCCGTCCATCCGTGCAACAGCATCATGATTCTTGCAGCGCCCATCAGCAGGTCAATCGCCATTCACACCAGGGGCCTACGAGTAGCTCCTGCTTACATGGTCATAGATCAGTACCCTAGACCACCTCTTCATCATCGTGCTAATGAACTGGCCAATTGAGAGAGCGGAACTGTTCCAAGTCGGCACGTTCTACACGAGGCATCAGACGTCGTCTCCAGGGGTTACGCAGATTCTAATGCATTTCCTTTTCTTCTGATTACGAGTGTTGTGACCTGATGCTCTTAAATGCTTTCCTCCGTCTGCCCAACCTCCTTCCGGACATGCACCACTTGGTGCGCCAGCCCGGTCACACTGTCCGATCCTATAATTTCCTTCCTTTCCTTGCGTGTGGATCGCTTCAGTGTAGCTTGTGATTGGGGGTCTCTCTGGTTTGGGGGGGTTGCTGCAATCATCGCTGTGACGATGCTGAACGCTGATGTGACTATGGGGGGTTTGGACGACTCAGGTCGGTGGCCGGAAACCAGCAGCTCTGCGAGAAGAGAGACTACCGGGGGCGATCGACGTAGGAGACCGCTTAAGCAGCCTCGGCCTCTTCCGTGGCCTTCTTGAAAATCTCCTCATTCTCCTTCTGAGCCTTGAGGAAGGCATCCTTGAACAGGTTGGCGTCTGAGAAGAACCATACGTTAGAGTCAATCCCGAAATATATGCTTGTATGACTTGGACTTACTCTCGGAGTTGGCGAATCGAATGGCGAAGGTCACGGCCTCGGGCTCGCCCTCGCTCACGTCGGTCGCCGCGTTCCACACCCAGCTTCGGTCGGATCCAACGTTGGGTGAGAGCTTCATCTCCGGGATAACTGAACAGTATTCGTCAGCCAAAACCAGTCCTTTCGCCAGAAGGGATCAAGCGCTTGGCTCCAGAGGCCGTATAGCGCCCAAGCACAAGTATCGAAGGCGACGATGGGTAAGACTAACCATAGTGGTTGGCGCAAACCTTGAGGGTCTTGTCGCGGCGCATGACCAGTCTCGTCTTGCCGTTCTCCTTGTGCTTCAGTAGCCGGACGTCACCGGTTCCGCGCTCCTTCCACTCGCTGCTCTCCTTGATGAACTTGAAGAGCTTGGCTCTCATCTTAAACTGTTGCTCCTCCGACTCCTCATTGGTCTTGGTCTCGACCTTCTCGGTGAGCTTGATGACGGGCTCGAAGTGAACATCCTCGCTCTCAGGAGCATCTTCCTACACGCAGCACCGTGTCAGCGCCAGTCCCCGCCCTCCGCAAAAATAGTGCCCTGTGCGCCGTAGACATACCTCGTCACCCTTAGCGGCCTCAGCGGCATCTCGTTGGGCCTTCGCGCTGCCCGAGTTGTCGCCTCGATCCTCATCGTCCTTCTTGTCCTTCTTGGCACCGCCACCGAACATCGAGAAAACGGCCGATGAGGTCACGGGCTTGCTCTCCGTCTCAGCAGCAGGAGCCTGAGCCTAATCCCAAATTCACAGTCAGCAAGGACACTTCAAAGTCGCGCCCAGCTTCGTCGCGCAGACGCTTCGTGGTTGTGGCACCGGGCCGAAAACGGGAAAGATTACTCGGGCGAGCTGCGCATCGCGAGTGCTCGGCGTCGTGGCGAGATTCATCATACCTCAGTCGTCTCAGTCTTGGTCGGCTCGGTCTGTCCGACGGCCGGCTTAGCCTCCTCGACAGCCGGCTTGGTCTCCTCGACCTTCGGCTCAGTGTTCTCGGTTGAAGACATTTTGTCCAGCTTTTTGCGTCGTCGGTTCCTTGAAGAGAAAAACTGCGAGGTCAGCGTCGCAGCCCAAAAGCCAGCCCACCACCACGGCTGCAGATTTGTTATTTTACCCCTCCAGCCCAGCAGCGCAGGAGGCGGGACACCGCCCCACCGGAAGCGAGGGGCGTGGGGAGGGCCGGCGGTAGGGCGTACTCACAAGAGCTATGCAATGTCCTTTACTTGGCCGTGAATAAGCACGGGTCGTGTCGCGGCGTTGAGGTGGCTCGTTGTGTTTGGGTTGGAGTTTGTTTGCTGCTAGGACAATCCGTCGCTGTCCAGGGCTGGTGTGCCAGTGGAAGGGGAAAGAGCTTTGCTTGCCCCTCGAGAGGCTGTACGAGCACCGTGATTGGGCCGGGCGAAAGCCCCAGCGCCAGGTCACTTGCCTGCTCTGTCGCGCCGCGCTGGTACTTCTGGCGGGGGCCCTTGGGGCCCTCCTTTTCCGCGCCGCCTGAGTCAAAATGACACCGCACGTGAGGTGGCGTTCACGCAGTCCCGCTGCCCATCTCTTTTGTTGATGAGTCCAGGCTTAGGAGATATCAAACTCGTCGTGGCGGCACACTTCTAAAGAAAAGCCACAGAGCAGGACGTCCTTTCAAGCAAACAAAATTGTAGGGATGTGGACACCTGAGATCTGTTTGACTTGATAAGCCAGGGCTCCATGTTGCTCTTTGTTTGTTGCCGTTACATCGCTACCCTAGACTCGACCCAGATTCCATCTCTCACCTCACCGCTTTCTTGAACAGGACCATTCTAACTTACGGGTGCAGGCGTTGTTCATGAAGGAACCGAGGCGCAGAAGCCCATTGTATCCACAGTCGTTGGACGGCTGGCCCTTTTGAAGTTCCGATTCAAAGTCTGCAGGTCATTATGCTTTGGATTTTGCAAAGGCGACAGTCCAGTCAATGGTCACATCAACGAATATGGTCAACGTCATGGGGAATTAATATGCGACAAGCATTGGCAACTTGCCCACCGAAGAAAAGGCCATCGATAACCTAAGCGAAAAGGCCGCCAAAGTGCTCTCAACGTAATTCAGTCCGTGTACTCCAGCAAACCCATGTTCCCTGTCGTGCAAGTAAACCATCCGGAACCCCCTACGAAACCACGAAGTCTGATATCTTATGTCTCTATACTTCCACCTTGCACTCATGTGTGCTCCTGCCCCCACGGCCGGCGCTAAACTGGCATCGGCCTTGGCGGAGCAGCCTCGACCAGGGCCGTGATGCAGTTTCCAGCATTAGCTGTGGCCGTCTGGCTCGGCTAGCCGCCCTGGCCGCTTCGTGCTTGTTCGCTACAAACTCCCTTGCTTTGCGTCGATATTCATCATGCTCTTCCTGCTGACCGGTGGCCCTGAGCCACCAAATCTTGGCTGAAACCTGGGCATCTAGGAGACCAAGCTGTAGCTGACTCTGGAAGTCCTGAATCCGGCAAATTTGCTCCTTAGTTTGCTGCGACACAACGCCCAGTCTTCTTGCGATGTCCTGACTGGCACTCCTGATATGGCTAACGGTGTTCGGTCCGGCGCTGCCAAACGACTGCTGCGCGCCTGCGCGGATGGCATTGAGCTTGCTGAGCAGGTTGTGCGATACGAACACGACGTTGTTGCCGACAACGTCGGATACTAAGCCAAGCGAACGCCTTGCCCCCCCAAGGCAACGCTCTGCTTCCTGGGCAGCAGCAGGAACGAGCTCAGAGAGGTCGTGCGCGAAGTTCTTGGTCATCTCATAGGCCTCTTCCAAAATGCCCTTGCCGAAGTGTACCTTAACCACTTTCTGGATTTTGGGCCGACAGATTGCCCGTAAGGACAGGCTGACAACGCCATAAGCTTCCTTCTTTGGAAACTGGAGAAGAAGTCCCCCCTCAACAGGGTGCATGGCTGTATCGACTTGATGGTCCCCTCGTGTAGCTGCAACAACCAAGCAGCCCTTTGAAAGCCACACTTCCTTGACGTCATCGGGCACGTTGACGAGCACATCGGTCTGCGCATGAGGAGTGAACGAGACGACGGGTTTTTTGGCCCCGAAGAGCCACTCATCCGACGTACCCTCGCCAAGCGAAACCAGACCCATGCCACCAACCGATGAGGCGCTAGTGTGAGCGCTGGACGAGCTTAGACTCGTTGAGGCGACCACAGTCGTCGTCGTAGCAGTGACGGTGGACGTTGCCACTGAGACTTCTGGCCGAGGTTTCTCAGCTGGAGGAGTGTATAGAACCGGGATAAGCAGGGAAAAGGCGGCGGCGAATAAAATGCCCGGGAGAGCCGCCGAAGTTGTTTCAACGAGGTAATCCATAACCAGGCTGCCCATTTTCCAGATATCGGCAAGCCTTCCATTCATCATGACCTGGAGATGCTCCATGCTTTCAAGCAGCTGCGATTCACGGGGTCGCGGCGCGATGGGCCTCTCCATAAGCTTGCTCGCCTCGGGAGTAAGGATAGAAGGTGTCCCAAGGCTGTGTTGCGTATACTCAAGGGAGCACCGCGAACGAGCCTCCTCTTCGGATCCAGATCTGTCCATACTTTGATCCCGCGAGATGGACCTGTCGTCATTTGCGTCGCGGTTGGCTCCTTTGCTTGTCTCATCAACCACACTGCGTCCATCGGGCGTGCGAGTATGGGGCGGTGCGTCTACCTCGCACGCCACGGACTCATCGTCGTGGGTACACTCGGTGCCAGCGAGGCTGTGAACATCGTCGGGTCGAGGGAAGTCGAGGGAGCCGATAGATTCGCCCATGGACTCTGTGTAGTTACCATCCTGCGACTCGCTGTCGGTGCCGGTCACGAGCTCATAGGTGGACTCGGCCAGTCCGGTGTCCTCGGTCGTAGTAGCCAGACGCATAATGTCGGGATCACTGGCGGAGATCCAGTTGGCGAGGCGTCGATTTCCCTGCGGCCGAGGAAAGCGGAGGAACGGCTCGGAGTTGGAGAGTGCAGGCTGCGGCGTAGCTGGCGTGGTCGGCGTCGGTCCGACAGACTGGATGCCGCGGTGCGTGGGCCGCGGCGACGGGGTGGAAGCAGTCGTTGTCTGCTCATCCATTACGAAGAGTCAGCGAGGGGGCCGTTCTATCGTCTCACGCAAGAGGCGCTCCTCGGACTGCCATGGGGCAACTCGGAGGCGATGGGCAGACAAGGCGGGGCATGGGATGTGAAAGAGAAAGGCGGGCGGGGTGGTGAGATGGCACGCAGGTGAAACGAAGAGGCAAGCAGAGGGCAGAGAAATCGGATGAGACAGGGCCGACGACTGACCACCATGTAGATGAGGTGACGAGACAGAGAAGAAGAGGTCCAGCCCAAGGCAATAAGATCGGGACGCGCTTACGGCTCGCCGCTGCCTGGCACGGTTGCAAGTCGAGACACTGAGCCGAGAGGGCGAAATGGGGTGGGGAAGCAGCTGCCTGAGGGCGTTATCGGCAGTGACCTCACCTCACGGTGCGCGACGAACGGTGCTGTTCTGGGCCAAGCAGAGATTGCTGGCGTTGGGGCAAACGAAGAGGAGACGGTATTTAGGATCCGCAGGCGAAGGCTGACGGAGGATGCGGAAGACGAGTGTGCCTGGTGCGAAGCAGAAGGCGAGAGAGGCCAAATGTATTAAGCCCCGCCACGGCGAAAGCAGGAGTCGAACAGCAGGGCGCCGACAGGGTGCAAGCGGGCAAGTCTGGCCAAGATGCTTCCGAATGTCAGCAAGCGGCGGCTGTCGTCACGAAAGTACCCGAGGGGCTAGGAGCCAAAGGTTCTGCAAAGGGACAACTGAGTCCCGCGATGCCGTTTGAGATGGTCATGGAGCTGCTTATCGCACGCCAGGGTCCAGCAGTCGTGACGCAAGGCAGAAGATACCCACTTGGCGGCTGATGCTCCTCGCGATGGACCGCCTAAAAGTAGAGCTCACATGGCGGGGGCGCACGGACCACTCTGCTTTTAGTAACTTCCAATATCAAGGTAGGCAAGGTACCTTTCTTGCGACGAGATGCCGATTTGTACGCGAAATACGCACCGCCCAGAGCATCTACAAAGGTGTTCTGCTTGCGACATGCTCAGGTCGTCTGGTATGTGCAAATATGCGGCCACTGGCATGCTCACAGCGTTCTCGCGCTCCTCGGGGATCATGACCGCTCCACGGCGGGACCGTGAGGCATCCACCAGGTGTGCTGTCAAGGCCGGGTCCTCTGGCCCACCTGCCTGTGAAGAGGCACCTTAGTGGCGGCATTCGGGGCGAGCGCCATACAAAGTAAGGCATAACTAAGGATACGACCACCCGACGAGGTAACTTACATGAGACTTTGATGGGGGATTCCCATACTTGTGGCGGTACGGCATTCTATGTCGTGGGGCACTGGAAAACTCTCGCCAAGACTGTCTGCTCGAGAGGAACAGCGCAACCGGTCAGACACAGGGCTGTACTGCGTACTGTCCAGGCCTAGCCATCCCTGCCGTACACGCTTTAGGATCGGGTTGGAAGAGGAAGCAGGTTTTTATAAGTCGATGCTCTTTCATCGAGAGCGATCAGGCCACAAAAAAAGCATTCTCATTGTGCTCCGTGTCCAAATATTATTCATTCTATCCATGCATCACGCAAATTCTCAAGCTGTTCCCCCCATCCTTTCCTTCCCTTTCCATCCCCGCAACTCCATCCATCAAATACTCGTGCAAAATATGCAAGATTCAGCAAGGCGGAATCGTGGCTGGCCGCAGGGAGCCGACGAGGCGGGTATCGTTACAACAAAGAAACGTCGCAAGAGGAGTAGCCGGCCAAGGCTAAAGTGTGTCGCGGCAACGCGCGAATGGCGAGGAGTGTAAGACTACAGCACGTCGAACCTCTGTAATATTCTCAAAAGCGAGTCGCTGTCGAATGTGTCATCGTCGGGCATCATTTCAATGATACCTGTCAAGTTGGCGAAGAGGTCTCCCTGATTGCGATACACGAGCAGCGAGGGGACGGCCGCGGGGTCGAATTCAATGTCTTCGTAGTAGACCTTGACGAAGTGTACCGTCGGATGCTCCTTGACAAGAGGTATTATGGCAGCCTCGATTGTCGCAGAGACCTCACACTGCCGTCGCTTGTTAGCATCCGTTTGAACCGTTTGAGCTTCGGACTCGGCAGGGGGGCTGCATACCTCGTGATCGTAGACAAAGACAACCACCTTGGTCTCCCTGCCGACCTTTTCGATGGCGTCCAGATATCCCAAGGCATCAACCTCGTCCAGCCGACCGTATACGCGCACACTCGGGCTCGTCCGCCGGTTCCGCACCCCGCGGCCGGCCTCACTCTCCAGCTCCCGCCTCCGACTCTCTCGCCACTGTTCCAGGAAGCTCTCCTCGTCTGAGTTGTCGGGGCTGCGTGCGTCATCGTCCGTCTCACTCTCGCTCTTGGAGCCGCCGTTGACGGCGCCGGCAAGGCCGAGGATGCTCCGCCGCGCCGACCTCGCGCGGTCGACCCATTTGCTGCGACGGGCTGTCTGGAAGGCTCGGGCGTCGGCGATGACGCCCTTGACACCGGTCGCGCGACCGCTGTCGAAGGACGCGGGCGGAAGCTTGAGCTCCGGGGCGCCTGTCGGCATGCGCATGGCAGCGTCGATCTGGGCGTTGCGGTGCAGCGTCTCGTCGTCGAGGTCCTCGCGCGCCTCGGAGTCGTTGTTGCCGCGGTCTTCGGGGTGGAGAGTCTCGCGATGGGTGTTCTTTGCGACCAGGTCGTCGAACTCTTCCTGAGCGGCGGTAGCCATGACGGATGGTGGGCAAGGGCGGCTTAAGTAGCGACGGCGGGGTTGAGCGAACGGGCTGGCTCCCTTGGAACTGTCAACAATGCGTGCGTGCGAGCGTGTATCGGATGATGCTCCTCGGTCGGGCGGAGCAGGGATGAGGATCGAAGCCGTTGCCAGCAGAGCATGAAAGGGGGCAGCGCCGGCAAGTCGACAATGATGAGCCGGGGGACAGGCCTGGATACGGCGCCCGCGCTCACGATGCGCCAGGCGGTTTCAGCAGATGACTGGCCGGCAGGTGACGCAAACTCAACTCGGCGGCGAGGGGCGCGTTGGCAGGCTCGGCAGGGAATGGCGCAGTCGCTGGCCCCTGAGCGCTCGCGTGAAGGGTCAGCCTGGAAGATTTGTGCCAAGGGCAAGGATCGCGAAGGGGCGGGGCCCGAGTTGCGGGCACGTTGTGGCGCCCAGGCTAATGCCGACTCGACGCTGTTGCATCGGGACACGGGCTCGACAGGGTTCCTTGCCGGCGATGGGGCGCAACAAGCTTGCTTTTTTCGGCACGTCAGTCTCCTCGCCGCCGTATCAGGCGAATGCTTCCCAGCAGTGGCAGAAGCAAAAGGGTCCCGCCACACGTCGGCCGCCCTGCGACAATCGCAAATGCGAGTGAATCGCGGCGCCGACGGGCCTCAAGGATCATCTTACAGCTGGCATCTGCCGAATGCAACCCGCGGCACACCGTCGCGAAACCTGTCCGCCATGGTGGTCCGAGATAAGCGCTTCCAAATAGCTGGGCTCACCATCGCGCCCGCACCTCCGCCTACGCTCCATGTCCATGGCGTTCGCGGCATCGACGAGCCGCCCGCTTGCTCGCCGTCCACTGCCAGCTTGGTCGTGCTCTGGAGGCCGTGTGTGAGAATCGCCTCGTCCTCGGGGGTCCGGAGAGCAACGTTCAGAGCAGGCGTCCCGTAGTAGACCGATAGGAGGAGCTGAGAGCCTCGGCTGTCCGCATCGTCTTGATCTGAATCCTTCGAGTTTAACATGCCGCCGTGCTCATTCTGCGCCCAAGCGTGCAGCAAGGGGACTTGGAGCCAGTGCCAACGACGGTTGGCGCCGTCGACCACCAAGGTAAGTACGAGCACCTTGAGCAGGCCGTTTCGCTTCTTAGGTAGCGTGTTTCATCATGCACCGTACTCAATGCCTCCTGCGCTCGTGCTGGGATTACCATCAGGCGTCTTCCCTCACCGTACTCTTGCCTCGTCCATAAAGCTTCTGTGCTCGTTTCCATCGGCTTGTCCGATGCTTCTCGACTGCCGAAATTCGCTGGTTGCATGATTCGACGAAGCCTCGGAAACAACCCCGGTCATGCCAGCCAACATGTTCCAATGACGAGTTCTAGAAGCGTACTGACGCCGGCCTGCTCTCCTCCACCTTGCATCCCTGTCACGAGCCGCTCCCCTGAGTCTACAGTACGGAGTGCTCCGTACGGCACATGATTGCTGTACAGGCTCCAAGAGAACGGCGAGTCCGCAGCTGTGGAATCTGCCCAATGCCTTTTCCCTGAGACTCCAAAAATTGATATGACATATATCCCTTCCACTTCATTCTTCAAAACCGTCAATTGGGTCACCATGTAGCCCTATGCAGACTGGCTGACCCGCATTCGACGTCTGTTCTGTTGCCCTTGCTGCCTCTTTGAATGCTCCAACATCGCCTTTGTGGCATGCCCGACGTCAGGAACAAATGCGGAATGACCGAGACGTGGCTCCGGACAACAACCTGAGATCATACGCGTGGCGTGTAGCGTCATACTGTCGACGACCCCATGGCACTCCTTTGATCACGGCCGAGTCTTCAGCCCCGTGCCGTCTTTCGACCCGACGCCTCGTTGCATCATTCTGACTGTTGAGAACGAGCCAGGCGTAGCGCAACAGTTCGCCCTTGAGCTACTGTTGCTTGGAATATGTGCTTAAGGGCGTGCCTCTCCCAAGAACAACTGCCATATTGCTTATGCTGAGGGTTGCATCACCGCGCCATGAATCCCGAGGATGGAAGAATTCGAACAAGGTGGCAAAATTATTCGGCAATGGAAACCTGTCCAAAGTTGGATCATCGTACTTTATTATGTTAAGGTCTGACTGCTCTTGGTATAGACTCCGAACTCTTCCTTAGACCTGTCAACGCGTCCCACTTCCCACAAATCTCCCGGCCGTTTTCGATTTTCTCCCTTCTGTCTTCCTGGATGGCGCATACGAGCCCCCCCTCGCTCTCAGAATGCCCGGCATGAAAAGCCCCCTTGCCGGGCCGGGGCAACCGGAAGAACAAACAGCTACCGAGGGACATAGGAAACCGTCAAGTAATACAACCGCCCTTCGCCAACAACCGGAAGCTTGTCAGTAAAGCGGAAACTATAGTGCAAAGAATCCTTCAGCTCGCAGAGAAAAGAAGACGACAAATATAAGGAAAAGAGGTATCGCGCCAGCCAGTCCTCCCCTCCCACTGGGCCGGTACTGCTGACAACCGGGCTTCAAACCCGAGCTGCGTCGCCAGAGGCTTGAAAGTCAGAAATTCCCCACAAGCAAAAGGGGAAAAATGGAAGTTATGTATGTGAGAGGGTGCGTTTCGTCACTTCGTCCTGCGTACGCCGGTCTCGCATGCTTTATGGGCGTGATCGAGATGTCCGAGATTGGCGGGCAAAAAGTTCGTTCGAGTGCAGGTGGCTAAAGGAGCCGTGGCGGTGGCACTGGAACCGATATACCCAGACGGGGCATCCATCGGGATTGCAGACAAATCGTACTTAGTAGGCCCAGATTTTCAGCTGTCGGAGAGTAAGCTGACGTTCGTTCACGAAGAAGGGTTGCAACGGCGCTGCATCATTGACGGCCATTTGTAGGTTGGGCACTTACCAAAGAATCCCATGAGCCTGTGCACAGGCTTATGCCATCGTTGCTGACGCCCAAACAGCTGACTCTGTTCTCGTGACCAACCAGAGACCCGACCTTCTCGCCGCGAGTAACGTCCCAAACCTGTGAAAACTGATCAGCATGGCTGGCATGATGTATGGTCGCGCCCGAGCGCGCCGGATGGATCGCACCTTGCACTCGAAATCATCGTAGCCGGCGAACAGCAGTCGGCCGGAAACAGAGGTTGCGACGGATGTAATGCCGCAGAGGATGGACTCGGACTTGGTCGTGCTCAGTTAGCAAAGCGGCAACACTTGACATGCGCGAATTTCCACTTACGCCATAAACGTTCAATTCGCGGTCGGCGCGAATGTCGAAAAGCCGACAGGTGGCGTCGTCGGAACCGGTGACGAAGGAGTGGCCATCGGGGAAGAACTGGATTGCGTTGATGTCGGATTCGTGGCCGGCAAAGGTCTGAACCGCCTTGCCAGCACGGATATCCCACAGCTTGGCAAAAGCGTCGCAGGCGCCAGAGATGAAGGTGTTTTGGTTGGTTGGATTGAGGCTGATGCTCATGACGTCGCCAAGGTGGTCGGCAAACTCGGTGACCTTTTGGCCCGTCTCGATATCCCACTTCATGCAGGTCATGTCGCCCGAGGAGGTCAGGATGGCGCGATCGTTGATGAAGCGGCAGCACGAGAGGTAGCCGGCGTGGCCGGAGAGCTCCCTGGCAACGCGCGTGGGGCCGTCGCGCTGCTGGTTGAGGTTGTAGATGGAGCAGATGTTGTCGAGGCCACCGCAAGCAACAAAGTTGCCGCTCGGGGCGTAGGCGCAGGTCATGACCCACGAGGAGCGCAGGGGTATCGCGTGGACTTTGTTGGTGGTGTAGGCATCCCAAATGATGAGCTTGCCGTCCTGGGATGCCGAAACGAGGTGTCTCCGGTCGGTGGACCAGTGCATGGCATAGATCTTAGCCAGGTGGCCCTTGAGCGTGCGTTTGGCCTTCATGAGCTGGTTCTTGGGGACGGGCTCGTGCGCCTGCTGGGCAACGGCGCGAACTGCAACGGGAGAGAAGGAGCACGGTCAGCACGGCAAAAAGCTCGCAAACGAGGGGCTCAGCATCAATTGAGCACGTACGGGTGGTGTCGGACAGCTCGTCCTTCTTCCGCTTGATGCGGTCCTTGAGCGTCTCAGCCTCGCGACGCGCCTGCTGGATCCGCGCCTGCATGGCCTCGGGGGACACATCGTTGGCGCCTTGCGAATTCATGGTGCGTGACGCTCGGCGGCGGAACGAGAGGGGACGGGACGAGACGAGGCAGCTCGGCGGCGAGGTCGGGGACGGAGCAGGTGGCGGACGCGAATGGGCCGAAAGGGAGCGTCGTCGGGTCGGGCGATGGAGAGGGCAAGTTGAGTGTGGAGAGGCGGAGAAGGAAGAGAAGAGAGGAGACGCAGCTCTGGTGGTTGGGTGTGGTGGGAGCAGGCCGTGATTGATCGCTGGCCAAATTTAGGGGGAGGAGGGGAGGGAATGCGGGCGGGCCAGCCTCGAGCTCCAGGGGCGTCTGCGCGCTGTACGTACTCGTCAGGCAGCTTAAGGCAAGGTCGGGTAGCTTGCGCGCGCCTCGAGTGTCATTAGGCGGATAGGGACTGGGCCTGGGCTGACTTGGGGTGGGTGGGCAGAGGCGAGCACGGGGACGCGGCGACGACGACGCGGCCAGGAAGAGCATGCACGCTGCCGTGCAGCGGCGTCCACCTCACGCGGTCCTTCTGCGGACGGTCAATTGCAGCGCAGGGAATCAATGACGGTGAGCACGATGCTCGAACACGCAGGGCACGAGCAACGAACGCCGAGACGTGCGCGACGAACGGGACAGGGGGGAGGAGCCGCTGCTGGCGGTCGCCGCCAGGCGGGAGGTGGGTGGGTGCGCGGCCGGCCCTGTGGGTGATCTGGTGGGTACTGCGCGGCGGGCGCTGGGATTGGCAGAGGTGGAGGCGCTGAGGAAATGATGGCCGTCCCTGCTGGGGTTGGCGGCCCTCCACCGGCCGGGCCAGTGTCGAATTGAGGCTGGCCGATGGGCCCGAGTGCCAAGGCCGGTATGCAGTGGCCTCCACTGCCTGGGGCTGGGGCGCCGCTTCCACGGCACCGCTAGCGACAGACGGCCGACTGATGGCGCAGCGTGCCTGGAGGCAGACGCTCGCTCGCCTTTGTCCCTGCGGCTAATAGTCTTGCCGCCAAACGTCGCGAGGGGCCGGGTTCTTTTTTGCTGCTCAGACCAGAATACTGGCGGGGCTACGAGTACTCGTAGAGATGGCAAGCAGCAGCAGCAGCAGCAGCAGCAGCATCAGCGCTGTTGGCCTCGTAAGGTACCTTGCCTTATGCAACCCACAAAGTGCAGACGGCGTGCGAGACTCAACGCGACCAGGCGTCACAGTGCGCGACTTCGGCGCGTGCCACTGACTGGTCCCTGTCGGCGCAAGGTACGGAGCAGCCCGCCGTACGCTCGTTCTGCACTTGCGGCGCGAGGCTCGGAAGACTGGCACAGCATGCAAATGCGAAAAAGGGTCTCGCAACAGCGCTCACCCTCACTGTCCCAATGCCACGCACGACCTGCACGAGCACGAGTAATAATCAGTCGGCTGCAGAGGTAAGCCTCTCCCGGTGGCTGCAGCTGCGGCCCAACGGGGACGAGCGGGTTAACCAGTGGGGCAGGCCTGGAATTCGAGTATCTGATGCAAGCTCCATTCGTCTGAAGCTGAATTTCCACATTCTGGCCATTGAGCGCGCCTTGCGTCAACCTGGCCACAGCTATCCATGGTCATGGGGTTCTGCGACGCCCACAGTGACCCATTTCGTCGATCTGTATGAGTGCGTTGAGCCCCATCCAAAGAGCATTCGACAATGGTTGCTATTCTCAGTCGCCGCGCCGCATACATGAAGCGCCGCACGGTGCTCGGAGATGGCTGGTCCATCGCGACACTCGATGGCGACGTGGCACAGCATAGCCGCCCGTCGGTGGACCGCAGAGCTGAACGCTGTAGTTATGATGCGAACCGAGCCTGCAAGTCGATAACAGCCCCGTCTTAACAAACTCGCCCGGCTGGCCGCAACCAGCGCAACCCCGACAGGCCACGGGCGTCGGACGCTTTTCGGCAAGCTGCCCGTTAGCTCTTGAACTCTTCGAGGCTCCTGATCACGCCAGGCGCGACAGGCTGTGCGTCACCCAAGTCCAGAGCGTCTCTCCTGATCCAGCTCCAGCTCCGTCCGAGTAGCGGTCTTTGGCTCCGTCCTTGGCTCGGGTTTGATACGGCCGGATTGTCAGTAATTTGGCGACGAAAAAGGAGATGAATTGCCACTCTGCATCAAGGCCCACTCTCTGGTCGAAGTAGCAGGCTTGCCTGGCCCTCTCTCCACGGGCTGTTTCGGCCCCTGCTCGGGTCGATAGCAGTACGTCGAGCTCTAGCGTATTTAGGATCTGTCTGGTCAGTTCGGAGGCTTCTTCTTAGCTAATGCCCAAGGTCAGCTGTTGTACGGAGTACTCGTACTATTGTACAACCGCCAGGGGACGCGGATGCCCACCAGCCAATTTCGGACTCGCGGGCTCTTATGAGCTAGCGATCCTTTCCGCTGCGGGTCCACCACACTGGCTTCGCACTGTACCCAGTAGTCTCCCGAACCAGACTCCGTCGTGTCGAAGGTATGCTCGACTAGTCGGCGGCAAGTATGAGTACAAAACATTGCATTCTGGATTGGCAACTTGCAAGGACCATCACTGAAGCCTGGTGGAGCTGACGGCAGACGGGCTCGAACATGAATAATACTCGAAATCACCCCTACCTTTGGCAAGTCTGGTTTCGCGCTCTAAGTCACATCGAGGTCACCTCTGAGCAGCCTGCGCTAGGAGTACATCCGACGCAGCTTCATGAAGCAAAGGAATGTGCAGCATTGGCTGCGCCGCGAGGCCAGTGCGCCGTGGATAACTTCGTTCGCTGGAGGCAGAAGTGCCCATGTACAACGTACATTAATCGGCGGAGTCCTCGGCATTGCTCGCATATCCGGGGCGACTCCGTGTCATTGGCCACCATGTATGTATGAAGCGCCGCTTTCGAATGCTACGTTGTATAGACAACCTGCAGGCAAGTGAACTTACGAGTACTCGTAGTCGTATTGCGCAGAGGGGTTTTGCGCTTGCCCATACCTTACACGGAAGAGATACATAAACTCAATTCCCTGCTGCGCTGGCCGCACCGCAGTTAAACATCTTTTCCGAACCCTACCGCCGACAACATTGTTGGCGAAGAGCCATGCATGGATCTCTCGCTGACAAGTGTCACGGCGATGCGACTGCCCCGATGAGCTCGAGCCTGATATCATGCTCTTCTTTGAGCGATCCGCGGTCGTGGTCAACGGACGCACACCTACAGCCGCATGATGCCATCCTCTGAGGCGCCAGAAGTTTCATTCGGCAGTTTTCATATGTCCTTACCGCAGCCGACTGATACGCGAGAATCCTAATCCCTACGATGCCGACTAAGGCCTGGGGCGAGCGGAGAGAAGCCTCATGCCGAATCGCGAAACAGTGCGATAATGCCATGTCACATGTCTACTGAGTCGAGCGCCGATGGGTGCAAGGGACGACAAGCTTCGCTATTGATCTGATCACCTACCATCTATCGAATCTACTAGGGCCCGAGCGACTTTCTATCTAGTATTTTACCGTCCTCGATCTCTCCCAATACTTATCGTTCTCGTCTTATGTCGCTGCATTAGTGGCTCTTTGCCCAATCCTTGAACCATGCCAGCGCCTCCGGATTTGCAACACTTGCATTGGTTTTGACGTCTGTGCCGGAGAGAATCTGCTTCACGGCAACCTCGATCCTAGATTCTCTTGTGAGTATGATTTTTCCTCAAAAGGATCTCGTGTCAGACTTACTTCTTGCCGTTACCGGTCTTTGGGATACCGCCTCCACACTCTTCTACGACGCCGGGGACGTGCCTGGGGCTCAGCTCGCCGCGTATCTTGGCCTTGATCCGGGCTTTCAGCTCCTCGCTAAAGGTCTTACCCTCAGCCATGACGACGAAGAGACAGACGGTCTCGTCCATATCCGTCGCTCTGCGCCGCCCCACGCAAACCGCATCTTCCACCTCTGAAGCGAAGAAGCGCGTGAGGATGTTGTAAATTTCGGCCGACCCGAAACGCACACCGGCCGGCTTCAGGACCCCATCGGACCTGCCGAGCATGACCAGGCTCCCGGTCGCGGCATCCGGGATTTTGACGAAGTCTCCGTGATGCCAGACGGCCCCGTTGACCCCACAAACGTCTCTGAATCGCTCAAAGTACGCTGCCTGGTACTTGCTGTCGCCGTTGGCGCCAAAGAAAGTGAGAGGCTGGCAGGGGAAAGGCTTGACGCAGACCAAGTCCCCGGGCTCGCCGGCCGGGACCTCCTCTCCGGAAATTGAATCCACCACTCGAATGTCCATGCCGAGACCGGCGCACTGGATCTCACCCGTGCGGACGGGAAGCAACGGGCAGGGGGCGCCGAAGAGAGAGATGATGTCCGTGCCGCCGGTAATGGATGCAAGGTTAACATGCTTAGGGAACGCCTCGTACACGAACTTGAAGGTGGATGGAGGCAAGGGTGACGCAGTGGAATAGATGGCTTGCAGATGCGACAGATCAATGTCTGTTTCCTGGACAGGGCGGACATTGTTCGCCTCGAGGGCCGTCAGATAAGCTGCAGAGGTGCCGAAATGGGTGATTTTGAGGTCGGAGAGGACCCTAGGTAGGGACAGATAAGTGTTGGGCCGGAACGGCGATCCCGAATAGAGGACAAGAGTGGCGCCCGCGGCCAGCGCGCCAATGCTCCAATGCCACATCATCCAGGATGTGGTAGTGTAGTAGAGCATTCGAGAGGATGACGAGAGCGAGCAGTGGAGCACGTGCTCTTTCTTGTGCTGCAGCAAAGTGCCAAGGGCAGTGTGCACAATGGCCTTGGGCAGGCCTGTCGTGCCGCTGGAGTAGAGGATGTAGAGGGGATGGGATGGGGAAAGCTGCTCGAACTTCAGAGGCTCAGGAGAGGCGTTGCTGAGGAAGGAGTCGTAGTCGAGGGCCTTGACGCCTTGCGCCTTAAGATCGGAGATGCCCAGGTCGCTCTTGATATTGTTGATGACGACGACAGCCTCAAGACCGCTCTCCTTGAGCTTGGACACGATCTCGGTGGTCTTGACAGTGCTGGACCACTCCTTGCCGTTGTACACAGTACCATTGTCGGCGAACAGCACCTTGGGGCTAATCTGGCACAACCGATCCAGGACAGCCGAGACGCCATTATCCGGGCTGATGCCTGTCCAGATGGCACCTACGGAGGCGGCGCCGAGCATGGCAACGAGAGCCTCGACATGGTTGGACACGTAGCCGGCAACGACGTCGCCGGGACGGAGGCCGGCGGCGCGGAGGGCGTTGCCACACTGGCGGACGGCTTCACGCAGCTCGGCCCAGGACGTCGAGCGCAGGTCGCCTGGGAGCTCCGTGGTGGTGATGACGGCGGCAGCGGAGGGGTCAAGAGGTGTCGCCGTGGGAGGGTAGAGAAGGTTTTCGGCAAAGTTGAGACGTGCGGAGGAGAAGAAGTCGGGACGAGGGTACATGGGAGCGTCGGCAGAGAGAGCCTGTCAACAACGAACTGTGAGCCTCCGGTGAACCGCGAGCAATAAGCACCATAGATGTGCGCCCTGGCATGCATAGATGGCACGCCTCGCATCTTGAGGAATCAAACGGCTCGCCGAGTCACGCACCTTGTCAGCCTTCTTGGAGGCAACTACGCCAACAAAGTCCCAGACCTCGTCCCAGAAGGGCGAGACGTTGTCCACGGACCACTTGAACAGATCCGGGTAGCCGTTCAGAGCCAATCCGTGCTTCTTGTTGACGCTCTGGAGGAACTGCCACATGGGCGTCGATGCAGGGCTTGAATGCCGCCACAGCTCCTCCGAGGCTCGATGGCCGTTGACGAGCTCGCCCATTGTCACGCTTGCTCACGTTTCGAGGCCGTGTTGTACAACTATGGCGGGGGAGGGGCAGGCGGGCGGGACGATGGCCACGGTAGCTTGCCCGACGGAGAAGGGCGGCCTCTGTTGGAGCGAAGTTGGAATTGGTATTGCCTACAGGCGCACGAGAGGGACCAAAGGTTGATGAAGAGAGGCGCGGTGGTTTTACTGTACGGACGCAGCCACTCTGCAGGAAGAAATGTTGGGGACGGACTGTGTCAGTCAAATTCCGAAAGCGCGGCTACCATCTCGGAACGCCCGCCCTGGCCCGTTGCAACCCGGCGTGAGACACTGGACCGAGAAAATGATAGGGGTCCATTCCGTCGTGGCTGGGCTGGGTGTGGCTGGTGAAGAATGGCGATTTGCCAATCCCAACAAAGAACTGGATCCTCGGCCCTGGATCGACATGTTATGCCTCTTTGGGAACAACCTTACCTTGCGCGGGCGAGCCGTCAAATCGCTAGCGAAGGAGTCTGTGCCTCCGCATTGGCAAAGACCCGGCGCACGATGCCAGAGCGGAGGCTACATTGATACGGCAACTTCAAGTCCTTAGGTCTGTCGGCGTGCTTCTCCGTGAAGGCGTGTCGGGTAATGCCATTGTATTTCTGCATGAATTCTGTTCAAGCTCGCATGGCTCCTGATTCCAGCAAGGCAAACTTGCAGGGCCAAGAACAACTGCGACGGAGATGAGTAGTAGAGCAGTGACAAGAAGCTTCTGGTGAGGTGAAGACAAACGGGGCCTAGATGCCTCTCGTCCGTGCGACGTTCCCAACCCTTCTGGAGAGGTTACTACTGTAGGTAGGTAGTGACTGAGCGTATTGCACGACAAGTCAGGACGGCGGCGCTAAGAACGGAGCACGACGGGGCGGGAAGAACGGGAGGGAGAGTGCTGTCGGCGGCGCCAGGCATCGAGGTGCCAGACAGTGACGGCAAAGATGCCCTGTTGGTTTGCGAAGACCTGGAGGACCTGGCTGGCTTCAAAGGTATCGATGAGATGCCCACGAGCGAGAATGGCGTATGCTGTCGGCTGTCACTTGGAGCACTGCCTTGCCAGGGCATTGGCAAAAGTTACAACGTCAGTGAAAGCTTCGACAACTATGGAAACGATTGCAATATGCCCGGGGTGTCCCGTCGAAATGCGGGGAGAGAAGCGGTGGATTCGCGTTGGCGCTCTGATATCACAGCGTTGGATGCATGACGACGGTTGCATTCGCATGCAGCGCGGAGCGGACGGACACCCAAGGCTGCTGCTACTGCAAGGGGCGCGCAAGCGAGGAGCATTCAGACGCAGTCTCCCCTTCTCTGGGCGTCCCGTATCTCGTCTGCTTGGCCGGTAGCTCGATGGCACGATGCCAGTGGTGATGGCGCGCCGAGGCTCTTCGCAACTGGAGTCGCGCTCTCGTCCAGGTCCAGCCCACTACGATGGGCGGGCGGGATCGAAGTATGGCGAAGTATGGCCTCCCGCGGCCAGTCTCGATAGGCTCATGGCTCCGGCTCATCCGGAGGGCAGAGCAGAGGCGTGACGGGCCCTGCCAAGAGGCAGAAGCTTTCCTCTCAAAATTGCAGGTGGAGCCCGTTTGTGCCGTCGTGGAGCTAAATCATGTGTGCGACAGCGCGACGAGTACCGAGGCGGGCCCACTCGACCCCCTAGAAAGGCTCTGTCTGACTGCGGCCGGCGGCGGCGGGTGCGAGTGCCCGTCCAGCGAGGGTGACGGGACGTCCGGCCCACGACGAGGTACTCGCACGGGCAGCACGGGTGAGCACGAGTGCTCGTACCTGGTTCGCGTGAGCGTGCGTGCGCACCGGTTTTTAGCCCCTGGAGCGAGCACCCCCAGCCCGCCGTCATCTCAATTCCCTCGACTCCGTCCGCATCCACGGATCCAGAAAAACTTGGTCTTGCATTTTTCCCGCCGCACCCTGTGGAAGCTGACAGCCATTCCTCCTCCGTGCTCCCTCGCCCTCGTTGCTGCGAGCACGTTCCCCTTTTGGCTTCAACCTTCACCGGGGACGGCCGCTCGACCTCGCCCTCAGCCTTCTGCGCTGCCTGTCCCGCTTCACTGCCTGTACTCGAGCGCCCCCCTCAGTGACACACAGGCGCCGCTTCGCCCCCCGTTGCCATCGCCATCGTTGCATTTCCTGGTACGCGTTTTCGAGGCCTGCCTGCATTGGATTGAGCCGACTTTAGTCTCGCGACGGCTTTTCTGGTGAGCCAACTCCCTTGCTCTTGCGGATTTCCTCTACCTGTTCCACCGTCGGCGCCAGCCTGCCCAGACCCCAATTGACCTATGCGGGCCTCGCTGCTGCGGCTCGTTGCCCCTGTGCGTCGCAAGCGGAGTCGTCACCACCGCGCGCTGGACTTTGGGCCACTGCATCTCACGCGTCACACGTCCGTTGCGCAGCGCACTTGACGATTGATTTACTCTGGCAGATTGCCTTCTTCCTGTCCAGTTTGCTGACCTCCCCGCGTCGTGCAGAATTCGCGTCAATCTCATCGCCATCGCATACCTGCCCTCAGTTCCTTCAAAGCCGTCCACCACGTCCTCACTTTACGCGCAGCTCCTCGTCTACGCTTCCGATTGCTCGGAGATATGCCCCGTAGACTGGCGAATCGCTTCTCGACCTCTTCCGCCATGCCCCAGTCTGAAAAGACGGGCGAGAGACGTCCCTCCACCTCCAAGGGCAACCGCCTTACTCACTTCTTCTCCTCGGGTCCCAAATCCAAGGAACACACGACCGCCCAGCAGGCACTGCTCGCCATGCAACAGCAACAGCAGCAGCAGCAGCACCAGGCTCCGGCCGCCTCCTCCGGCATTACGCCGTCGCTGCCGACAATTTCCCTCTCTACGGCTGTCGCCGGCGACCACAGCAATGTTGAGCCGTCCACGACAACGCTGTTCCAACCCCAGTCCGCCGAGGAGATGAACCGTCGAAGGCGAGCCGATGCTCAGTTCGGCCCTCTCGTCCATCCCAGTCATGTCTATGTCAGCAAGTCCCACGGCCGGCCCTTGGAAGCCCCCATAGAGGACGAGCCGCCGTACTACTTCCTCCTCACCACCTACGTCAGTTACCTGATACTCATCCTTCTTGGCCACATTCGTGATTTCTTCGGCAAGAGGTTTGGCAACAAGAAACACTACAGCGCCCTCAAGGTCCAAAATGGATATGCGCCCCTCAACGACGACTTCGACAGCTTCTACACCAGGAGGCTCAAGATGAGGCTCGATGACTGCTTCGCTCGCACCACCATTGGCGTTCCGGGACGGTTCATCACCCTGTTGGATCGAAAGTCCAACGACTTCAACCGCACCTATCAGTACACCGGCACTCACACCGAGACGCTCAACATGAGCTCTTACAACTACCTGGGCTTCGCCCAGTCCGAGGGACCCTGCGCCGATGCCGTTGAGGAGTGTGTCAAGCGCTACGGCGTCAGCTTCTGCAGCCCGCGAGCCGATGCCGGCACATCAGACCTTGCCATTGAGGTTGAGCGTGAGATTGCATCATTTGTCGGCAAGCCCGATGCCATGATCTTCTCCATGGGATACGTCACCAACGCGAGTTCCTTCCCGGCCCTCGCCTCCAAAGGCTGTCTCATCATCTCCGACGAGCTGAACCACGCCTCTATCCGGATCGGTGCTCGCCTCTCGGGAGCCGTCATCCAGTCCTTCAAGCATAATGACATGTACGACCTGGAGCGCGTCCTCCGCGAGGCCATTTCGCAGGGCCAGCCGCGCACCCACCGGCCCTGGAAGAAGATTCTCGTCGTTGTCGAGGGCTTGTACTCGATGGAGGGCACCATGTGTGACCTGCCCGGGATCCTGGCCCTCAAGCACAAATACAAGTTCTTCCTGTTCGTGGACGAGGCTCACTCCATCGGAGCCCTGGGACCCCGCGGACGAGGTGTCTGCGACTACTTCGGCATCGACCCTTCGGAAATCGACATTCTCATGGGAACCTTGACCAAGTCTTTTGGTGCCAATGGTGGCTATATTGCCGCTGACAAGTACATTATCGATAAGCTGAGGGTCACCAACGCTTCCACGCAGCTCGGCGAATCCCCTGCTCCTAGCGTCCTCATGCAGATCTTGGCCTCCTTGAAGCTCATCACCGGCGAGCTGTGTCCTGGCCAAGGCGAGGAGCGCCTTCAGCGGATTGCCTTCAACTCTCGCTACCTCCGCCTAGGCCTCAAGCGCATTGGCTTCATCGTGTATGGCCACGACGACTCGCCCATCATTCCCGTCATGCTCTACCACCCCGGTAAGATGCCTGCCTTCAGCCGCGAGATGCTTAAGCGCAAGATCTCGGTCGTCGTAGTCGGTTATCCCGCCACACCGCTCATCAGCTCTCGCGCGCGGTTCTGCATCTCAGCGGCGCACAACAAGGACGACTTGGACAGGCTGCTGGCAGCGTGTGACGAGGTGGCGGATCTGCTGCAGCTCAAGTTCTCGACCGGTGTGGCCGGCGGCCTTGAGCCACTTCCCGCTGGCGTTGCTCCCGAGGACGAGAATGAGTGGAGGAAGGCCAATGGCGTTCCCATCAAGCCGCCCCGCTGGGAACTCGAGGACATCATTCGACGAGGCGTCCGGGACGCCAAGCTGCCCTTGCGGTGAAGTTGCTTGTTAAATGCCAAATCGGGTTCGAGGCGTTGTTTCAGTGGCACATAATAATTGGGCGGGTGTTTGGGGCGCATCTGAAATAGACCATTGGTCCTGTGAAGGTCACGAACGTTCAGCAGCATATTGCTCTTCCTCTTCCTCTTCCTCTTTACTTCTTGAACCCGTTTGCACTGGCAGACGGGCGGCTTGTCGGGACGTACCCGACGCTTTAATCACACATAATCTTCTGCATCAATCCTCGTGTACTGCAGCGCATCTTGGGGCTTGAAAGTTACAGTCGGTAGACTTGGCTGCAGGCTCAAGAGTTTGGGAAATGGGCAATAAGCAGCACTTTCAAGCTTACCTTTGAGACCGGGCAGAGGTTGAACGCTCTGACGATTGGTGTTACATTATATAAGCTACGACTGGAAGGCATTTGTAAATAGCTCCTACAAACAGGGCCTACGAGTCAGGAGACTAATGAGTTTGAAGAAGTATTGTTTCGGATCCCCAGTGACGTAGAGGGAGCTCGAACCGCTAGCGTCGACCTTGGGCGAGAATGAAAGCATCACGATAATGGAATCGACCTGGAAAAGACAGTACGTGTGTTCGGAGGAGCTACGGCGTGGCTGAGACGAACACGTGCGCGCCAAACGCGGCCCTGGCGTTCCCAAGACTCGGAGCCGAGACATTACACGGAGTAGGCAGCTTCAAATTGAAGCATCTCACGATAGGTCAACGAACGTGTAGGGACGCTGCATGGAGCGGCAGGAAATAACAGCAACCAGCGTTCGTAACGCTGGCGTTGGCTTATGGCATGGACAGAACCAGAGATAATGGACCGTGTCTGTGACCATTCGAGCGCTTTCAAGAAGAGTCCGCCAGGTCCTTTGGGCCGCACAAAAGAGAAAGCAACGCCGTACCGGAAGGGAAACCAAGATGCGGACCTGAAACACAGACACCGGTGCGGACTCGAGGGAACGGCCTATACGAGCATATGACGTTTCATGGAACGTCGAAAGCGTGGATGGGGGCGATGGACGGGCTCCAGCAAGACGGAGGGCGTGCGATCGGCCGACCGCTGGGTAGTGGAAGTACGAGAACGAAGAGCCCCTGGGGGCGGCGCTGGGGGGCCTGGCAGTGGCCGCATAAATGCGGACTACCCTAGGTGGGTATAACGTTAAGACTGCCGGCAGCGCAACCCGTTGTGCATTGCATTAGAGATGTCGGCATGGATGACGGCGTGGGTTTACCTGAGCTAGGCCACCTTGGCAGTCAGGAACAACGAAGCTAGGACGAGTCGGAAGCGAGCGCACACGCCTTTTGGTGAACAAAGGGGCGGGCTCGGCGGCGGGAGTTCAGGTGTTCGGTAGACCTGAGACTGACGGCACGAGCTGACCTGGGGATACTGGAGACGGGAGGAAGAGAGACTATGGCGGCGGAAGTCACGTCGATCTACCGTGATTCCTGCTTTGCATGGAGCCGCCCGCTGCAACGCTGTGTTGGATGATTGAAGTGACGGGCGGGTGAATGCCTCTTCGACTATAGCATTGTTTCGGGATCCAGCGAGACGCCGCGGTTCTTGAGCGGTAAGAAAACCAGGCCTCAAATCTTACGAAGAGACAGAGCTGCCCAGGAGCTTTGCGAAACAGCACGACAATCCAGTGGCAGCGACCCGTAGCTTCGAGTTCGCGTTGCCTTCCATATTTTCGGGTACCTTACAGGCGCACGTTGGCGCTGAGGTTGCTGAGCGCAGCCACTGGAAGCTGAGGTGGGTGCTGTCGACGTGCTGTCACTGTGCCGTTAAAGCCCCGTTGGACTGCTGTCGGAGCACCTACCGTATCACGTTAAGGTGCTGTTGGAATGCTAAACGGGTATCGCCCAATCTAACCCGGGCCAACCAATCCTCGTCCAACGCTGTCGCCTGCCCCTCCTCCCGCAACCTTGCCTTCTTCATCAACCGGCCGTGCATCGCCAAACCCGGACGGACCACGACGACGACGACGCCTGGCGCGGCTCGCAGCACAAGATCATCCTCAGCTGCCATCCCCGCTGCTGCAGCTTCGGTTCTGAGTTGTGACACCCGCATCCGCCAAGAATCGTCCACGCCGCTCCCCCAAGGCCCGAGTCGGGCGCTGTTCGTGCCGGCCAGCCTCTCCTTTGGCTGCTTGCCCCGTCCCCTGACCCGCAACCCGCAACCCGTCACCAGCGAAACACCTCTTCGCCGCCACCCGAAGGCCGAGCTTACAGGCACCTGGGTGTGGCTTTGCTGCTGCCGTGTTGGTCAAGATGATGAGCTTCGATGGAGGCACGGCATACGCTGAGTCGGACGCCGACGACGAGTACGAGCGAAGCATTGGCGACAGGTCGCCGGTCGGAGACTCGGAGGCCTCGCCAATCGACTCGGAGCCGTCAACGTCAGCGGAACACACGCCTACGACGTATGGTCACCGCAGTAGTGCCGACAGACTTCCAGAGACCATCATCACGGAGTGGACGGCAGACGAGTGCGCCGACTTTATCAGCACCATCGGGCTGTCGCAATATGCCGATCGATTCGTTGGTGAGATGGACACCCGACACACGACACCCTTCGGCGCTGTGTCTTTGTTTTGTCGCCGATTGATAGCTGACCAAGCCGCTTCACTGCAGAGAACGAAATTGTCGGCGAGGCGCTTGTCGCGCTGCTACACGATGACCTCAAAAGTATGGGTATCGCAAGCGTGGGTCATCGACTGACTATCCTGAAGAGCGTCTACGACGTCAAGAAGGCGCAAGATGTACCCCTCGAGAGCGATCACTACCTACCATTGTGTAAGTCTGCACTTGCGCTGTCTGCGTGCTTGAAAGACGACTTGACTGACGTCTCTGTGTTCCAAATCCACAGCCGCGGATGCCGAAGCACAGTACGCCACAGCGACGTTGAAGGATATCAAGCACCTTGTCGAACAACTACGGCTGCGAGACGAACGCATGAGCTTGCTGGAGCAGGATCTGCGGCGGATGACGGATGACTTCCGACGTCTCAGAGAAGACATGCTCCCAGCACTGCGGCTCGTCAAGGATGCGCAACAGCCGCTGCCCAATTTAAGCGGCGGCACGGCATACACATTCGAACCTGCCGTTTCTTCACCGCCTGCCCCAACGCCGCCCCCCGGCCAAGGCCCAGGACCTGGAGTTATGCGTTCATATTCGCAGAGGAAGATATTGATTGGAGCGACGACCAAGGGCAGCTCGCCAACGCAACCGACGCACGAGAGGTCGATAGAACAGACCTTGGACCCTGCCAGTGCGGCGGAACGAGCCGTCTTGTCGTCAACACACCTCGCAGCCATGAACGGCTCCGGCCAGAACCCGGGGTCTGCATATCCCTCGCCCAACATACCCTCCCCAACATCGCCACAAAATCACATGAGCGGTACGACGCTGGCTTCCCGATCATACCGTGGCGACTCATCCACACCTTCCAACAGGACGACTTTGAACGAGAGCGACCACACTATGTATAGCTCGCGCGAGAAGGCGACAGGCGGCCCTCCGCCTCGACGGCGAGAGACACCCGTACCCGACACACCCAATACCAGCAACAGCAACGCATCAGTCGAGATATTCAAGTCCTTCCGCGTCAGTATGGACGACCCTTGTCACAAGGTGCTCCCTGCCGCTCTTAAAAAGTATCAAATAAACGCTCCGTGGGACCAATATGCTCTGTACATTGTATATGGAGACCAGGAGCGTTGTCTGGGCATGGAAGAGAAGCCTTTAATCTTGTTCAAGCAACTGGACAAGGAAGGCAAGAAGCCTATGTTTATGCTCCGTAAGACGAATAGCGCCCAGGTAGATGGCGATCCGGGCAGTGCGGGCATGGGAGGTGCCGCGAGGGGTGCGTCGACGGGTTACGACCCCCCCGGGGGCATTATATGAGCGGGCAATTTTAACGTCAGCTCCAACTCAAGAGTCCAAATGTCGAATTCCTTCGACGATTTGTCTTTGTTGGCATTCAAGTCGAAGGGGAGGCATGAAATCTGCCCGACCATCACTACGAGGCGTTGGAACGGTTGCGTACCCGCCGCAGCCACGACGTGGCGAGGGGTAGATGAAGCCCGGCGGCGATGTATACGACTGCCACTTTATCTCCGACGCAATTTGTGAGGCATGGATCTATGGCCAGGGATATCTCCTGGGAGGTGTTGCTATCATCGAGCGAGGCATGTACTTTATTCTGGAAAATAGGAGCCGACATTTATTTGGCCATGCAGGGACCCTCTTGTCCGCGTTGTGCACCAGGAACGCATCAGCTGGGTTTGGTTTGCTTCACTCAGGATTCAGCCCCTACTGAATATTAATCTGCTGTGCTTTTTCCTGACAAGGGTCGGCTTGCTGCCTGCTGCTGCTCGATGTGCCACTCTCATTGCTACGAAGACATAATCGAGGCTCAACCCTTAGCATTGCTAATATTCACGGAGGGGAGGTGGCCGAAAGTATCAGCATCGACCTCATCTCATCGACCACACCCATCCATCCGGCTCCTCTTCTTTGTATGCAGCCTGTACTTCGGCCAGGAGCCCCACGAGCGCCTCCCACGGCACACCTCGCCGCATGCCCGTCTCATCGTCCCAGCTCGAGTGCACCCCGACGAGATTTCCGGCGCGGCGGTCGACGAGTGGCGCGCCGCTGTGGCCCCAGTACGTCCAGCAGGTATGCATGAGGGCTCCAATCTCGGCGTTATCCTGCGGATCATGACGCTGGTCCGGTGCAAGACCGCGGAAGGTGCCGCCGCTGAGGGTGAGCGTATCGTAGCCCGTCTGCGTGCCAGGAATTGGTGACTCGAGGTCCGACGCTGCGGGGTGGCCGATGCAGATCAGGCGGCTGCCGGGCCGGGGCGCGGTGGCGGCCAGGGGAATGTGCGGAAAGGGGGATGTAGTGCTTGACGGAGATGCATGACTGATGATGAGGAGGGCGAGGTCGCGGCGGGGATCCCAGGCGACTGTGCGGGCGGCCACGACGACGCCCGAGGCAAATACGAGCCAGTGCGTCTCAAGCCAGTCGAGTTCGTCGACGGACTCGGCAACGCAGTGCGCGCAGGTGAGAAGAACGCCGCTCGGAGAGATGCAGGCTGCCGTGCCGGCCTCGTGCTGAGCGAAGACGAGGGTTGCGTCTACTCGACTGGCGCCGTGGCGGGCGACGTCCGCGGGTACCGCCACGGAGTGTGTTTGTAGCCATGCGCGCTTCTTGACGAGCGTTTGGTGATCTTTGGGGGACAGCTTTGTGGTTGAAAGGCTCGGGTTGCGTGGGAGAGGAATGACCGGGGCTCCGAGCTGTGGGAGAGGAGATGGTAGGAGCACCGTTCCAGTTCTGGTGTAAGAGTAATGTTCGTCGTCGTCGTCGTCGTCGTCGTCGTCTTGCGTGAGGTCGATGACTTTGGGCAAAGTGGAAGACATTATATGAATGGGTTGACAGCTTGCCCGGATGGTGAACGAGGACGAGAAGTGAGCATCGTGAGTCCCGTCGCGGGGAGATATTTGTCTATGTCTGCTCCAAGGCACCCGGTAAGGCTGATGGACGAGATCCACGTGGCTGCCTAATCTGTGGCTTCCGGGGGACCTCGATCAGTCCATGGGTTGCGATGTAGGGCCGTTGTGACATGGTGTTTCCGAGTGCACTGTTGCACAGCTCGGTCACCTTCCTTGTGGTGAGTCTGAGAGCAAGTGATGAGTGCCACAGCGAGAAAGCTCGTGAGGGCACGTCTACTTGAGGCAGAAGCTCTGGACTGGGCATACAGCGAGATTGTTTCTCTGACTGAGGCTTCAAGGCTTCAGTTTCACGAGGGAAGCCAATGCCAGACTTGCGCGCTCGGCGAAGTGAAGTCGTGCTATCGTTGTGTCTACGCCAGATGGGTGTTTCGCCGCGTACAACCCACTGTAGGGAGGGTCATGCTGTTCCGCAAGTAACACGCATTGCTCGGTATCTGGCTTGCCTCTTTCGGTAAACGAACCGACCCTATGCTATTGGTGAGGCATGAGGTGTCGTTCGTGTGAGGCCAAGGACGCCGGCCAAGCTCATGTGCCGTACGAGCACGCAAGCCTCGAACCGCTCAGGGCCTAGGCTGGATGTTTGGCTGCCTCTGGCTCTCCAGCTCATCGGTGGCGGCTCGTCGCGTGAGAAGGCTGCGAGGGATGTTCTCGTTTCATTGGCGTGGCGTTTGGGCTCATCGTGGGCGGCCTCTTCTGTCGCCGCTGGGCGTCAGGGCTTTGGACGCGTGCCTGGAGGACGATACAGCAGGCAAAGAAGCCGAACATGGTGGAAGCGTGTGATAGCGGACGTGGCCTCAGACAATGACTACGGAAGCCAGCTTGACCGACGTCGGGAGACGTGGAAACCAGACATGATTGTGCTTCGGCGTCCTGAGGGGCCTGTGAGCAAGCTGGCGTTGGCACTGACTTAGAGCTCTCCCTAGCTTCATCTCCAGCAGCGTAAGCCCCGAGGCGTTCTCAGTCAGGTGCTAGTGCGCATCGAAGAAGATGCCGGCCCCTGGGAAGCCTCAAACCGACGCGCACGCGGATTCGTCAGGCACTTCTACTTTTCTGAGCCTCACACCCATCTCTCAAGGGCTCAGCCTCAAGACTCGGCCGATCACCTACGGAGACTTTGGCCCACAGACAGCCTCGCAGCCCTTACTGGTACGCTAGGCTAGCCTCTGGGCGTCTCAGCAGTCGGCGCCCAGCCGTGACAGTGGCGCAGCCTCAGGCGGTTTATGACGTGGGGACTCAGCAGCCGCGCAATGTTTCTATGTTTAACATGAGTGGCATTCAGCTATTTCCTTGGGCTGCCTCTTCTCTGCCTCGCCCCTCCTTACCTTACCTATTCATCGGCCGTTCGCCAAGCCTGCTGGTTGCACGCGCGTAGCCATCAATCGCGTGACCATCGACGGCCCTCCTGGGTTGTTGCTGAGCATCGAGGTGGACGGCGGGCTTGCTCTCCGAAGGATATCGTCCCTCGTTGCCCCGGACCCTGCGTCAAGCACTCACTAGATAGCATTCCAGCGTTGGTTCAAGCAACAAGGCTGTCCGCAGCCCATCCGCGGACTCTCGCCCATCATGCTCGATGAGAACCTCCCAACCTACCGCCAGCAGCTCTCCTCCGACAACCCACTCCATACGCTACTCTTCTTCACCCACAACGGCTCCGAACCCTCTGCCGAATACCTGCTCAAGCGGCCCGACCAGAGCGCCGCAAGGAACCAGTATGCGCTCGGCCTGCTCGACGTGCACCACCCCTCCGTCGTCTATGCAGAGGTTCTCGTGAAGCCCGAGTGGACGCAGCCCTCGCTCTCGGCCGCCGAGCTGCGGGCTAACGGCTCGACGTCGCCCGTCCCGCTCACACCCGACTCGTTCGCGATCTCTCTCTACAACCCGGACCAGGCGGTAGTGATCAGGCATCGCCCGGGGAGCTGGAACAAGACGGAGGCGTGGGAGTTTGAGGTGCCCGAGCGCAGCTTCAAGCTCCCCAGCGCGAGCCGCATCGACCAAGACAGCAGCGGAGCGCAGGCCGTGGACCTGACTCCCAAGGTCGTTTTCCGATGGAAGCGCGATGGCAGGCTGAGCAAGGACCTGACGTGCTACATGTCGGGGCGGAGCGTGGCCGGTAAGAAGAACAAGGAGCCCGATATAACAGTGGCCATGTTCCGCGCCGGGAAGAACGAGGGCACTGTGACGATATATGAGCCCAACATGGCGCGCGTCGACGTCGAGGACCGCAAGGGGCTCGAAGTGTCCTTCATCCTGAGTGCGGAGGTGATTAGAGATTTGTTCCTCGTCCCGCGCCAGGATCCGTTCAACGCCGCGGCTGCGTCCATACAGACGCACGTGAACGGTTCGAGGAAGAACTCGAATCCGCGGCCGGCCGCTCCATCGACATCGCAAATGGCCTTGGTATCTGGGGCTCTAGGCGATATGCCACCGGCGCCGCGTCCCACATCCAGCTCGCCGCCAGGCCGAGATGCTCGGCAACAGGCTGAAATCGACGCCGAAACGAAGAGACTTCAAGCCATGGTTGCCGAGGAGAACCGCAAGGCTCGCGAGCGGGACAAGCGAGACTTGGAGGAGCAGAAGCGCATCAAGAAAATGCTCGAGCGGGAGGAAAAGGAGCGGCAGAAGCGCGAAGCCGAGGTCGAAAAGGAGACGGAGCGGCTGCGTCGTGAGTACGGCATCCAGACACCCAACGCCAGTCACTCGTCGCCCCCCTTGCCCCCGAGGCACAATCAGCAACAGTTTCAACAGCAGCAGCTGTACCCTCCGGGTGGTGGCGGGTGGCACGGCGGGATGGGTGGACCCTCGCCGCCGCCGCTGCGGCCGAACAGTGTAGGGCCACGGCCGGAGCAGAACGGCGGAGGGCGCAGGAAATCGTCCAACCCGCTCGGCATGTTCATGCAGGGGCCGTACGGGGGAGCCACGGGGTCCAGCTCAAGCGGGTTCTTTCACCGTTCCGAGGAGGACAAGCAGAAGAAGGTACAGAAGAAGCGCAGCGTGCATTTTTGAGGAACGTGTCGTTGCGGTATGCGCGAACCACATGATGATGACGAGGCTACGTGGCCTCATGGCGTTATGTCACGGCTTGGGAATGAAAATACGCAACTTGGGAGCATTCGTGCTGCAGGACAGGCTGGGGCGGGCTTGTTACGGCATCACTGTCATGGGGGAAACTTCCATGATTACAGACAGACACAACGATAGACCATGATCTCATGATGCCAATTCATAAATTACAACATATCCGCTGGCCGGCCAGCTTAGCCCTGCGCGTTTGCCCTGCGCGTTTGACCTTTTCATGAAATCATCCCATCAGAACTCCGCATCCCGCGGTGAAGCAATTTGTGAATATGCACGGCTGAACAGCAACCGGAGGGGTTGCGAGAACGGAGTAAGGCGCTGTCTTCATACTGTCGTGATGATATTCGAAATGGAGATGGCCCTCAGGGCGAGGGTGCTGCGCCTTTCTTGGCCTCACTCCACACCCTGCTGACCAAGTCAAGCTCCCTTCCGTGAGAGCAGCATCGCCTGGCCGCCCGCGGTTCCGCGCGAGTTCGATCACGGGCTGTAGTGGGATGGCGATGGCGGTGGACTTTCGCCGCTCGGCATCGTTGCGCGACCCGGTCTTGACGAAGGTGAGGTCTCCTGCGAACATCATGGTGAGCTACAGTAAGTCGCCCCATTATGCGAGGGTCAGAGAAAGACGCCTTTCGGTGGAAGGTGCATGAGCGCTGGGAGAGGGTTTGATGAACGGGCTCCGCCTTATTGTTGACTGGATGTGGTCTAGGTGCAGATAGTGACGCCGCCACCATCAATGAGGGCTGTCAGCACAGACAGATTCCAGCTTCTTCAATCCAGCCCCTCATTCATTGCACGTCCAGAGTCAACGGAGTCAAGGCCACTGTGGGCACAGCAGAGTCTGCAGTACGCAAGGACAACCACTTACGCGCAAAGGGGGTTGAGAAGGTCAGCCGTTGGATAGGTCTCGCGCCGGCTTGTGTAAGTAAGCAGTCGGGCTCTATGCAAGAATTGCGAATCAGACGGACTGGAGATGCAAGAACCAGGAAAATACGCCAAGTTCTGGACCGAGAGAGCCGCTTTGGTGACATCGTGCACGTTTCGATCATTGCAGCAGCTAGTGGCGGACCTGCAGTAGCTCTGCATAAGACGGAGCGCCGTTCCAGACAACACGGGCCGACTCGCTCAACAATTGAATAGGGACGAGTCTGGCCGCCGACACGAGAACCGGGCCTTTACTGTCAATTCTTGATGGGCAGTGAGAATAAGTGGGATGCTTGCATCTTGATATGGTATATCAGTCTGGCTCGCCTTCTCACATGATGTTCCCCCCCCGACTGTCGTCCAGTTTGGCCCCCTTAACGCCAATGTATATATGCTTTCCTCGTATTGCGATCCCTCTCTTAACATGGCTCATATTACCTTGCCTTTCCTCGCAGGGTCATTTACTCTTGACCTTTTCCAGCTTCAGATCGTTAATGACCATGTATCGGCTGAAGCCGATCCACAAATACCGGAACCACACCATCTGGCTCCTGTGTGCTTCCCTCATGGCTTTCCACGCGGTGGAGAGGCCGGCATCTCCGACGAGGCGGCTCATGAAGAGCAAGCCGCTGGGGTGCGCCGTATCCTCTTTTCCCCCGCCGACGGCTCGGAAAGCCAAGGTGGCGAACATGTCGAGGAAGAAGGTGTATTTGCGAATGACGCTGACCGAGGTGAGCGTGTAGAGGTCCACAGGGCTGTCCCAGCCGGTCTTGCCGCGAGTGAGGGCGGTGGCAAAGGCGCGGGCGCCGTGGTAGAGCGAGATGTGGTTCGGATGCGACGAGACGCCATTCGCGTCGAAGGTGACGAGGATGTCGATGTTGGCGGTGGGTCGGGCGGCGTCATCGGCGCCCTGGCGGGCGAGCTGCGGCGCGAAGGCGCTGCAGAGGAGGTTCGAGATGTTGTTTTCGTCCCACTTGGTGGTCATGGAGTCGGGGAAGTCGGTGCTGGTCTGGTCAGACAAGTGGCCATGGTTGGGAGGCTGGGCCGAGCTTACGGATTGTCCACGACAAAGACGTCATCCTCGTCCCGTAGGCCCAGAAGCATGCCGCTCTTGACAAGCTCCTTTCTTCTCGTCTCGCCGAGCCCGTCGGCGTTGCCTAGAAGCAGATGACCGAATACGTTAGTCAAGTCGTTGGCCACGTCTCCCCTGGAGACGCCCTGTGACGCCATTGGAGGTCGTACCTGTGCTCAGGCACAAGATCTTGACGTGGTTTCCCGTCTCGGGTCGCGTGAGGGCCAGGACCGTGGGCGCAAAGAACATGGCCTCGTCGTCCGGGTGCGCAATCAGGAGGCAGATGCGCTTGTTGCGCAGGGCGGGGAGCCGCGTCGCCACGACGCCGGCCGTGTACATGTAAAGCAGCGGCAGCACCACCACCAGGGCGGCCGCGAGGCCGAAGCCGAGGCCGGGCATGGCGGTTGCCGTGCGCAAGTGGTCGTGTTTCGCGAGGAAGACAGGCCGCCTGGGGGTGTCGGTGCTCACGACGGACGTCGTCGGGTCGTCCTGGCAAGCCGCAGCGCCAATGGCAGAGCAACAGAGCCGGAGAGGTGCTTCCAGGCGCGAGCGGGTCGAATCGAACACGACACCCACGCGCCCCGGGGACAATGGACGGGTGCGAAGCAGCGATATCCGACGTTGAGGGTGTGAGCTTGCGGCTGCAAATGCCACCTTGCGATTTCATCAATTGGCGCCCCTCCTTAGCTCCGACGTGGCTGCCGAGTTCTGGGGAATCCAGGGGATCGCGGCGCCTGGCCCGGGAGCTTCCAGAAGATTGTTTGACTGATTAGGGGCCGCCCCTGCGTGGGAGCTTCCGCTGATTGGCGTCGTGCTCCTCCACGCTTGCAGGGGGCCGCTGCAAAAGGTACCCTAACTCGCGTCCCTCCACACCTTCAGCATCGACTGCAACTCTCTCCCTCCGTCATCACGCATCCCCGTCTCCCGCGACAAGCGCGCCGATGCTTGTCCGCAACCTCTCTCGCAGATAGCAAGAATCCCACGCAGCTCCCCCCTGCGGCTCGAACCCGCGACGATGGCCCGACCGCGCAAGGAGAAGACGGCCGGCGGCAGCCTCAAGCTCCGACACCCCGACCGCTCCGCGCCCACGGAGAAGACGCTGTTTGACATTGCCCAGGAACGAGAGCTGTTCCAGCAGGCCGCACAGCGCGAGAAGCAATTAGCCAAGGACGGAGATGGAGATGGAGACGAGGCAGAGGCGGATGAGCCCGCGACCCTTTCCCCCGGCGCCGAGAGGTTCCTCGAAGCTATGCTCTGGACGGCGACGCTGGCCACGCTGCACTTTACCTTTGACGTGCTAGTCCAGCACCAGTACGGCACCGAAATTAATTGGCCTTCTGTCTGGACGAGATCGGGAAGGGCATGGATGGGTATGCTTACCACACGAAGGACCCTGATCTGCGGTTTTCGAGAGGCTAATCGTTGCTCGCAGTGTTCCTGTTCCTCTTCTACGTGCTGCACCCGCACCCTTCGAGCCCCGTTCTGCTCCCCGGTCTCCCGCTCGGGTACCAGCGCCCGCTGCGCCAGGCCATTTTCTTCGTCATGAGCGTTGTCTCGGGATGCTCTCTCATCTTCATCTCCAACGCGTACGGATATCTCGCCAATATGAAGCGGGCGCCGCCGCTAGGCTGCCTCTGGCTGTGGGCCGTCATCGAGCTTGATCTTCCCACGGCTGTGGCGAGTCTCGCCGTGGCCGCCGCGTTTCTGTGGCAGGGAGGCTACAGCATTAAATGAGACGTGGCATCTAATGCTTTGACGGGTATCGTTTGGATTCGAGCATTCCTCTCAAGCCTTCCAGCCGACCTCCTCCTTGAGCTCGTCCATCGAGACGTCCTGCGGGCGGATTACTTCTCTCTGACCCTCAAGAAGGCCATCCAGTCTCCTCAAGCTCTCCTCCGACACCGAATCGCCCCACCTGGTCCTCGACTCTAGGTCTCTCAAACGCGACGACATCATGCTCATCTGAAGGAATTGCACTCTGGCCGTGAGTGCCTCCCGCTGACGGACCAGCTCTAAAGCCTTGGTTCGCACCGGCAACCACGCCATGGCAACCGATGGCCTTCCGCCCTGCCAGCTCCGCGGCATCAGGGCAAAGCTACTATCGGCGCTGCTGCCCGTGGACGCCCTGGCCTCGACCTCCATAACCAGGTCCAACAGCCTCTGTTCCAGGTTCAACAAATCTTCCATGACAAAGGCGTACATCTGATGCTCCATCTTGCGGCTGCGCAGACCCTGGTCATGGCGGGTCGGCGTATCGAGCGCCGCCAGCAGATCTGCCAGCCAGGCCGATTCCGTCTTGTACCATGACAGCGAGGTCTTGACTCGGAAGTACTCGTCGTCACTGTTGCGCAGGTACGTGAGGCGGGCATATATGGCTGCGGCGATGGCCACGACAAAGGTCAGGATGCCCACGACATTGGACGTGATGGACAGAGGCGAGTCTTGGTCGGTGCTGCCCACCATGGCGGGACTCAGGCAAGGCGTCTGGCCGATTGTTGAGGGTGGCGTGGGAGCGAGACGACGTTGTGGACCATGCTTTGATGTTGACTAAAAGGGCTCAGCAGTGAAGCGGCAGGCGGACCTATATCGCCGGTCTGTCGCGTATTGGAATAGATGAATGAAGCAAGTCTGGAACCTCACTCGCATCTGGACACTATTGGAGAGCTGAGCTGAACCCCTGCTGAGCGGAAGCCATCACGTGACGGTCCTGGACCATGTACCCATGGCGACCTCGAGGCTGGTTCGGCCGGCGAAACAGCAAGCTGGAGAGAGCGTGGAGCAGGATCGCCGTGTTGCGAACGAGGCGCAGGAAAAGCAAGGGTCGGTTTTCGCGGCACCGGGAGAGCCCCGGCGCCGGGCCGCCCCACGCAGTCCCGTCCCGGTGCCGTCGAAACTCAGTCTGACCGACCGTGACGGCAAAAGCGCACGTACAACCTGCAATCAGACTGGGACGCTTGGATGAGCTGACGATGCATTTTCACATGGTAGATACTATGCTATAATTTATGTAAACACCGCTATGCGCGACCAACGCCTTGTCTCTCTATGTGACGGCCGAAGCCCAATATGCTAATGTCGTGCCTCGGAGCGATTTGTCGGTGGCATGTCAAGGCCACTGGCCGTGTCGCAAATGCACAAACTGCCCTCAGAGTTTCGTTTCATCATCCCGGCTGCTTCCCGCTCCGCTGCGGCTCGGCGAACCTAATACCTCTCCGCGCCGGGGGCACGCGCTCCGTGCCTTCGTCGTCGCTGTCGCTGTCGCCGGTGGCCTCGGCGCCGGCCATGCCCAGTGCTGCTTGTCTGCGTCGCCTCTCTGCAGGGGTCTCTCCCGTGTCTGCGTCCTCGCCGCTGGCCAAAGATTGGCTTGCGAGGACGGCTTGCCGGCGTTTGCGCTCGGCAGGCGTCTCCGCCGGGAGGTCTTTAGACGACGGCGAGGGACTTCGCGAGGCAGCCGGTCGACGATGCGATGACGCGGACTGGGAGCCTCCGCTGCCGGTGCTGCTGCTTTCTCCGGAGGAGCTGCTGCTGCTCCCGCTGCCTTGCTCGCGAATCACGGGCACGGCGGGCAGACCTGCTGGTCTCACGGGCGGGTCCTGCCGGGCTATCTGCTTGACGGCGGAAGAGGCCGTCGAGTGGTCCACTACCTCCTTTCGTGTGCCGACATCAAGCTTCTGGACCTCTTTGATGAAGTCCTCCTTCGTCATGCGTTGCCCAACGCCGCCGATCGTGAACCGAATCTTCTTGTCATCTGCCTCTTGCACCTGTGCCGCGCTCTTTCTCCTCTGCATGCCGCTCGCCCTTCCGAAGCCCGACCAACCAGTCTTGAGCGGCGGCCTGCCTGACGAGGCACTGCCAGCTTCGCCTTCTTCGGCGGCTGCTTCTGGATTCTTGTTGTCCTGCCGCGTTTTGGCCCCGAGGCCGAAGTATTTCAAGCTGGCTCCGAGCAAGTCATTGCCCTCCTGAGCTTCAGCCTTTTGCGAGGGCAGCTCATACGTTTTGACGACTTCACCAGCTTCGTCCTCGACAATGATCTGATAAGTGCATAGTCAGCAAAATGCAACAATATCAAGCGCGCTCCGAAAGGGTAGATCATACCGTGTTGCCGAATTGGTAAGCTCGCGCCGGCTCGTGCCGACGCTCACTGCTGGCCTTCTCCTTTCGCTTCTCGAGCTCTGAAGAGTACAGTTCACTCATCTTCTGCCGAAGGCGGCCCAAGGACCAGCCGGATTGCTCGGGATCGAGCCGCAGGCCCTCGTTGGGTCGCGGAAGCTCCTCCCTGCCTTCCTCGGGTGTCGGCTGAACATCGAGAACCTCTCCGTCTTCGTTTTCGAACACAATGTGATCGCCTTCATCAAAAACCTCTACCCGTGGAGCCCGGCGGTGCGAACGCGAAGCCCTCTCTTCGTCACCTCCCACATCTTCCGACTTCTCAAGCTCCGTCTCTCTGCGGCTGTCCTCGGTCAAAGTCGTCGAGTCTGTCGTCTCGTGTCTCGGCGGAGAGCGCTCCTTGTCGGGAGTCCCGCCGGCTGGTGTCTGTCGGTTGGGGAATATGGCGGACTGGCTCACCGGACCACCAGGTCCTATCCCGTCGTCCCACTTATTGCTCTTTCGCTTTCTCGAAACCAGAGACGAGGCCCTACTTCCCGTGCGACTGGGGCTGTCCTCATCCCGCTGGCGACGCAGAAAGTTCGGAGGAGGAGCGAGCGTGCCGGGTGGGAAGGCGGGCTCCTTTGGGTCGTCAAAGGAAGTCTCTGACATGGCTTTGGCTTGCGATCGAGACTGAGACGAGATACGAGGCAACCTATTCATCCACGAAGGTCCCTCATCGGGAGCCGCCGTATATGACATGGTCAGGGTCAAGGTGTTGATGCGCTTGCCGAGGGTGAAGACGGCGATCGATGAGCCATGGATGAGAATGGATGAGATGACAAGGAATGTGACGATGGGCCAAACGAGGTAAATCAGTGCGTAGTTACTCGAATCTTCCGGTGGCAAGTCTGCCAGAGGCACGGGCTCTTCGTGTTCAAGTTCGGCCCTGGCAAGGATGGCGACAAAGATGGCGCCGACGCCGATGGGCCCGAAATGGCCGGCGAATAGCGCCTCCCGCCAGTTCTTGACGTCCGGTATAAATGTCTTGAGAGCCATCATGATGGGGATGCGTCGGAAGAGGAGCACGAAGATGGCAATGACAACGAGCCGCCACGCTGTCATGCCAAAGACGCCGTTGTTGTACTGCTCCCACGGGATAATGGTGCCAAAGTAGACAAAGTAGGTCAAATTGAGCAGCAAATCAATGACGTTGGACACGTGCGACTCCTCCGTCTTCTCGCCGAACCAACCATCGTTGGAAAAGCCGACGCCGGCCGAGAAGCCGACGAGAAGATCATCGACGCCGAGGATGCTGCCGGAGCCCGCGCAGAAAAGGGCCACGACGAAGTAGAAGACGAGGAAACTCTCACGGTCGATCAAGTCACGCTGCTCGGCGAACTTTATGCCGTGGCGGGCAATGTAGCCGACGGCGAAGCCATAGATGGCGCCGAAGATGCACTCGTAGAGGAGGACGTAGACGACGAAGTGGAAAGAGACGTCCTTGGCATTCTGGTGGTACTGGATGAGGTATAGCGAGAGGTATATAAAGGGAAAAGCCATGCCGTCGTTGCAGCCCGACTCGGCAGAGAGCAGGTCTCGCAAGTGCTTGGGCACGCGCTTGGCAAACTTGCCCTTGCCGACGACGGACGAGGCCAGGACGGGATCGGTGGCGGTGACGCAGGCGGCGACGACGAGCGACTCGAGCCAGCTGAGGGGCGGGATCATCCACCAGATGACGAGGCTGACGATAAGCCAGCCAGCCATCATGACGGGGACGAGCAGGAAGACAACGGAGCGCCAGTGCTTCTCCATGTAGAACTTGGGCAGTTCGACGCCGACGGCGAAGCACTGAACGACAAGGACGATGCGGGAGAACTCGAGGGTGACGATGTCGGCGCTGCCCCACTCGTTGGGGTTGATGAGGTTGGCGGCATGAGGGCCGAAGATGACGCCGCACAGGGTGGCGACGGTGGCCTCGCCAATGTACATGCGCTCCTTGATGAAGGAGGAGCAGAGCATGAAGAGGGAGGTGAAGCCGCCGAGGATGATGTAGACCAAGTGCGGCTTGGTGATGTCGATCTGCTCCCACGCCATGATGCCGTGCGTCCCCTCCTGCTCGGGGCGCTTCCACGGTCGGCTACCGCAGCGTCGGGGTCGACGAGGGGCGCTTCCGCCGTTTGCTGGGGAGGTGCGGCCCGGAGGTTCGCCTGTCGCGGCGATCAGTCGATCTCGAGCCGAGGCCGTGGCAGGGCGGAGACATGCAGGTCGAGTTGCGAAGACGCTGGTTGATGGGGATGAGGTCCGATGATTTTTGCCCGCGGGCGCAATCGGCTGCAGGTGCGCCGGCCGGATCAGGGACTGCGGATGCGGCGTGCCGGGCACAGGGCGAAATGCAAGACACGGCGCTGGCGGATGGACAAGGAGTCGAGGGCCGGATACGGGCTCGGGGCGTACGAGGATTGGAGCGCGTGGGGGAGAAATGTCTCGCGATGTCTCGGACGAAAGGTGTGTCGTCACTCGGCGGGCGGCGGGTCCGGGCAGCAGGTACTCGCGCTTGCCACCAATGACGAGCTTTGCCTTACTCGTACAGGCAGATGGCAGCAGCACCACCGTCCGATGATGATGAAGCAGCAACAACACTCCTACTCCGGCAGCTCGAGAGGACGAACAGAAAAAAAAAGAAAAAGAGAACGGACAGACGGCGTTGCCCTCGGATTAAATGCACCGGCAAGGATTCGCTGCCAACTGCTTATCATTGACAGGGCCAACCTGGGAAGGCCGTTCGTTAGTGGGGAGGCTGCAGCGGGGCCCGGCCTGCAGGCTCTGAACCCGCAGCGCTCCTCAGTGGCCCGCCGACGCCCGCCGCCCCATGCAGCGCAGCGCGGTGCCCCGCTCCGTTTGCCGCCCGGGAGCCTCTGTATGTATGTATGTAAGTCGACGCCGCGCTCCCGGCGACGTGACCGGCCCGCGTGCAACGGGCGCACCTGGTCGACGAGGCACGGAAAACAAAAGCCAGGGTCTCGGGGGGACACAGAGAGTGTCATCGGCGGCAGCCGCGGGTTGAGTGCGAGACGCGCTGGCCGCCGCCAAGCAGCCCGCGCCGTTGGACGCTGAATGCGCGGTCCACACCCACCCACCAGCCCACCCGGCTTGGCCCGGCGGGCGCACTGGATTGGCCGCTGCGCTTATGCTTATTGCTGTGCCCAAGTTGGTTTGCGCCTCCATCCCGGCTCCCCGGCCCTGGGCGTCGGCGACGGGCTGCAGGCGGTGCGCGTTGTGGTTGTGGTTGCTGAAGCCGTCGTGCAAAACGAGGCCGTCGCTGCAGGAGCATGCCCATCCATGCCCGGTGCATCAGCACGTCGCTTCATGTCGATGCATGAGTCGGCCAAGACTGCCAAGGCCTCGACGCGGGCCGGCCGTTGCCTACTCGTATGTATGTATTGGTCCAAGGATGCTCAAGAGATTTCCATCTCTTGGCTACAGCCCAGTGCTGCCCGTCACTGAGTCAGACTGAAGAATCCCACGTCGCCTCGTGGCAATCAGACATGACATGCGCCGCCCCGACGCTGCTCGTGCCGCCAAGTAAGTCCAACGTCGTGGCGATTCATCCTTTCTCTCGACGCATGCGCAGCGACGTCATGCGCGATTCCGTCATCTGCCCCCGTCGCCCACTAGCCAGTCCCCATCAGAGCCGTCCCTTCTCCGCATCTCAATACCCCGACTGCCGCTTCGAGATGCAATCTTTAACGACTTGTTCCGTCCCCTTTGCCCCGCAGTAACAGGCAGCCTTACTCGTACTGCCTCGCGCTGTTCGTAAAGGCAAGTCGGCCGTTTTAATCCTCCGTCGTGGCACACCATCTACCCAGTGATTGCCAGTAGAATCATCGTCTCACGGAAGACGATTAATTGGAAGCAACGGGGCCGAAACCAATATCCTATCTAGACTACTCAGGCAGCGGTGTGCTGTTGACGCCGACCAGGGCAGCGCCCGCATGGATCTTCACACATATGGCGTTCACTTCGCCCGATGATCGGCATCTTCACCTATCGATGGCTCAGCCCTCGGCCTCACGCTGCCGCAAACGTCCAGCTCGTCACCCATGTTCCGTGGGGGCTGAATAACACCGTTTTATATTCGTACATGACATATGCAGAGCAAGGGATTTCTCCTCAAAGGAAATGGTATCTCATTAGTCATTGCTATCCCGATTCTCCCCAGTCAAACCTTTCGCCCAACGTGCAAATGCAAAAAAGGTTGCTCTCCTCCGGATTATTGAATCCTAGCCAAGTCGGAACGCCCCCCCCGCCCCCCCCTCTCTCCAAGGCGCTGCGGGACGTGCTGCCGAGGATTTGTCACTTGCTCCTTCATTACAACCGATGCTGGAGCTTTCGCCCTCCCAGTGTGTTGTCCAGATGGCATTCCCCGGCTCAAAAACGAGCTGACCACCTCGGCGTGTTTCTATGCAGCCAAAACAAGGCCCACAACGCATGCAATGACGATGTGTATTTTATATGCGCCCATCGTTGTCGGCGTGCCGTTTGCCACAATATCAGCAAGACCCCCGCCTCCGCTACCCGGTATCCCCGTTTGTCTAGGCCGCCCTGCTGTCGTCGACGATTTCGTTGGTGAACCTGGCTCGTCGGCTGCAGACGGCTGCGACGATGTTGTGGTCACTATCTGCGATGTGCCAATGGACTGGGTGGTGCTGCTTGTTGACGGGGTGGTCGACTCGGACGTGTCATCTGGCTGAGATGTCAAGAAGGTACTCGCCGTACTCGTGGTTGTCGTGGTGCTTTTGGTGCTCGCGGTGCTCCTTGTGCTCGTCGCCGAAGGTGAGGTGGTTGTGGGTGCTGGAGGTATGATTGTAAAGCTTCTCAAGGTGGTCTGCGGCGGTGGTGGTGGCGGAGGCGGCGTGCGCGTGACTATAGTTGTTGTCGTTTTGCCATCATCGCCTGATCCGCAGAGGGCGTCCACAAGAGTACCCTTTTGAGCTTTATATAGGAGAGTGTCGGGACCAATGCTGACCAAGTCGCACGATGCCTGGATGTTGTACTGGGCGTCGGTCAAGCTTTGTTGGCATTTGGGGGAGCAGGATTTGCTTGTGAGGTCGCGGAGGCTGCAACCTTGAATCGGGGTGTTGTAAGCCAATATGCAGCTGAGCGGTATCGAAATCGACGATATCATCTGGAAGTTGGACAGCGACAGCGCAAGTGTTGCGCCCGACGCTGTGCTGGCCCAGAGCAAGACACCGGCCAGTCTGACTGAGCGCGCCATCCTCCGCCTCGCCATTTGCTTGCGCAGGACTCTGAGTCCAGCCGGATGGCAGACGACGTTATCGACAGCGTCTCCTCTCGACCCGAGGAGGTAGACCTGGAAGCAAGGACGAGTATGCTTTGCCGGATAAATTAACGAGGTCCTAGGCCCTGCGATGGAACGAGGGCGGTCCTGGAAGATCGCTGAGAAGTGACGTGATGATCGTCTACGGCGCCGCGCTATGATATGCCACGCGAAACGTAGTCTGTCACAGGTGAGCCAGTATGATGGCACGGTGGCCTCGGCTCTTGGGTTCCGTAAACGCCTTGTGATCCACTGGAAGCCTTCTGGGCCTGGGGATCGTGCCCGTCGTTGCAGCCTTCTATGGGTCCTGGCGATTGCCCGATCTGCCGACGTGACGCTCCCGTCGCACGTGAACGATTGGGGAGTTCCACTGCAGCTTGTTTCGTTTTCATGCAACGAAGCCGAAGAAAAGAAAGGCTGCTGCCTAGACGGCGAGGCGACTTGAATAAAAGCCCTCCAGACTGTAATTAGATGCAGGTCCAGCGAGGTACGACGATAGTGTCGTAGGAGGGCGCAGATGAAGACTCCAGACGCAAAGTCGGGCGAGGAAGAGCTTCACGACGGTTTTGCTGGGCCGCTCTAGCCTTTTGATCAAAGCAGCTACAATAAGGCAAGGGAGTTCATCGGGATTGACGCTGGACGTACCGTTGCATTGTGGCAGTCGCCAACGAACGGAAACGAAGGGGGTCAATCGTTTTAATCTGGCCGCGATGGCGGGACAAGATGTGAGCAATGCGAAGCGACTAACTACTCCTCCAAGCGGCCAGGACGTGGTCATACAAGGCTCACGGAACATGATGCTGCGAGTAGCGGCGAGTCAAGGGGCCAAAGCCAGTACAGTTCGAGGTTTCGGGGGCAGAACGAAACATCGCGTGTTTGAAGTCGGCTGGCGCTCGGGCGTGGCATGTGCGCCATTGGCTGGAACGCCTGTGACGTCGCTTCCAGCCCCGGCCCTGCCTACCCTGCACCCCGGGCGGCTGACGAGTTGGCCTGGCTGTCGTCTCCCTGCTCGATTCCGTGAGCCACGAGCGAATAGGTACCGATTGCCTGGCAGGTTTGCAAACGAGCGAGTCCATCAGCGTACAAAGAAGGCCAATGTTGACGGAACAACGCGCCCAAACGCAACTTTGACTGGGTTGGGTGACGCGGTCAGCGGTCAGCCTTATGCCGGCGGCCAAGTTCACGACGCTCCACGTCTATTCGTGTGAGGGCAACGGGCGCACGGGCCGGCATGGCACGCGTCCCCAGGCGCCCTTGAACACTGGACCCAGGGACAGACGAATCGCCGCCTCCGCCGTAGACTCCACCTGCAACGGAGGCATCCTTCCACTTCGGGCCGCTGGGGTCTGGGTGATTGGCCCTGCGGCTGCCATCAAAGATCCACATTTTGGTTTACGCATCTCTGGCACGCCGTGACACGAGAGATCAAGAGAGGTCCATGGTGGAGGACGGATGGGACGACGAGGATGGAACAGCGTAGAGTGAGAAACCTTGTATACGTGGTTTTCCATTGCATACCTACCTTATACCTTCTGTTTGGCATTGCTCGCGGAAGACAACAAGAACTAGGAACTTTACCGGGCTGTGACTGTGACTTACAAGGGCTCATTACCAACAATCTGGCAGTGCTCGTCTGCACCACCACGTTCGTAACCAGGCAATGAATGATAAGTGTTTCTCAAAGTAATTTGTTTCCCTCCAGCCTGCGTCCACACTACTTCGGCGCAATTCTGTGCCGTGAGATTAGCAGTCACATCGCCGATCCAAATCAGAGGCAATGGCCCCTTCTCAAGTTGAAGCGATACAGTTTTCTGACAAAATGGAGGTTACAAAACACCCGTCAATATCTGAAGATGGAGCCGTTACTAGCTTCTCCCACATAATTGATGATATCTGGCAAGTTTCATCAAGTTGGCCGCCCCACGTTCTGCGCAAACTGGCCGATGACGTTCCCTGGCGGGCTGTATTCACAAACAAGATACCACCCCATCGAGTCACCACAGTATCTTCGACCGCATCCGACCTGGGTAGTGCCCTTCCAGACGAGCTGCGTGAAATGTCCCGTGGCCTCCGAGAATCCAGGGTGGTTGTAGTCATACAGGCTCCCCTCATTTCCGAACGCCTGCGTGCTGGTCGTGGGCGAGCTGAACCCGAAGGCAATGTTCTCTCCGTAGGGCCCGCCAGAGTGCTTGAACGCACACTTGTTGCCGTTGAGGTAGTTTGAGGCGTAGTGCGCGAGGCTATCGCTCCAAGTAAGAGGCTTCGCGCCGTGATGGCTGCGGTAGCCGTTTGTGGTAGAAAGGATGGCGGCCTGGAAGGTCGTGGGGTCGACCCAATTACGGTCCGTGGGCGACCTGTCGTTGGCTGCTGGAACAGCCATGGCCATGCCAGCAAAAGCAACGAGGACCATGGCTGCGGGACGGAGGAGTGAGGCCTTCATGTTGTTTCAGTCGACAAAGAAATAAGGGTCAAATCTCCCATGGGCCTTGTGAACTCAATTTATAGCGTGATGTCTTGCCTAACTTAACCCGCTGCTCAAGCCGAAATTGGCAGATGCCACCCGGATATTTATACATTTTTAAACCTCCGGCGCCTGTTTACCCTTTCATTCCTCTCACACACGCCACCACGACGACGGGCCGTGCCAGTGCTTGTCGTTCCCTTGCATGACCCCTGCAGCAGTCAATAGTCCCTTGAAGTTCCACCGATATTGATCCCGTGAGAGCATCATTACCTCGTCAAACACAGTAAAGCTTTGCATTGCAATTCTGTGAAGTAGAATCGATTGGTTACACACGATAGAGGGTGTGCGGTTGCATTTGTAGCCGGGCATCGAGATTACTTGTAGGCCACCTCCTCATTCCTCCCAGTTAGCAGGCGTCCGGCGGATGTCAGATGTTCGAACTAAGTCAGTGGGTCCGGGGAACCACGTTCGAGGGAACGGGTCGAGGTCCGATACGAGCGGACAAATCGATTTGATCCAAGTTCTGAGACTGAGGGTGCGGGTAATGATCCCGACGAAGACGTTGGCACTCGACGGCTGACCTCCATCTGACCCTTGGTCGCCAACTTTCCTTTTTAGGTTGCCACGAACTATTTCAAAAGCTGATAGTGCGAGGCGAAGTCAACAAGACGCATCGGTCTGCACCTCGGTTGATCGCGATGCACTTCGGCTACACTAGCCAATACGGTTTGACTTCACGCTGCAACTATCCCGACATCAAGGTGCCGGCCGCCACTCACGCGACTGCAACAACCATCGTCAGCCTACTATAGCTGAAAACAATGCAAGCAAGATCGAGGCTATTTGCTTTTTACCTCCCGAGCCGCTCCAAAAGCCATCTCTGACCAGGGTATTAGGGCCCATTGTTTCATCATCTATGAATAGAGAGACTTGACGTTGGACGTGGTTGCAACCATATCGGTGAATTGGTGTATTAAATAAGTCGCGAATCACTCACACCTAGTCCTGTCGCATCGAGTCACCTGCTGTTTTCGTTAAAGAATTGGTGTGATTGCGCAAAGGTAGCTTTTTGCCACGTCGTTGGCATGAGAGCCGGCGTGAATGTGAGACTTGATGACTGATCTTGCGGCCTTTCCTTCGCATCGCCATCTGCTCGTTGGTGGCGGATGTTGGGACCTGCTGGTACGGCAGGCTACGCTACCAGGCCGCAGCCTGTTCTGACGGCTCCAGCAGAGGTCCGCGTAGATGCCTCGAATATCATACCGAAGTCAGCTCAGGGAAGGACGTTTTGGTGGCGAAAAGTCAACCAAGTTTCAGTAAGTTAGACAATTCAAGGCACTCATTACCTCTTGGGGTATAATAAATGAAGTTGAAGCGGCGGGACATCAGCTCATGAACTTGTGGGCAAAACCTATGTCGGGCTGCATTAATCCGTGGTGATATGCTGGAAGTTTCTGCACAAAGAAGCAACGGCATTATAAGCCGCAAGGCCTGTAAAGTGAGCAGACGGGCTGCCTTGCGCTGCGGGCGTCTTTTTGGGCCGCTGCCTGCAGCCCGCAACGCCCAGTCTCTCGCTCTGCGTTGCTCGTCGAGGCTGTGAATGGCAAATCCAACAAGCCATGCCGATCTGTTGATCGATGGGGAAGAACATTCGAGTTCCTGGACCGTGGCCAAGAGCATCTCCGAACAACTACTGCGAAGCAAGTAGTTGCTGAGATGCAACATGTTCCCTCGGTGTACGCCACCTTCAATGGAGTCCTTGTGATTGTTTCTGGCCGTTTGAGGGTAATTGTCCCGATCAATGGAATTGAATGGAACGCTACATCGTGAGCCATGTGACAATAGTGAGGAAAGAGACAGGAGAAAACATAAAAAAAGGTCTTCATTGATGGTAATGGATGTTCACCGACATTCCGGCGGCATAACTGGCTTGCAGGCTGCAGCTCTGTCATGCGCTTCCACTACATGCAACTAGTCCTACATTGTACTTTTCTTTTTGCCACTCACTCCAGAAAGCCAATGAGGGCCGCTCGTATGCAACGTTAACTGCTTACTCGAACGTCTCGCTGTGAGACATCGGAGTGTTCTAGCTTGGCGCCTCAATCATCTGCCTTTATACGCCCGGCCATGCAGTATCGTCGGTGCCTCTTCCTTTTTTGCCTTCTCAAATTGACGCGAAAATTAACGGCCAGGATAATATCAAAGCATTATTTGAATGGCCTCGTTTACAAGAGCGACCATTACGCCGACGAGCGATCCTTCAGCGCCAAGTGATAACAATACAACCAATTTATGGCCTTATACGACACACCGAATCAAATGTCCCACTCCTAAGGCGGCATCGCCTTCCTTACAGTGGTTCAGATCCTTTCACGACACCCTAATCTCGATAGAAAGACTTGTGATGCCAGGATGGTGGGATGGGAACTCTGATGTTGAACATGCTTTGTTTTCGGCGTATTCAGGTGGCAAAATTGTCATCATTGGAGCAAGGCTTTCCTGTGGTTGTTGCCCTGGTAAACTCGAGCAGCATACTGGCTTCTGACCACCACGCATCCGCCCCGTCCCGTCTCGACCCAGCTTCTCGACCCACCTCGCATCTGAGGGATCCTTGCTAACGAGTAGAAAATGCTTCAGGAACCGAACTCCAGACCGTCCGCCTTCCATGAGCCTTCAAAACATCGGGACAAAGTCAACGACGGCTGCCAGCCTATTACCATCCACAACCGGGTTTCACACACCATAAAGCTTGACTGCACTTGTGCCAATTGTTCTCAACTATATATCTGGCTCTTGCAACTAAGTCGTATGTCATGCTGGCTATTCTGACAGAGTGGAGGTCTTTGGCCCAAGGGCAGATGAACTTTGGCACAGTCCGGACCAGATGGACTAGAGGAGCAAGACACCGCGCTGAGCCACCTGGACAAGCATTTTTGAAGCACTTTCTCACCAGCGTGGCAGAAGCGACCGGAGAATTTGGGGAGGAGATGAGGTAAGGAAGGTCCAGCCTGTCCAGCCTTCCTATGGGCATCACTATGCTTTGCGATCAGTCACCTTTCTCTACAGAACGATGAAACGTTTGACCGAGCGAAGACGTGATCAGCATAAAGCTGGAAGCTGGCGACTGTCACCAAAGAAAGAGAAGGGGGCTAGCAGAGTGCAAGGGCCGAAGTACCCGGCCAAGTCAACGACCGGGGTATAGTAATTCTGAACAATCTGATGATGCAGCCCAAGAGCAAGGGAGAATGCCCCTCCCCAATGACTCTTCTGATGGACCATGGGCTTTTAATGCGTCGGTCGGGAATGTCGACTTCACAGTTCGCTGGCAGGTATGGAAAGTACCTGTATCATGGTCTCAAGGGCTTGCCCCTTGGTAATCTTGATTGAGTCATCCCGGCTGTCCAAGATCACGCCGTGTAAGTCATACTGGTGGCACCCAACCTAATCCCAGCAACTCAGCGCTATTTTTGTCTTAAGTGTAGACCGAAATATTTGCCCAATTACTCGCTGTCCATGACGCATGGAGGATCATCGTTCACTGAATAGCGGTATTAAGCGGAGACGAAGCCGCGAGAGCTGTTCAGAAGGCGTACTTTAACTCGAAATAATGACGACGACAGATCTCAATCCTCATCGTGGAAAACCAGTCCGACATGAACCGTGGATTCGAGGCGCGGGCCCCGAAACCTGCTATGTTTAGGGATGCAATCTCCAATCAGAAACGGGGAAGGGTTTCTTCTTCCATTATCCAAATACGGCGGACGAACTCTTTCTCGCTGGCGCCTGCAGTGAGGGCACTGTATTGGAAAATAGGCTGTCTGCTTGTAAATCGTATCATTGCCCCTTCATCATTCAAAACGTTTGGCACTTCGCTCTGCCGCGAGCCCGCCATCAGGTCCCGAGATCGGTCTATGAATTCGTCATCAAAAGTCTAATGGCCTCGGAGCTCTAGCTTTAGCCGAGGAACCAGGGGGCTCGGTGCTGGGTCATCGGGCTTGCGCCGCGCGTAAATAGGCGCGCCTTCATAAACTCTCATAGATTTAGGTCGATTACTTCGTGCCTAAAGTCGACTTATGCCGTCGGCGAAGGGAGGCTGCTGGCTCACAAGCCACCAACCCCTTCCGCGGAGGGTCTGTGGCTGCAAATCTTGCCAGGTTCGTCCAGCGTGGCGCCCATCCCATTGTTCCTTTGCCTAAAGTTGGTCTGGGTCGGTAAACCGAATATTCCACCAACCCCCATCAAAGGGTCCACAGTTGGGAGAGGGCGACTGGTCGTGTGGGGTACATAGACGGCCAGGATTAGAGTGCGCCGTCGCAAAGTCGATGTCAATTCTGGTGATACAAACATGGTATCGAAAGGCCTTGACGCGGCCGGAATGCTCCGTTCCCGGCCCTGACCGACCTGTCTATTTGAGCAGCGTGATTTCAGAGAAGGCCGACTAGAAAGTTTGGTGCAATGCGGCAACAGTGACGTGGTTTCCATTTAACCGACCAGAACTAACGCTGGATGCATTTCGGCTTAGCAGGTCCCAATGTTTGCATCGAGCATAGAGTTTTCCATGCCTTTCAATGCGGCATCATAGAGCCTGCTAGGCTTCAGAGGCCTTTGATCTGAATTTAAAGCCCGTGGCCAATAAGCCCGCAGCTTTTACGCAGCCTTTCCCACAGACACCGGTCAGACGTGCCAAGCCGACCGGTCAGTCTTGGTCAACGCAGTGGCATTGACGGCTTCCCGAGCCCGACCCAAGTCCAAATTTTGTGGTATCAGTCGGGGTAAGCACAGTCCGCATCTAATTTCTCGTCTCACAGGCCCAAAATCCGGGGAAGCCAGGGGTGTAAACTTAGTGCGCGCACCAACTTGGGAACAAGCCAAGGGTCGTAATCGTGGGGCGCCAGCAATTCCCCAGCTTTCCCCGGACCAACCACGGCGCACCCTGGACGGCGGCTCGGGTATTGGTAAGTGCTGGGGGTGATTCAGCCTCGGTCGGAGGGCGCGGCGCGCGGACTTTGACCGGCTGCCAGGCTGTCAAGTACTGTGCAGCCACCTTAATGCAGATGCTGAGCCAACAAGCCGATCTCGAAGGATGGCAGGGAGTAGCTCGATGCCAGTCGGAGTATGAGGAGCTGCGTAACGAACGCGGATCAGTGACCTTGACCAATTCAATCCAACAGTGAGAGTTGGAATACTCCCGCCTTCCAGCCTCAGCATTACAAGACCCTCAAAAGGCGCAGGCAGGCGGAGTAGCTGGGTTTTGTTGCTATCCAAGATTCTGCTTCCAACTTTATGGCGACGAGGAATAGGAACAAAGCACCTCCCATGTTGACCTGTAATTATGGGCCAGAAAATCAAGGGATGTGTCCTGCCACAAATCAAAACCGTGACTCAAATTATTCTAATGCTGTTCGGCTGCTTGACAGTCTCAGTGAACCGGTTGCCTCGCTTGCGCGGAGCTACTGGCGAATAGCAATCGCTCAATTCGACAGGCATCTGCTGATGGCTGCAGCAGGCATGTCTGAAGCCCTCCGTCCGAACCTGGCGGTTGACTGCGCAGCCATGTTCTAACTTGCCTTTGGCTATTGGCAGAGTTCCAGGCTTTTGATACCACTTGCGAGTTGCCGTAACGGCAGTTCAAAGACCTCAGTACTCGTAGAGTGATGGTTAGCCGGGAGACCATGTGCACCCTCCTCGGGCACACTATCCTCAACGGAATAAAAAGACCTGGCCACGTCCGTTATAGCCAATGGCCGGCTCCTCGAATCAGTTGGAATTGCATGCGCCTTCATAAACAGACGCAGCCATGAAGCGAATGCGTTCCCAATGGCGGACACTGTGAAAACTGGTGGAAAGAGCTGCAATGACCACTTGGTTGGTGGGACGAATGATACAAAGGCCTGAGGTATGGTCATCGGAATTTACCTAGCGATGCCGTCCATGGTGGCACAGGAGAAAAGACGTTTAAGCATCATGTTGAGCTCGTTTTGCGGATCTTTCTCCCTCCAGCCCATTGAACCATTCCTGAGGCACCTGAGCTGCGAAAACAAAGTCTTCGACCAACTGGCCATTATTGACGGCCAGAAACCGAGCCAATGTGCTTCTCTCTGGCAATTCTCGTCAATTGCCAACAGCAAGTTCTCCAGATTGCAGATCAATGATAGGCCGAAAGAGCCGGAACCGAATTGTCTTGCCGCTCCTCCAGCATCAATGTCGGAGGAAATGGCCGGCCCTAAGTCTCGACCAGGCCATGCATGCTCCGGGAGTGGGCCTCGACTCGCGGCAAGGGCACCGACCCAGTGCTGGCGGGAGCGTTGAAACATCATGGGGGGCACCAACGCGGGTTGAAAGACCCATATGCCAGGGGGCTGTGCAACAGGAGGAGAGCCGGGAGTGTCTGCATCGCTTCGGGGGCAATCTGCACTGTGCAGATCGACAACATGGCGCCTCATGAGCCAGATAGCCTCAAACGCGACTCCCCAGATGTGGTGTGATGGATGGAGCGATCGTATGGGCCCGTCACGCCGGTGAGTGTTCTGGCATCTACTGAGCTGCGTCTAAGACAAGGCTAGGAGGCGGTAGCATCTGCCGCGCGGATTTGGAAACGAAGCGAAACTCCGCCTCGCTCTCTGGTATACGCCGCCCATTGTCTGTAAGTCCGCCGCCAGCCGAGCCGCATATATCATACTCGTACGTAGGGACTTCTGTGGCCGTTTGAGTGCTGCATCTCTACGATACTCCCGAGGCATGATTGCTGTTCATTTCCGGCCAAAGCGGATCGTAACTGAGAACCACCTGGTGTGATGAATGCGCGACTGTCATGGTCTCGGATTGAAAAAAACCGGTGTGGCCTGGGGATGCAGTGGGGGTCGCCTATTCGCGGCGAGGCTCTTTGTATCGTGCGACCGACAGGACATCCAAAATCAAGACCGTTCGGGCCGCCCCATAGAGAGTCCACAACCATTTGGCCGAGACGTTATCGTGAGCCTACAGTAGCAAGCGGCTCCGGACCGCAAGGGCAGCCAAGAGTCATCTCTGGTGGGTCGTTCTTCGTTTCTGCAGGCGGCGTGGCAATGGGAGTCTGTGCCAGCGAAACGCAGACCTGCATGAGCTGCTAGTGTGAACGACTTCGTGGTGTGTGGCAGGGTCTGCTGCGTTGTTGTGCAGGCGATACCCTTTTCGTGATGCTTGCAGACGGCGATTTGGCTAGCCCACCCTATCAGAGGAGCCTCACAGCCTCATGGCCTGAGCACTGTTGCGCCTGTTTGAGGTTCTTCTCGTTGATGCTCGGCACAGCTCGCCTTGGCCGCCCAATTGCTTGCTGTCCATCATGGCTGGCACTGGCGGTGAGCGCCGTGGATCGATAATGGCGCGACCCATGCCGAAACTGGGCCGAACCTTGCTAAGGGGCAGGTCCATATTGTTCCACACCCGGCCGTGATAAGCGTCCAGACCAAGTCGGCGCTAATGTCTGCAGCGAGGTCGGTCTGGTTTCGACGACGGAGTGCCGTGCTCGGTACCAGCGACGGCGATTCGTCGGCCGACGAGGCAAGCCGGGCGGGAGAACTACTGGTGACTGGACTGACCTGCAGACGGACGGACCCTTGCGCTTCCCCACTGTCGGCGATGCGGTTAATTTCATCCACATCGTGCAAAAGCGTGCGTGTGCTGTACCAGCGGTGGCGTTTGTTGGACGTCCAGAGCTCCCCTGGTTACCTCAGGCTCACGACGCCGGCGCCGCCCAAGGCACAGTGCGAGTCGGAGGCTTTAGGGCGCAGCCGACGAGTGTCACCAGCCGACCCGACGCCTCACGAGTTACCTTGCGAATAAAGGTGACAGATGATGGAGCACTGCTCAACTCGTCTGGCATACCCGGTGCAACCTGTGCACCCTGAAAGTATACGCCGAGCAGCGGGCCGTCGCAAATAGTAGAGCTCGACGGCTGGTAGGCAATGCAACGACATGGCCCACCTCGAGTGGATGGGCGGGAGCAGCAAGCTCGGAAATGGCGCGGCGCAGAGAAGGTGGCGCGTCTGGCAGCATTTGTGTCGATCAGGAGACTGTGCTTGGAGATGCGCCAAAACTCCATACTTGATTGTAGTTTTAGCCAGGTCAGAAACGAGGCATTTGTCTGCAAGCTCGAGCGCACCCATGCGGTGGTGACTTGGCTCGTTGCTCACCAGCCTGGACGCCGAAGAGGTACCCAGCACCTTCCGGTGTAACTGAGCGACCGCCTTCGGGAGACGCTCACGAAGCTTAACTCGAGCACGACATCATGACTGCAAAGAACGAGTAGATGCGGCTGTTGTGAGGCCAAGTGCCGGCAATCTCGCTTGTTCAATACTGATATGCGTGCTTGCGAACACGCTGGAGCCGGGACGAGCAGACGGCCCAGCATGGAGTTATGCAGATGATATATACATGATATGGCTGTTAGGGATCCGGATACAGACGCACGCACAAACAGGGGGCACAGGCTGTCAAGGAACTCTTCCTCTATCGTCTCAACTGTTCACAGCCAGGTGCCAAAGCAGGATGCTGCACTCCGTACGGAGTACAGAGTACGAGTACGCCGAGTGTGTTGCGGACCTCTTTGAGACTGGTGATGGAGCAACCAGCTTCTCTCAAGCCGTCCATAGGTTACCCAAGGTGGTAGGGTCGCAGGGCCCGGTCCGCCTGCCCCAAGGTAGCTCGCACGGTACGGCGGACGGCATGGGCTGGGCCAATGGCAGGTGCTGAGGTGCAATGGAGTCGACCCGCCAGCGGGTTGGGCCATCGTACCCACTTGACAATCGATCGACTGCTAAATCCGTCCCTTCACCAGAGGCCACTAACTCGTACTCGTCCCTACCTAGGAAGGCACGTACGGGTCGGATAGACTGCGTCGCTGGCCGACGACCGCGGGCGTTTGCCACCACGGCTTTGATACGGAAAAAGGGAAACAAGGACGTTCATGTGCAACCAGAACGACGTCAGTAACAGACAGCCCGTTGGGATTGAGAGGTTCAGAGAACGCGCCGCGGCCGGACATCGTCTGCTTTAGGTAGGCGGGCAAGGTGCTGTGCTGGGCGGTGCTAGATGACAGCGGGTACTTCCACCAGGGTGCCGTAGTGCCTTTCGCCAGTCCGTCGTCGCAAGCTGACCCCTAGCCATGGGCTTCACGGACGTTTCATTGATCCCGTCCGTTGCGACTGCGGCGATACGTGTACCTTATCACCAAGAGTGCTTGATGCAACCCCAACAAGTAGGACCTTGCGGGACGGTACGAGCAGTGGCTATTCTGGCTCGCCTCGCAAGGGTAGGTTCGCTGCTTAGCGCACTTGACGCACAGAATCAGGCAAGGGTTTCTCGACCGAGTTGGCAGGGTTGTGACGGCACGCACTGTGCCAGCCGCTGCTCGAGGAACTGATGAGATTGAGAATGGGGTGTTTGCTTGCTTGGAAGCTCGGGCGCGCGCGCCTGCTGACAGCTGGTTGGCGGAAGCTGGCGGGCCTTCGAGGCGGTTGGGGAAGCTTGGAAGGCAGTTGTGCGTGCGCCCATGCTGTTTGTTGCCCAGCGCATATGACCGGAACAATCCTCATGGTCCCATTTGCGGTCAAGGGAAAACGCGTCGATTGTCGTCGAATGATTCGCTCTTGTCTGCTACTGACCGGACAGAAACACCTCGTGCTGCTTTCCAGAGGTGATGAAGGCCCAAGTATATTGCCGGAGCAAGCGGCAGACCATCCCGCGCCAGAGGCGCTGCAGTCACCGAAGGTACCAGGCAAGGTAGGGCAGCTCGGGAGCTAGCTAGCTACAGCTACAGCGTTGTTCTGCATCTCTAGCACGCCCCTTGGCGTCCCAACATGGCAACATAATGGAGATGCCCGCCCGCTGGCGATACACCTCGGTAATTTGCTGTCGGGTCGTGTAGTTGTCGCTCGAGCCCGGAAGCGGCTGTGCCGCATGAGGATAACTGCGCAGCGAGCAGCACCTGGCACAACAATGGCGGGCGCTTATCCTCGACGCGCTACCCAGAGACTGTCTGCAACCCACGAATAAACTCCGTGGGCGGAGATAGTCGACCCAGCGGCGGCGCTTCATCACTTCTCGTGGAGTCTCGGGCTGCTTGTTGCAGGGGGCCGGCTCCTGGCTTCCATTATCAATTAGCACCCAGCCTCAATGCAATTGCGGCGGCGGGCCTGATAGCGCCACGGGTCAGTCGAGCCTGGCGCATCAGCGGCCGCATGGCAGCGATCTCACACCAGCCGTCTTCCACGTTGCGCATCTTCCTGGCACAAGCTCGGCATCGCAAGTACTCCGTGTGGCGAAAGCCTTCACTTCTACTCACCCACGCATGCAGGCAATCAATTCTCCGTATGGCACACCGGAGCCTCGAGAGGCCCAGTGCATGGCGCTGCGGTGCGCTTCTGCACCGCGTCGCATCAGTCCCTGGCTGCCTTGCCCCCCGGTGGCTCCCAGGAGCGGGAGTCGGGTGCTAGAAGGAAGGTACTTGCGCCTTGTACTCTACATGCAGGGGCCTGCTGCCGCCACGAGAGAGACCGGGCCCGACCAAGCCGCAGCGCTAAGCCCGCCCGCACGTCGCGAGTCGCCGCTGGCCGGGCCTGCCTCGTACGCCGAGCGCAAGTACCTGTACCTGCACGGGGTGCATGGCCGGTACCGCGACCAGCCCGCCGCCAGCCCCTGCGCGCCACTGCGAGCGCCTGTGTCGGCGGCCGGGGTGTTGCCCTGGGAGGGCACTGTGCCGCCACACTGTGGGTCCTCGCGCTGCCTCCTTGCTGTCTTCGTCGGGCGCCTCTAAACCTTCCCCTTCTCCCTCCTCGTCTCTGCCTCTCCCGACCTTTTGCCTCTCACAGCTGCAATTGCGTCGACTGGCGGCCGACCGACAAATCCACGACGACAGATGGTATGGTGATGCTTCAATCTGTCGCCCCCTACGCCCCGGATTGACAGGCTCCTGTCGGCTGCTGAGCGCGCCTTTCGCCTCCCAGTCCTGCCCAGCGGCCCCTCCTCTGACCCAACAAGTTGCCGACCGACCTCCCCGCCATCCCGTCTCGCAGGCGCCCAGCGCAGCGCTGCCCCACGACGACAGGCAGACCAGCCACCCGATTGCAGTCGCCCTCCGCGCAACCCCGTCGCCGCCGCCGAGCACGACGACGACGACGATTTGCGACGACGAGCAGATAGGTCCTGCCATGGTTATGAATGACGCTGGCCCCAACAGGCTTTCGCGCACCTCCACAATGTCGAACCCCCCGCCAGCCAGCGCAGCCGTCAGTGGCAACCCGCCCAACCCGGACGATACTGGTGAGCCTGAAACCTGACTGACGCTTCGCTGCCTCGGCGTCGCTCGCACTGCCCCTCCAGTTCCCTCCTTGCCCAAGCCATGCCCTCCGCGGGTTCCGCCAATCTCACGAGCCCTGTGCCTTACTGTTCCATCTCGCTGACCGAATGCTGCAGCATCGACAATCACCGTCAACACCAAGGCGCCCGCCACTTTCCCTCCTCCCAAGACTGACAAGCCCCGCCCCCATGTCTGCGCGACTTGTCAGCGTTCCTTTGCCCGGCTGGAGCATTTGAAGCGTCACGAACGATCGCACACCAAGGAGAAGCCGTTTGAGTGCCCCGAGTGCGCGAGATGCTTCGCTCGCCGCGACTTGCTGCTGCGGCACCAGCAGAAGCTGCACCAGACGTCGACCCCGTCGTCTCGCCCTCGCAACCGCCGTGAGTCCGCTAGTGGCGTTGCCCCCGGCCAGAGCCGAGCCCGCAAGAACAGCGTCGCGGGCACTAATCCCGTGGGAGCCAACACGGCGGCCATGAGACCGAGGGCCAATACCATCAGCCATGTCGACGGTGCCGCTATGCAGATGATTGCATCTGCCAATGCCTCGGTCGCGCGGGGCATGGCTGCTCACAGCCGTCACCCGAGCCTTGCCGGCTTGCCAGTCCATAACCTGGACCATGTGTTTGGTGGCATGTCGGCGGCCCTGGGCCAGAGAGGGATGCCACACGGCCTGCCCAAACTGGAGACGGGACAACTTAACAGCAATGACTTTGATAATGGCCTTCGGACTGCCCCTCCGATGGCTGTTTTCAACACCGAGTTCGACTTTGAGGGTCTCCTGTTTGGGCCTGGGTCGACCATCAACCCCAACGCTCTGCATTACAACGATTCCCCGCAGTCCATGGCCATGGACCAGACTTCGCCATTCGGCCAGAACATGAATGATGTGGCGTCCAGCCAGCCTTTTGACGACGGCCTCGACTGGCTGACGGGGTTCGAGCACCAAATGTCGTTCCACACCAACGAGAATGCTGTCGACGGGTCCAGCCCGTCTGCCATCAGCACGACGAGCCAGAGTGGGATAAGCGATGTGATGTTGGATGGCTCAAACCATCCCGCGCCGGCCGGGACAAGTACCATGTGGCAACCCTCAGTCATGGGACCTCCACAGATGCCGAACCCGTTTGCGATGGATCTAAATGGCTCCGTCTTTCCTGATCTGCTCAATGGAGCTCCTCTATCACCTCAGCCAGCTTCTCAAAAGATCAATGACCCGTACTTCTCCACGCCTCCACCCTCGCTGAGCTCGCTGAGCCCGTCCGTCGTATCCGGGCTGAACGCGCAGAACCTGAACCAGTCCCTTGGCTTCAACGCCGGCCCGGAAACGCCGTCATCCCTCAGCGGCGGGAACCACGGCGCCTCCCCTGTGACAACCATCTCAGATTCCACGCGGACTGCCATAGTGAACACCCTCTCCCAGTGTCTGCCCTTTGGTGGCCGTAAATATTCCTTCACCTCTCAGAGCTCGCCTCTATCGCCCCAATTCCAAACAGGCGCGAATACGGCCTCCGCGCAGGCCACCAACCTGCCCAGTACACAGGACTTGCAGCGATATGTGGGAGCCTATCTGACCTATTTCCATCCCCATCTTCCATTTTTGCATCTTCCCACGTTGTCTTTTGATCTGTCTTCCAACCCGACTGGTCGTTTGCATGGTGTAGGTGGTAGCGGATGCTTGATTCTTTCCATGGCCGCAATCGGCGCACTCTACGAGATGGAACCCGCGCAATCCCGAGAACTCTTTGACATGGCGAAGAAGATGATTTTCTTTTACTTGGAAGAGCGAAGGAAAGCGGATGTTCGTAAAGCAGATGTCCGCCGCAGCACTCCTGGCGCTGATCAGAGCTCGCAGCCGAGCGAGAGTTCCACCCATACCCCCGTCTGGCTCGTTCAGGCCATGCTCCTCAACGTCGTCTACGGCCACAACTGCGCCGACAAGACTGCCAGCGATATCGCCTCCACTCACTGCGCAGCTTTGGTAAGTCTGGCTCAGGCGGCAGAACTGCTGAAACCGATCCGAATCGAACCCTCGGCAAAGCAGGATGTTCAAATGGTCGACGACGCGAACTGGAGCCGCAAAGCGGACCAGGAGGAGCACCAAGAGTGGCTACAGTGGAAAAGTATGGAAGAACGCAAGCGCACGCTGTATGCTGTCTTCATCATGTCAAGTCTCCTCGTGGCTGCGTATAACCACACACCGGCCTTGACGAATTCCGAGATCTACCTGGACTTGCCATGCGACGAAGAATTCTTTGCTCTAGAGTCCAGCGCGGCCTTTTTCGCCAAGGGTGGCGTGCAAGCGGCCAACCACAATCGCATGACCTTCTACGACGCTTTGGGAGAACTGCTCCGCACAAATGAGAGGCAGCAGAAGCAGCTCGCTCTCAAGAATAGCCAGCAAGCCTTTGGATCACCCGCAAACATCGCCGACCCGCCTCTGACCGATCTGAAGCCCAGCACCTTGGGCTGCTTGGTCTTGATCCATGCTCTGCACAACTACATCTGGGAAACGCGGCAAAGGCACCATAATAAGGTGTGGACAAATGAGGAGACGGAGAAGATGCACCGGCATATCGAGCCCGCCTTGAAGGCTTGGCAGATGGCTTGGGCCAGCAATCCTCACCATAGCGTCGAGAGACCAAACCCCTTCGGCATGGGCCCCATCTCTGCCGACGCAATCCCACTTCTAGACCTCGCGTATGTGCGGCTGTTTGTCAATCTTTCGCGGTCGAAGGAGAGGTTCTGGCAGCGCGATTGGGACGGGATGGTTGAGGAGGTGGCTAGTGGAAGCCAAATCATCCAACACGCGGAGCAAACGTTGGCTACGAGCTCAGAGTCCCCGCCAACTGCTCCGTCAGAAGGTTCCGGTCACGGGCCCGTCTTCGCCGTCGACTCTCCCATGACGCGAAACTCATCCGTGGACGTGTCTATCGGCAATCCGCCGGCGGCTGGTGGCATGGCCGGGTCGTCCAGCCAATCCACCACGCGCCGAGAGAAGCATCTGCGTAAAGCCGCGTTCTACGCCGCCGACTCCCTTGCAATGTCTGACAAACTCGGCGTGACATTTGCCGACTTTACCAGTCGGGAGCTGCCACTCCAGTCTGCTCTGTGTGCTTTCGACTGCGCCCAGGTACTTGCCGAGTGGGTGGCGACCCTCCAGGACAGGGTTGGACGCTATCTGGGAATACTTGGGCAGGATTCGGTGGATCTCGGCCAGGTGCCCGCCATCATGCTCCTTGAGGAGGAAGATGTCAGGCTTCTGGACAAGATTCGCGACATCCTAGCATCTGCCGAGATCAAGCTCCACTTGGACATGTCGTCGGGTGCTATGACTGGGATGGAGTCGGCGTTGCAATCTGATGGCCACAGCGGCTATGCGACTCAGATCCTCCGACTTACTGCTGCTATGATGGACAAGGCTGCGGTATGGCCGGTAACACACCTCATGGCCCGATGCCTCGAGACCCATGCCAATCATACACGAACCAGAGCCGAAAAATCTGCTGTGTTGTCAGACTGAAGGCGCACGAGTCTTGCCAGGCGCCTGTCGGCCTGCAAAGTCGCTTCATAGACATGCTGGAGATGTTAGGGAGCTATTGTTTAAAAAGCGATTCGAGGCGGCCGCCACGACTAACGAACCCTTGTTCGAACATCGACACCCGCATGTTCGGCGACGGACGATGCCGATGTTTTGTGCATAGAAACAAGGCTGTGGTTGGTGTTGGAATCCCTTATGCTGGAGAACTTTCACGGGGGCAGATGTGTTCGGTTGTCATGATTTATGTTGAAACCTTCGATCGGCATTTCGGCATTTGACCGTCATTTGGAATCTCATGAGGATATACCCATGCCTTTCGTATTGGACTGTTTAGGGTCGCATTTCGGTGGTGGATTTGCCTTTATCAAAGCTGGGCCAGAGCTATCTCTGCTGTGTCCTGATCGCCACTTGGCAGGGTCAGGTACTGACGTTGGCGTCTTGCTACTCGGTATGACCTCACGACTGCTGTGCGCAAAGCGCGGCCACTGGCGGCTTTGTATTTTGTCTTTTTTGCCGGACGGGAACCGTTCGAGAGCGAGGCGTTTCATGTGGAGTTCCTGACCTCGTTTCCATGTTGTCCGAGCTACTGCTATGGACGCACTTACGCAAAACACCCAACCGAGTCCAACGATGGATGGGTGGACCACATCTCTGAAGTGCATGAGAAGGGAAGGATGTCGCCATCCACGTCGAGTGTTATGTGAGGGTGTATTCTTTGTGAATTGGAAAGATCTCAGGGGAGGGCGTTCGAATGTGAGTCAGGATGAGTGATGTTGGTATTTTGTAAAAGGGTTGTGTAACGAATTTCATACAGATGATGATCAGAACGGCCATTTGCCTTGTGCGAGCTTGCCACTGTCCCGTGCCGGCGAATGCGCGTTGTACGTTTCACGTGCGGCTACCCATTCTCCGGATAGTTCAGCACGCAACGCTTTCTGCTCCCTCCCAAGCACTCACCTCACAATCCTGCTCCTTAGTCGGGCAATCCGTGTCGTCGCAGCATAAAACTCCACGGTATCTAACTCGCCGCTCTCAAGCCCCTGCACCAGCGCTTTGCGAATCACACCCCCCTGCGTTACGTTGCGCCCGCTTGCCAGGAGAAGGTCCATGCCCGCCTTCGCGGCCAGCTTGGCCGTCGTCGTCGCATCGCCGAAGCCCGAGATGGCACCGGCCTCCATGGCGTCCGTAATGGTGACGCACTCGAAGCCGAGGCGACCGCGCAGCTCATCCTTGATCCAACGTCTGCTCAGGCCGGCCGGGTTCGTGGCGTCGAGAGCTGGGTAGATGGCCCATGCGGCCATGACCATCTCGATGCCCGCGGCGATGGCAGTTCCGTAGGGGGCCATGTCGACGGCACGCAGCTCCGACAGCGGCTGTGCGAGCGTCACGGGCGTCTCGTCAGTATTGGCCTCATGCGAGGCGGCGCCCAGGCCGGGGAAGTGCTTGGCCGTGGCGCCAACTCCGGCGGCCTGCTGGGCTGCGATGAAAGGCAACGCCGCGGTGACGACCTGCGCGGACGTGTTTCCGAAAGAGCGCTCGAAGTAGTCAGTGAAGTCGCCGGGCTGGCGGAAGACATCCAGCACCGGGGCCAGGTTGGCATTGATCTGGAACTCCCGGAGCGTCGTCGCTGCGCCCTCGCCCGCGGCCCGAGCGGCAGCTGCCGGATCCGCAGAGGCACCGATTTGCTTGGCTGAAAGCTTGGGTTCGCCGGTCTTGATGCGGCGCACTTTACCGCCCTCCTGGTCCGTCATGACGATGAACTGCGCGTCGTATCCCGTCTTACTCTTCAGCAGTGCAGGCGCGGGAGACGCGGCGTAGGCATCCTTGAGAGCGCGCATGGCGGCGGTAGTGTTGGCGTCGATGTTGACGCCGAAGAGGATGACGCCGCCGACGAGGCCCTCGAGGGTCATATTCAGGAGCTCATCGGGAGGCTGGCTGCTGGTCGGATACGAATAGATGACATGCTGACCCGCGAGGATGTCAATGTCGTTGCAGCGAGCGGCGCTTGTGACTGCTAGAAAGAAGGCGAGCTGGAGGACAGACATGAAGAACAGTCGATACATGATGGCCAACTCTCTTGGACGGAAAGTAGCTTGAATGGGCGCTGGGCAGCGCATGCGTTGTACCGAGCTCGGGGGTCGAGTGCCTCTTATCATGCACTCTCGAGTCATGGTTCGCTATGGCCTCGACATCGCCGTCACAAAGACCGGAGCCAGCAGTGCTTCATGCGGGACATCACTGCCGCAGGCCATGTAATATTGCATCGCCGTGGGGCTCAAGTATTACATGTAACTCCCACGCTTGGCCCCTTTCACTCCTTTCTGGCAAATCAGGCCACGAGCTGTTGTCACCGTGGCCTGTGACACGACTATTGCTCCACGAGAGCTTAGATTTTGGCGTCTTGGAGTTGCAAGAGGGACAGCGGGGTCGGAAACTGCCGGCAGAGGCGGAGTTGGGGCAGCATAAGCGGGCATGAAGAACCCGGCTCTTGCGCAGATTCTGCTGAGCTGTTGACAGGGAATAATGAAACTCAAACGGGCATGACTTGCATTGCATCGCTAGCAGTTTCGAGGATCCGTGTGCCGATCACTGAAGAACGAGGAGTCTGCTTTCTGGGTTTTCTTGGCCCAAAGGCATATAGAAACGTTGAAACATGAAAGATTTTTGGTGTTCCCGTCGCAGCTTGCTGGGGCGTAGCTGAGCAGCGGCCCTACGAGCCACGTTGGGGCATGTCGCCATTTGGAAGACGGAAACTGTCTCGACATCGCCCAACCGACGATTAATCGAGGATGAAATGAAACTCACATCCAATACTGGAGTACGATAGTGTTGGTGTTCAAAACCCAGACGGCGTTGTGCCACGTCGCCTACTGGACCGGACGGACTCATATACCTACAGGTACCTTCACTGAAACCAACACCCATCACGCAGAATCATGAGAGGGGTGGATCATTTTGTGTGTCAGATCATTTAAAAAGCTGACGATGAGCCTGTTAAGAGCTTGGAAGACAACACGTATTTCTTTCTCTCCCAGTGGACGGACGACATGCCAGGACTTGCAACATGATGGAGGCCTGGGTTTAACGTTTACTTGGAGAAGTGCTTGGGGCTTTGAGGGGATTTTACAGGCACAAGAACACATATACGACCTTCTGATCAGGTCTGCTAAGGAGGCATTCTTCAGTCGCTATCCAGGGCATCGTCGGACTATGTTGTCCGATGCCAGCGCAAGGTTGCCAGGCTCCAAGGTTTCATCTTCCATTTCATGGACGACACTCGACCGACGCACGAGCACACACCCCTTCGATAATTAGTAACCCAGAGCCCCAAATTCTACAACGGGATATGAGCTGCTGACTTGCCCCCCCGAAGTCTAGTTGACTGACAGCACGCTTCGCGTATGAATTGAGGTGGATCTATGATTCGAACGTAGGAGTACGTACGAATTGCGCGGCCGGTGGCGACGTGACAGAGTCGACCTGCCCTGCCCTGCCTTACAAGTATTTGTCAGATGGTTTCCATAAGGGCATGACAATGCCCGCCCCGTCCGCCTTCCGTGTGGCTATGCCAAGGAGTGCTCAAACTTAATGGCCTTTGGCGTAGCAAGGCCACGGGAACTAATAATGGAATCGCCCCCGGGTTTAAGCGCGACCTTTGCGTTTCCGTAGACCACCCGGCCTACTCTACCGTGGCCGTGAGCGACACGACCGTAGCGGAGGAACAATTCAGCCGTACGGGCCGGTAGCTACAGCTGGCGACTACAACTACCGGGCCGTCTAAATGGAGGGAGGAATGGAACAGGACAGCTTCCTCAACTACCCAGCTCCGCCCGCGGCAGCGACCAATGAGGTATAATGTCTTGCGGTGCAGTCACGCAGTCACGCAGTCACTGAGCGGGGTGGATCATTGCTGGGCGCTCGGCTAGTGCAAGAGAATCTGCGTTCAGGGTCCTGGCGTCGGGCAAGTGCCGTGTTAATATGCCGTCGGAAACCCACGACGCTTGTCCATTGTCTTTTGACTCGCTTGCTGGACGCCAAGTTTTGCAAATACGATGCAATGATTCAAGCCCGTTGCAGCAGATCAAGGCAAGCATTTCTTGGTAAACGGTGATGTAGGATCGCCGAATGTGGCCAACGCCGGCAGATCACTCTCGTCAGATGCAATTGTGTGGGGAGGCACAGGAAAACCCGGTTTAACCCCGACAATGCATACCGCATTTCATACCGGCGATCTCTGCTGTTCAGAACATGGCAAACAGGATATTCAGGCACGTGCGTCCAAGACGTGCCGGTCACCCACGAGGACGTGGTTCAGCCCTGGCACGGGCCCAGCTTGACGAGGCAATGACCTCAGTGGCGTTGGGCCGTGCGACCCCGGCCGAGCTGGCGAAGAACCCACTCTGGTAAGGCCCGCGCTGGGGCCAGTCGTCGTGAGTATCGTACGAAATTCGTTTGTGAATGCGACGGGTTTTCTTGGACGGGCGGGAGACGCGGCCGCGAAGTTATGCGCGCCGGTCAAGAGTGCAGGAATGATCACGACGGGCATGCACGTCAAAAAATGCATGTCCTCTGGCTCCACGCGGCTACGGCTTTGGCCCGGCCGTTCCGGACGCCCCAGATCGGAGTGTCGGTCCGGGCGATGACGGCCAAGGGAGTTACGAAACGTACTCTAATAATCGTACGCAGTCGTGATGGGAACGACTATTGCCTACCCTGCTGAGTCCGCCGGGAGCCGGCCGGTTGGCCTCGAAGAGGCAGGCTAGGCAAGCGAATTCCTGTTCTGAAACGCGGACAGGGCGCTGGCTGCAACGGCAGGGGCCCGTCAGCATGATTCGAGGACGCGCATAGCCAGTCACGAGATTACGAGCAACGCTCATCGAAGGAGGAGGCGGAGGCGGGATGCATATGCATCCGAGGGAGAGCTGGATTGGATGGACGGTTGGATGACTGCGCCCGGCACGTACCGAACTCGGCATGCGTGCTGGAGGGAGAGACAGTGGACAAAGAGGCGGCGATGCGAGACAATGGCCGCTCTCGAGACAGTGCAGTGTCGGCCGGCAGCCGAGGCAGCGATAACGGCTCGCCCGGATGGGACGGGCTTGGATCGGTTAGGCCCAGCGCATTGCGATGGTGCCGTTGCAGGGCGACGAGGGCGTTTAGCCGGCTCGCCATTGCAAACGGCAGCCGTGATTGGGGGGCGCCGGCCATGGGCATCTCACGTCCCGCAAGATCTGGATTTCATGGCACTGGGATGTGGGGGAGCACCGATTGCCTGCTCCACCGGGCTTGTTTCTCTGTGGCTTCATCGAGGTCAGGAGGCCCGTAGAGTTTCCCTGCCGTGCCTGGCAGCGCTGGCGGTGGCCTCTGGCTTTGCCTCAGCCTCAGGCAAAACGGCGTCGCCGCCACTGGACCGCGTCGAGACCCTGGGTGGGCGGCGCGGCGTCATGGAATCCCCCGTTGCTCGACGTTTGCCCGTTGCAACGCTTCCCAAGGCCCCGGGAAGCGCCAGGGCCGAGCGAGAGACTGGCTGGCTTTGGGCCGGCGGCGTCGTCATCCATCACCTGGACGGCCTGGAATCCGGCCAGCGATGGATTACGTCTGCTGCGCTGCGCTGCGGAAGCATGCGCCGCCAGCCAATGCACCCCATGGCAGGTCGATGGAGACCTATCCACCCCTATAAACATCCCTGCTGCCCGCAGCTGCACGCCCGCTCTGTGGCGCCAGACCCTCAAAGCCTGCTTGGAGTTTGCGAGAGCGCATCTTCTGACTCTGAGCCCGGCGGGTCGCGACACTCCATCCCGCAACCTTCACATCCCCAGGCGGCAGCACAAGAGACTCAACCCACGGCCGCTGTGGGTTATTCTCTTGCGGTTACTTTCCGGCCCAAGTCGAAGGGGGGGAGGGACGCTCGACGTTGGCTCTCTTCGTTGCCTGTGTCACCCTCCGTCTGTCGTCGGTCGGCTGGAAGCGTCGGCCCTGTCCCTTGTCGACTTCTTGTGTTTGCATGACACGAAGCCGCACCCCAACGACCCGTCACTGTGTTGCCCGACAAGGAGCCTGTTCCCGTCGCCGTGCTCGGCAGCCGCCGTATCCGTACGTTTTTTGTGTGTCTCTTCTTCTCTCTTCTTCTTGTTCTTCCCCTCTACAACCCTTGGTGTGGTAGTGCCGTTGCTTGCTTCCGCCCTCCAAGTGCCGTCGTGTGCCTTGCTTTCACCAACACCAACTCAGTGGCAGCGCCAACAATCTCACTCGCACGCGCTCTTAATAGAAGACAAGCGCCTGGTCGTCGAGGGTCACCCATGCTCTGGCGCCTTGACTCGTCGTCTCCCTTTCCCTCTTCTTCCTAGGCTGGGTCTGACGTAACCTTTCCACTTGCGACGACGCCGTCATCCAGGCCCAATCCTTCACGACGCCCAGTCCCTGTCCCGCTATTACTCCCCCGTCTCGCGTCTGTCCTGTCCCTGAGTCGGGCCCTTCTCGTCCTTTGCCCATCCCGGTTGTTGCTTCGACAACATCTCTGCCCTCGCTGCCCAATTCACCGTCGTCGACGGCTTCAGGCTGTGTTTGCTCAACGGGCGGTGCCCGACAGCAACACTGCAGCTGCGCGCTTCGACCCGCCCCCATCTCACGCACTTGGCGCTTGGACGCCATCGTCCTTCGCTTCACCACCCCCACCCCTGTGTCGAAGCAAAGCAATGCCTGCCGGCCGTGCAGGATAAACACGGCCGAGGCTGCTCGCCCCTTTGCAACGCACTCTTGATTGACCACTGCCCCTTCTTCGCGGTCGTCGATCCCTTCTCACACTCAAGCCGTTAACACCACGATGCCAGAGTCGCCCCGGCACCGCCCACGCAACGGCAACTGGATCATCGCCAACAGCGGCAACGTCTTCTACCGTGCCGAGGGCACCGTCGACCGCTCCGCTGCCGCCTCGCCTTCGCCGCGCTTCCCGTCGCCGCTCATCGGTGCACGACGCGCGAGACCGCACGCCATCCACATCATCACCTACCCGCCGGGCTACGTCCCACCCGAGCTCCGGCCCAAGCCCCGATCCAAGACTCGGTCGCTCAAGGCACGCACTAACAAACGGGCTGCCAAGCTCCGCCGCATCGTCGCCGTCGCCGCCACCGCCAACGGCTCTGGCGACAGCGTCCCACCGGCCAGCGGCTGCAGCGCCCCTGGCAGCAACAGCGTCAGCACCACCAGCACCGCCAGCACCACCACCAGTAGGACCACCACCAACACCACCACCGACAGCACCACCAGCGGCAGCAGCAGCAGCAGCAACCTGCCGGCTGCGCCCATCCGCCCCCCGGTCCTGAGCAAGCTGCTCCAGTCCATCTCGGGCCACTCTCTGTCCTCGTCGTCAGCCGAGAGCTCGCGGCGGAATTCAGGCACGGGTGCTGCGGGAGCAGGGATCCACGCCCCCCCGGCCTATGACGACGTCCCGGCCGGCCCAGCGACCCAGGACCCAGTGACCCCATCGCCGCCATCGCAGCCGATACGGCGCGAAACTAATCCGCCGCAGCAGTCCAGATCTGACTCCTCCACGACCCTCCCCTGCAGCGGTTCGACTGCAATGGCTGCTACAACGGCACCCACCCGCCCTACGTCGGCGTACCACCTCGCCAGCAATCGCAACAGCATGATCTCCGTCCGCTCTGCCAAGTCGGCCGTCAGCTCGCTCGTCACCGAGTTGCCCAAGCCCGTCGCCTCCGGCAGCGGCGTCTCGTGCTCCATCCTCCTTGCTGAGCCCAACATCTTCCTGTCCGGCTTCGACCATGACGGCCACGCCCAGCGCGACGGCCAGAGCGGCACCTCCCTGCTGCGCGGCCGCCTCCAGATCAACGTTAGCAAGAACGTCAAGATCAAGGCCATCCAGCTCAAGCTGATAGGCCGCGCCCGCACCGAGTGGCCTGAGGGCATCCCGCCGCTCAAGCAGGACATGTTTGAGGAGGAGAGCCTGCGCACTCAGGTCTTGACCTTCTTCAACGCCATGAACGATGGCTGGGAGACCGAGTACGGGAATCAGTGCACCTACCAGCTCAAGTCGGGCTCCGCCAATTCCAGCTCCACCAACCTGACGGCCCTGCCTGCGCGCGGCGGCAACTTGACCCCCTCGACGGCGCAGAGAGGCGGGCCGACGGCCAAGGAGCTCAAGCGACTCTCGCTGCAGAGCGTCCAGGCGCGCAGCTTCGGCAAGGGTGACGTCGGCGTCGTTACCACCACCCAGGCCAAGGGATTCAAGGTTTTCTACCCAGGGTCCTACGATTACTCTTTTGAGCTCCCCATCGATCATCACCAGCTCGAGACGACAAAGCTGCAGTACGGCTCTGTAAGATGGGAGCTTCATGCAACGGTCGATCGCGCCGGCGCCTTCAAGCCCAACCTCCACGGCATGAAGGAGGTGTCCATTGTGCGGCTGCCGGATCAGATGTCGCTCGAGACGACGGAGCCCATCTCCATCAGCCGGCAGTGGGAGGACCAACTGCACTACGACATCATCATCTCGGGCAAGAGTTTTCCCATTGGCTCCAAGATACCCATCGCCTTCAAACTCACTCCCCTGGCAAAGGTACAAGTCCACAAGCTCAAGGTGTACGTGACCGAGTCCATCGAGTACTGGACCACGGATAAGCGCGTCACGAGAAAGGACCCCGGGCGCAAGATCCTTCTGCTCGAAAAAGCCGCCGGCAAGCCGCTGGATTCCTCGTGGGCGTCGTCGGAAATCAACACGGTGCGCGGCGGCGAGCTCAGCGCACAGGAGCGGCGCGAGGCCCGGGATATGGCGCAGCGGAGACGCTGCGCCGAGGCGTCGCGAGCGCGCACGGCACCCACGCCGTTGCCGGAACCCACTGCCAACCTTCTCGGCGACCTCGACCTGGGTCTCGAGAGCATGTGGGGGTCGACCGAGATCGAGGCCAACGTGCAGATCCCGACTTGCGAGATGATGGCCAAGAATAAGGACTTGAGGCTGCATCCAGACTGCAGCTGGAAGAATGTCAACGTCTACCATTGGATCAAGGTATTTAGGCTCCTACGTATTCCCGCCCTGCCGGCTTCGTGACTAACCACGTTTGCGCAGATTGTCATGCGTATCAGCCGCCTGGACCCCGAAGATCCATCGGGTACCAAGAGACGACACTTCGAGATCAGCATCGACTCTCCTTTCACAGTCCTCAACTGCCGGGCCACGCAGGCCAACACCAACCTACCCGCGTACTCTGGCCCGACAAGCCACCTGACGCCATTCCAGTCAACCTGCGGCTGTCCCGACTCCTCCTCAGTTGCCGCCGACGTTTCGCCCAGCTCGTCCACCGGGACGCTGGCCGGGGCTGAAGTGGCCAACGAAGTTCTGCCCGCCCCTCCGCAGGCAGCACACTTGCACAATGCGACCGGCGGGTCGCCCAACACCGCACACGCATCGGTATACGGCTATGGTGCTCAGGGAGAGCGAGAACCGCGCCCTATGCACTTGATGCGAGCCCCCAGCTTCAACCCCCCGGCCTTTGACGATGATGTAGCGCCACCACCGGCCATTGTCGTGGAGAACATGGATCCGAGAGAGATGGTTGCCGCCACGCCCCCTCCGCAGTACGATGCTGTGATAGGGACGCCCAGCGTCGACGGGTTGGCGGACTACTTTGCGCGTCTCGCAGACTACGGATACCACGACGACGAGGACTCGGGCTCGGATCCCGAGGACCACCCGCCGAGGATCTTCGGACGGACCGGACGGGTAAACGTGTCCCACCCGAGGACGCCCGGCGGAAGAATGCCCAGCAGGAGCATGGAGATTCCCCGTCCGCCCATGAGCCTCAACTTCGAGGGCCAGCCGACCCGGCTTAACGAGGTCACAACGCCAAACGCAGCAACATAGAGCATAAAGCTGCCTTCTCGGCTAGATTCAGACCATGGCGCCCTTGTCGGCGCGCATTTTGCATGACTACTTTCCTTTGTCTATAACGAACGGTGTGGGGACGTGTTCATGAATGAAGCATTGGGCACGCAAGGCGTTTTTGTATTTTCCGTTGGAAAGAGACACATTGGGGATACAAAACGGTGCGGCGTTGGGAGTGACCCGACTTTGGGTTATCCGGCGGCAGGTCTGCGTGGGTTTTTTCAGGTTGCCACTGGGCTTCATAGGAACTGTTCCGGGCGCGTGTTGTACATGTGGTGGCAGTATATATTGTCATGACGTGGGCCTGTGTGCCTTCAGGCTCCAGATTGGTCTAATTGTGCTCGTGAGCACTGGCTCCAATTCAGACATATCATCATCTCTTCTCTTCGGCACGCTTGGAAGTGATGCAGCTTCGTGTCGCAGTACGTATGCAGCTCGGCGAGGTTGTAGCGTGATGTGTCGTCTCTGGCCCGAGCACGAGCCCCTCCGGCAACGCCGGGTATGCCGGAACCTGCTCCGCGACCGCGGTTATCGACTTGGATTCCAACGTGCACAGTACGAGTACAGTGGACGGCGTAGCGAATGAGGTTGCGCCGTGGATACGAAACGAGCCAGATGTTTTGCAGCCTCTTGATTGTCCCAGAAGAGTATTCAAGATATCCATCACAATGGCGACTTAGACGGGGGAAAGTCTTATATGCCGAAACAGTGAGCGTATATACGTGTTACGAATAGAAAGCATCGGAGAGGACTGACTTCTCCGAGCTATCCATCAAAAAGTAACGCTACTGACAATACATACGAGTAAGCAGCCCTTGAATATTGCGTGTTCCTAACGCCGCTGTGGTCCCTCCACTAGGCCTGCTGTCGTGACGCTCGTAAAGTAATGCACGTAAACACCCCTTGACGACCACCGGGGTCGCCTATGCGCCAACCTTGACCTCCTGGCCAGCATTTTGCTTGCCTCCACCCTTCTCAGCTCCACCGTTGGCTGCCCTGGACATCAGCGGGTGCTTGGGGTCGTATCCAACGGCCTTGACAATGCCCAGGCCCTTGGTGCGACCCTCTCTGAAGATGAGTCGGTCCCCAGGAGCAAGGTACTCTGGGCGCTGCACAAAGCGGAAGGCAACAGTGGCGCGGTCGCCAGTTCGGATGAGCTCCCTGTCGATGTCGATGATGGCACACGTCTGCGATACGGGCCCGACATGTAGCATAGCCTGATACTTGTTCTTTATCGTAGTTGCATGAGACAGAATAAGGACTGTTTCATAAGTCAGTCATGCCTACTTCTTCACGGAGTCGGTAGACTTACCTTCAGCGATAAACTCCCTGTGCACCCGTGGAGCTGGCTGGCCTTCCAACTTAGGAAGTACCACCATGCCCTTTCTGACATCCTTGCGCTTCACTTTCTTAAGCGCAAAAGAGGCCGACTGGCCGGCAGACGCCGCTGGTACCCGGATCCTCTTGCGCTCGATGGATCGGATCGCGGTTGTGGTGAACTGCCCCAGGGAGTCCGGCCCGATCAAGACGTTGTCTCCCTCGTGGGCAACGCCCGACCTGACGATGCCCGACACCACGGTGCCCGTGAAAGGCACCGAGAAGGTGTCGTTGATGTGAAACTCAAACGGCGCGTCCGAATTGTAGCGGCCGTGGTGGGGGAGGATGTTCAGGAATGTACGCACAAGGTCGAGATTCTCGCCAGTGACATTCGAAACCTGGAAGACGGGGCATATCCTGTGGCTAACGAATTGCGTAGCGGTGTTGATGCAGTCCTCGCGGTTCTTGATGAAGGTCGGCACCTTGCGCGCCCCAGGGCTCCTCATGATCTTGGTTATTTGCGTAATCGTCTCCTCGAGGATGTTGGGCGGGCAAATGTCGATCTTGGTGACAACCACCATCACCGGCACATTCAGAGCCAGGGCAATCCCCAGGTGCTCCTTGCTCATACCTACCAATCCGTTGTTCGCCGCCACCATGAGAAGGCAGTAGTTGGGGCTGCTGGAGAGCAGGCCAAAGACCGTCGTTCGCAGGTATCTTTCGTGGCCTGCCAGATCGGTAAATGTAATGACTTTGGCACTGCGCTTCCCAATGTCCTCCCACGATAGTTTTCCTTGGATTTGTGAGCGAGTGGGTATTTTGCAACAACACAGCGGCGAGACTTACGTCCAGGAGTGTCGGATGTGATTACTTTACCCATGCTGTCGAATCCCATTATCTCCATGCCGACAGAGCTTGTGCGGCCAGTCTCCATTTCGTGCTTGTGGCGGAAGAGGTTCACTCGTGCCCTTCCTCTGCCATCGTCCAGGTCGCCCTTAACCAGAACTCCAAGCATGGAACTCTTTCCGGCGTCCACTGAGGTGACCAGCACGTCAGTCATTGGTGACTGTTAGAGATGGGCCTGAGCTAGCTTACCATTTCCGACGACCGCTATCCTGGTCTCAATCACGTCTTCGACGGTCGATGGGTTTCGCCGAACAAGAATCTTGCCGCTGCACGCCATCTCTTTGCTGGGCTTGTTTGCTGTGCTCGCCGCCTCCACGTCGCCGCCGACATTCTTGGTGAGAAGAAGCTCGCAGTCGGCGTGTATACCCTTCGCCGCCTCCACTAATCTATTATACGCAGTGTTCCATTCTTCCAATGTCAAATTCATGGAATCGCCATTGTTCTCGTATCCCAAGTCGAAGACAGTTTCGCCAATACCCTCCTCTATCCGCTCTGCGACAATGTCTTGGAGCTTCTTCAGGGATACCTCGTCAGACCCGAGGAAAAGTTCCTTGAGGGCTATTCGCGCGGCAGTATCGGCAAGGTCTAGGTTGTCGAAGAGCTCGTCCAACTCCTCGTGGTGGTCTGTGGGGTCGGCGCTCGCGCCCGTGTCGGGCTCAATTCGTCTCGAGATAGGAAAGCGAAGGTTCTGCTGCTGTTCGACGTACTCGGCAAAGTCGCTTAGTGCCTGGGCAGACGTTAGATGAAATAGACCGGCTCCGAGCTTCCATATTCACCATACCGACTCTGCTTTTCGCTTCTCATGCAGAGGGGCCTTTAACGTCTTGTTCGACATCGTTGTGACGGAGCAATGCAACGGCTGCGCATTACAGAGATATTCGGGGGATCATGGGGCTCTCTGCAGGCAGACGTCCGAAGGTGTGAAGACAACGAGTATTTATGTTGGACGAGTTATCGGAACGCTGCGCCACTGCCTGGCCGACTGACTCTTGATGCGTCGTCAAGCGAAGAGTCATAGACCCATCACGGCAGCTGGGGGGCAGCTAGGATGCACTCCTCGTCTTATCGATAGTGGAAAGTGGGACGGGGAAGCTCCCCTGCAGTGGGCTTCCGGCTACCCGCATATACCTACCTACTCGAGCTGCCTTATCGCTGGGAGATGCATCAACTGGGGCCGTTCTACTTCGCCCAACAGAGTCATCACATCAGGTTGCCGCCGCAGCCACGGGGTGCTTCTAACAGAGTTTTTCGAGTCTATAGATTATCTCCTATGAGCTGCGCTGGCTTGCAGCAGATGGTATGTTCCCAAGCTTCACAGGGCAGTCTTTCTGCCCTGAGATTGCTGCATTTATCGGCTGCGAGCTTCCCCCGAGCTTTGACCTTGAAAAGGCACGTTTCGTAAGCCGACGAATGGTTCATGTGCGTTTCCGTGCATGCTCCGGGACTGTCACCCTATGGTAGCCTGCGGCTCCGATGCTCCGTCAGGAGGTTGCAACGCCGTCGCCGCATAGACACGAACATCTGGTTTCCACAAGTTGTAGCGCCATGGAGCGTTGCGCTGTGCTACATCTCTGGCATCGTCGCTCAAAAAGGTACCTGAGGCGAGATCAAAACAACGCTATCGCCTGTGCATGGAGTTAGACCACAATTCATGAGCGCGCCTTTTCTTTTCACTGACCTCGCACAAACAGCATTTCCGACTTGCGGCTTACTGTCTTCAATGAATGTCAGTGAGTGTTGCTGTGCGGTAATGGCTTGACATGAGCTCTCACCTTAACCTCCTCATCCTCATCCTCATCGTCGTCGACGGCATAGATAGTCTCCTCCACCTCGCCAAGCACCAGATTGCAGTGGCTGTCATATGCCTATGATGCATATTAGCGGTTGGTTCCATCTGCATTGGAAGCGGAGCTCGTACATGAAGCTTGCCCTTGAGCTCTCTGTCTCCCCTCAGCTTCACAAACACGACCTCGTTGAGAAGCAGCCGCACAAGGTCGAGAGGCTCCGCCACGTGGCTGTCGTCGCCGGTGTCCGCCATCGTCGCGTCTTATTCTCTCCCTTGACTATGGGGCACCGAGGGAGGTCGTTTCTCGCGGCAGAACGAGGTGCGCGAGGACGTGGTGCGAATGGCGCTTGGGTGTGGTCTGACGGTGGCATCGTCAAAACGCCGCTGTGTTGAAGGGCTGGCGGGATGGAAAATCTTCGGCGGGCATGTATGCATCCATCGGGGCCAGTCTGGCCATCCTGATATGCAGTTATCCGCGACTATGCTTCCCCGTACTACCCCAAGTTGTGGCGTTGTGGGCTCCGCTGAAGCCCCATTGTATCGGCGATGCCCCGTCGCCTCCTCATTTAGTCGCGTTCCTGGATCGGCTTCCACAGTTGTGAGTGTCTCTTGGACGCTCATGTCGCCAGCGCGAATTCGCCATGCCATTGAGGCGCCGGTTGTGGCAGAGGTCGCGCCTCAGTCGACCATCCACGCTCAGCTGGCTGCGGTACAGAGCGCCGGGGCACAGCCCCCCTCGGTACAGCGCGCCTCTCAAATCTCCCGGTCCGCAATATCTGGCTTCCCAAGCCCTTCAAAGCAAATTCGCAGAATTTCGGCCGCCGCGAGACAGCACAGCGCTCTATGATTTGCTGAATGCCATTCAGATAAAATCTCCAAGACGGATATATCAAGCCTTTGTTGCTTGGACCGATGTTCTCAGCGACCCAGCATCCCCATTCAATGAGGCTGCGGTGCGGCAGGCTCAGGAGCTTCCTGCCCCGACCGTGTCGGAGATCCTACGCAACCTTGATCCAGCTCTCTCATCAGCTCACGAACCTGCCCATGGGCTCAACATCACGCAAGGACAAACTAAATATACCGACTTTCGCAAATTGGTGGATAAGTATGGTGTGCGCCACCATCATCGCGCCGTGCTTACCGGCCTCAAAACCTTAGCATCCGTTCGCAACGGGTCACAAAATGGCCTTACTATGGCCGACTACGAAGTACTCATGCGCTGTGCCGGCGCTGCGGTTGATTATCTAGCCGCTAAGAGCTTCTGGGGGGCAATGGCAGCCCGGGGGCTCCACGATGCGAGAACAACAAAGTCGTGGACTGAGTTCGTCAAGGCCCGTTTCATGACTGAGCCCTTGTACTACCAGTTCGACCGCGCAAGGGTCGCAGTCCTCGCTCGTGACATGTACAGCAATATGTCGGCACTTCCCATTGGGAGGTTCAATCGCATGGACAAGATGAGATTCAGCATCAATGCGCTGAAGCGGGAGCCATGGAACCGACGGCCCGACGAGCTCGATGAAGACATAAGGCGACTCTTCCGTCGGCGAAACGACTATCGTGGTTTCAGAGGACACTGGCTCCGCGCGCTGTACTACGGGCACGAGATGGACGAAGAGCTGCTGTGCACCTCCATGGTTGCGTTTGCGCGATCCAGCTCATTGCACTTGATCAAGACCATGATACTCAAGAATTTTTATGGCATCGAAATTGACGAAGCGGCCTACCCCGGGGACACGAAAGTATCAGGCGGAGTTGACCTGCCGCCCAACTCGCCCATCAAGCCTACGGCCCGCCTCCTCAACGCCATCGTCGACACTTTTGGATGCATGTCTAAAATTCCGCTGGGCATGAAACTCGTCGACTTCATCTCGCGAAGATACGATGTTGACATTCCCCAAGAAACGTGGTCCAATATTCTCAACTGGACGTACCTTTGCGCGTCCAAGCCCTTCAAATCAATGCGCAGGCTCCAAGTGCGCTGGCAGTCGACTACCACGACCGCCGCGGACGTTCGCCAGGTCTGGGAGGTAATGACATCGGAGCCATACAACGTTAAGCCGACGTTTGAAGACTTCGACACCTACATCAAGACTCTCATCTCGCAACGTTCTTATGGCCGCGCACTCGATGTCATCAAGAACTTCGTGATGCCCTATTACGATAGTGTTGTTAACGAGTTCGAAGAGGCCGTTTTAGATGAGATTTTACAGCGCGACATCGCCCCCTCGTCGCCGCGCGCCACACGTCGGCGTCAGCAAGCTGGGATTCAAAAAGACCACGTCCACCATCGCATCTCGTTGTGGTTCGACAGGATCCTCAAGAAGGCGTCTTCGAAGAAGAACCTCGGCGGCCGCCGCTCCTTCATGCATTTCTTCATCCCGGACCTTGTCCGTGACTTTGGCGATTTCTTTCCGCACCAGATTCACTACCGCACCACCCAGGGCTTCGTGCAGCTGGAGCGTCCCGAAGCCACGCGCCGCTTCGAATGGGCCCGCGAGTGGCGCCTCACACTGCCGCAGAAGAAGGCCGGATTCGACGTCGGTCACCTTGAGGGTTCGGACCATCCCAGCTTTCAGTGGCCGGAGACGCCCGTCATGAAGGTTCTCGAGTGGCAGCGCCGGCCGAGGATGAAGCAAATGAAGCTACGGAAGGCGCCTGCGGATTCGACCGAGAGGACGTGGTGGAACGCGCTGGAAGAGGAATTGATGCTGTAGATAGTTATGGATTGTTGACGATACATGCCGTCTATGCATAGACATGTACAAATGCATCTGTAAGCATAGCATCGAGTAGATCTTGGACATCGCTTACCGTTCGGTTCGGGAAGCTTTATCTCAACGTTTCAACATCCAAGAATTGGTGCGCTCACTCTACCTTTATAAGGACATCTTGAAGGCACAAAGCATTTTAAATTTTGTCGTTAAAGTGCAGCATCTTTCACCGTCTTTCAGCCGGGTATCTGCCACCACCTTCCGCTTGCCAGTCTTCCCTTCGTCGTTGCAGTCCGTCCCAGTCCTACACTAGCCTACAACACCGCCGCCAGTCATGCGTCCCATTGTTGTTATCGTCATTAGATCGTGTCAGCATGCAGAAGCCCGCCTCTTTCATACATGGTGCCATCGTGCGGCACACTGTGATATCCAATGTTCACTGGAAAACCGCCCCCCCTTTCTGCCTTCCGGTGTCCCATTTCAGCAAAAATGCAATGAGATAAAAAGAGACGTTAAGACACATATACCCGAGTCCAGTCGTGGGAAAAGAGGCATGAGAAGCCTGCAGGAATGAAAATTCAATGAAGAGAAAAGTCGCTCAAAGGTCAGATAGCTGCTGGACAAGGAGCAACACAATCCTTTCTCGTAGGGACTACATGCCACCGGCAGCCTGAGCCAGGACGCCAATAAGACTCGCAGCCGCACCGCCAATTCCGACGGCGCCGATAGTCTCGCCCCAGGCCTTCTTCTTTATGGCTCGCTCCTCCCTGCGGTCGCTTCGTCGATCACGGTCGCCGCGATGGTACACGCGGTCTCGGTCGCCCTCATAGCCGCGATGCCTATGACCGCCGTGGTGCTCGCCGTCGCGTCGATATCCATCACTGTCTCTGCGGTCTGAGCCGTCCTTATGCCGGTGGTGGCGGTGTCTCCTGGACGCGTAATCTTCGCGGCGAGGACGGTCATCCCTGAGAGATCGCGGGCTGCTCGACTCCACCTCGTGGGGCTCTGGGTCGAAGCGAACATGATTTTCGTTCTTGTTTTTTAGAATTGGCTTGGGCATGGCGGTGCTAGCGGGCGAGGTTTTGTCATTGGTGGGTGGATTGACGATGTACGGGTAGCTTTTTGTGCCTTTTTCGGATGTCTTATCGTCGTCATAATCGGTCGTATCACTCTCGTCCCACAGGACACTCTCCTCGTCATCCTCCTCCCGGCTGCTCTTGGAGTCGGCACGATCACGCTGGAGTCCATCGTGATTTTTGCGGGGCATGTACCTGCTCGCCCTCGCAGCGCGGCAGTCGGCGCTCTGTCGGGCGTACTCGGCAATCTGCTCACGCGTAAGGCGGCCGAGAACAGCGACGTATTCAGGCCGAGCCTCGTACCGGACACCGGCGCGTTCGAGGACCTCGGGGCTGACAAGCGTACGCCGTATCTTCGTCCATTGAGCGTCCAAGGGGATCTCGTTGCCAAAGCGATCAGGTGCCAGACGAGATGGCATCGATCCAGGGCTGGTGCCATAAGGGGGTGCCTGGGGACCGGCGCCGGAGTAAGGCGGCAAGGAGTGGACGTAGCTGGGTGATGATCCAAGCATGAGCTGTGAATTTGCAGAGCTCGACAGCTCAGCGTCGGTACCAGGGTGTAGTGTTCCCCCGACTCCCGACGTCAGATATTTCTGTGAGTTCCTCGGCGGTGCACCTTGGCTTTGGCCTGGAGGATGCAGGCTCATGAGTGCCATGCCTGAATTCAGGCTGTCCATGACCATGAGATCTTTTGTGGAGATCAAAGCCATTGAATCGCTCATCTCAGCCGGCCCGTCGTCAGAAGAAAAGGAAGCTTTCTCGTTGTGACGAGGCGACGTTGTTGGCGCATCCCTGGGCATGCCGCTCTCGCTCTTCATGCCGACGAAGAACTTCTCATTATCCGAGGCGGAGTACATGGGTTCCTTGGGAGGGAGAGGCGGCGGCGCAGTGGCCTGGTTTTCTTGCTCAAGGAGGCCACGGACACTTGGTGGAGCGCCACCGTTAAGGGGAACCTTGGACTCGAGCTCACGGATGTAAGCGCGCAGTACTTCCTGCACCCATCGTCAGGTCAGCTCAACTCGACTTGGGACGTCCGAGATGCATACCTTGTGTTGCCGGAGGACCTGTGGTGAGAAACCCTCCCTCTCGAGCTCCGACTTGAACTGTTGCCACCGCTGGTCATCATCCGCAGCAGTGTCATCGCGAGTGAAAAGCCTCGCAGCTATCGCGTCGACCTTGTCCTTTATGCCCTCGAGCCCGGCCCCGTTGGTACCCCCAGGCAGCTTCTTGGCCGGGCCGTGCAGCTGAACCGTGTCGAGGAACATGTCAACGTTGGTCTTCTCGTTGGTGAGCCTGGCGCGCACGGCGGCGACGCGGTCGGCCAGCCCGTCCACCTCGCGGCCGCTGCTGGCGTCATACTTGTCGAGCACGGTTACGAGCTGCTTGAGTGCAAAATCGCAGTCCTCGACGATGGGCTGCACCTGGCGCGCGTAGACGGAGGACGCGGCCCCGCAGTTGAGCAGGGAGTCGGGGTCGGCGGCCTCGACGCGGAGATGGCGCAGGGCGAGATGCAGCCGACGCACAGCAACGGCCACTTCCGAGAGCGATGGTGACGGGTATTGCTTGGCTCGTAGGAAAAGCGTGCTGGCAAAGGCATCGACGGCGTCGATGTGCTCGAGGATGCCGCGGCCGCTCATGGCGGGCCGCAAAGCTAGAAGGGGCTGTTCGGCGCCCCGGACCGGTGCGAAAGGGTTTTTTTTTTTCGTCTCTCAGCAGGCTCTGTTGTTGTCGTGTATCGATGTCGTACTCTGGGCGGGTCTCACGATGAAGCAGGTCGCAGGTGCGGTCTTGTTAGCGGCGATGGGACGCACGCAGGGTCTCGACGACGGACGAGATGACGAGATGCAGGGTAAAAGAAAGAAAGAAAGAATGACACGACGGTCCAAGGGGCCCGTGTTTGTGGTGTCTGCGCGTGACCGGCCTGGAGACGAGACAGCCCAAGGACGGTACCGAGTACACGTTGCGTCCAGCCATGCACCCATCCATCCATCCCATCCCATCGCGGTCCTCCACTCGCATCCGGGCTGGGTCGCTTCGGGCGATGATGCAGTTGCCCGGGGGGCGCGCCGAACCCTTCCAGCGGGCCCTCCCCTGGGCTGCCCTGCCCCGCCACCGCCGCGGCCCCTCAGCGCTCGCGACCCTTGGGCCTGTGACGTCGGCCGCGGGCTCGCCATTGGCCCTGCGCCTTACCCGTGCCCTCCACCAGCAGGGCTCGCCAATCACGACCCCTGCCGCACGTGTCACGTCTCGACCTCGCTGCCCAGCTCCAGCTACTCAGTACGAGTACTCGTTACGAGCAGGACCCTGGCTGCGCGGCCACTTCTCGCGTCCTCATCGATCCGACGCCCTGGACATTCATTGCCCCAAGCGCTCCAGAACCTATTTTCTTGGCCGGGCCCAGTTCCCACAGAACTCACCCCCCTGACGGGCCCCCCGACGCGAGCGAGCGCATGCCGTCGGCAAGGAGCTGCCAGTAATATCCTCCATCGCAGTCGGGGCTGTGCTGTGCGTCGTCGGCCCCGGCCGCCGTGGCAGAGTGAGGCTGTGGTCCACGCCCACTAGACTCGCGAACATGCTCTGCGCGTGCATCATCTATTGCCTGCATTAGCTGCCACCGCGGCAACCTTCAGCCCAAACCCCAGCTCCGGACCTGGTCCTTGGCCCGTCTCGCTCTGCGTTTTCGTCGCACGAGAGCCAGCCTTTGCCCGCGCATGTCTGCATGTTTGCCCTGCGGCGCACTCGTGGCTTTGTCCCCGCAGACGAACTGCTTCCGCAGAGCCTCATCCTACAAGATTCTAGGCAGCAAGCTTACGGCTGGCTCCCTGAAACGGCTTACTCCTAGACGGCCGCAGCAAAGGCCGCCTTGTACGGCTCTCCACGAGTCAGAATTTAGTCCTCCGGCTGATGCAGCGCACGCACCCGCTCGACGTGCCGCCGTATGTACTGTACCACGGCTTGTTTCTCCCTGCATTCTCTATATGTGCGTACTGTACTGTACAGCACTGTAATACTTGTGAAGACTATCTGGGCCGTCGTCACACTTCAGCCGCTTTGCCGAGGACCAGGTAGTAGCATGGTCTCAACCGTTTCAATCAAATCCTGAATCAGTCTGCCGATCGCCTTCCGCCCGGCGAGGTCAAGGCAACAAAGCTATTGAAAGCCTTATTCGTAGATCGCTCTTCATTGGGCAACGTGCGGCAGCCAAGATCACTACTGTTGGCCACCCTCCTTCGCGCAGAGCTCATTACGTCGGTTTGCAACTATGACGGCACCTTCCATCTGGAGAGGAAAGGATGCACAGCAGCGGCTGGAAAAGCTTGTTCTTCTCCCGTCTCGATATTCACGAGGACGCGGCACACGTCTTGTCTGTGTACAATACTCTTATTCACAAGGACGCGACGCATATCCTGTCTGTGTACAATATTTTTATTGCCAGCACCAGTTACACCACAACGCCTCGGCGGCGCTCTTCCGCCGTATATGCCACAAGCAAGGTATGCAATTGCCTTTGGGCGCCACCACCACCGCCATCGTCCAACGCGCCAAGCCTTGTCCGCCTCCCTGTGTGCCAGTGGCTTTCCTGTTCGTGGGATTCCGGAGACCCTCGCTTCCGAACCACAGCTTCTTTAGTCGCATCATGTGCAGCTTCTGTATCGGCTGTCTTTCATCTCCATCGTCCGAGTTGCCGGCAACCAGACTCAAACGTCAAGCTTCTCCACAGAGTACGCATCCATCTCCTCGCTGATCAAGTAGCCAAACTCTCGCGTCCTGCGTTGAGCTACCTCGCCGCCAGACTCCACCTTCTCCTTCGTGGGTAGCTGCTTCGTTTTCAGGCCGAGCGGCAGCAGCCGAGATTCCCGTCCCTCCACCTGAAGGGGGATGGGTTTGTTGTTGTTCCACGTCTGCAATGTCGCCCAACTCGTCTCTGCCGCGTGGCCGAAACGGACAGTCTCACCCACGACACCCTGCAGATACGCGGCATCCTCTATGCCCTCGAGAGCTGCAGTCACCTCCAGCTTCAATGCCGTGAGGAAGTCGCCAGCCTCCGCCTTGTCGGCCCACGACATGGCGTCATTGAAGAGCCATCCGCCGGCGCCGACGGCATCCAAGCAGCGCCCGAGCAGATCGGCAATGAGAGCAATAACTCCGTCCGGGGGCGGGTCGTTGCCCTCTGACTCAAAGCTGGTGGGGTCGACGTAAAGTGACGTCCAGCCGCCTCGGACCAGTTCGACGCGTAGCAAGTAGATGAGGGAGAGGATCTCCTCGGTCTGTATCGTAGATCGAAGCGCCTTGACCGTCGCCACAGCTGGCAGTCGCCACAGCTTGGTGAATGCCAGGGTCAGCCCTCGTGATCGGCTGCTCGACTCGTCTCCCAGGTAGTGCTCTGTGACGGCGATCTCGCGCTCCAAGTCATCCAGGTCCATTTCGTACTTGTCGTTTGCGTCATGAGGCTCATTTGTCAGAAGCTTCATGCTGTTCAGCTTCTTGGTGTCAGGGAGCAGATCCATGCTTAGCATCAGTGTTCGGATGGCAAGTAGCAATTCCACTTCGCCAAGTTTGGTGGCCTGGAGGTAGTTTAGGAGTAGCGTCATGGATGGGTCCGCTTCGGTGAGGCTCTGGATCAGGTCGCCCGCCAATTTGTTGCTTTCTGCAGCCTCGGAGCTCAGGTCCGCCCTGAAGGCCACTTTCAAGTTTGAAATGGTGACATGGCCCGCGACAACGAGATACGTGGTCACGTTGCTGTCAGGAAGTATGAGCTGCAGCATCGGCCGGGGCTCGTCTGATGTTGTCATCTCCACTGAGAAGACTCGGCTGAGGGCATATATTACCCAGCGGCGATCAACAGAAGGATAGGACTTCTCAGTCAGCCACTTCCACTCTGGAGGTTCTTGCGAGTCCATCGTGTCCTGCCCATTGCTTGTTGTTCCGTTGGCTAGGATGGCCTCTGCGCGCAGGCCCATGTGGAATTTCTGTCGCAGAAACTCCTCCCACCCGGCCAATTCATTCTTGTCGAGTAGGTCTTCTGCCACCTGCAGCTCCTTGTTGTACGTTTCCAGGTACGACTCCGTCAAAGTACCCGGGATGTAACGGGGAAACTCCTTAGAAGATGCGTCGCATTTCAGTTTCTTTGAGTGGATCTCTGCAGGGGTGCCACGGCCGATGGAGTCAATCAAGAGTCCCTCCTTCCGTCTCTTGCCGTATGATTTGGGGGGCTCGACGTGCATGGAGACGAGGACGTTGTCAATCAAAGCAACGACAAGGTCTTGGCTGCGTAGGTATGTGACAAATTGGCAAGACTGTGGCCCCTGGCTCTCCGATGGCATCTCAGACAGGTCTAGCTCGGCTTTCGCGTGGGTTGAGCGGTACTGATAATTGTAAAGACCAACGGAGTTTAGCGAGGCTGACAAAATGAAGGGCCTTGACAGACGGATGAATGTCTCGGCACCGTTCACCTGAAGGGTTGACTTCTGCTTCGGGACAGCTCCAGCGAGATCGTAAACGTTGACAGATCCTGCAAAGAGCTCCAGGAGCAGAGACGACTGAATATCCACCTCATACGTTGGTGCTCCGTCGCTGCGCTCAGTGATGGCTGCGATTGGGGTCACGTCGAGAGGAATCAGCTTCTGCAAGTCCGCGGATGTCGAAGAACTGCCCGGGATCGCGGCTAAGACGACCAAATGACGGCTGACTTGCCCCTGGCTGGCGCTCTTGGACACGAAGACGAGAAGGGAAGGGTCGGAGTCGAGCGACCGGGGGAGGGCGCTAAAGACTTCGAGTCTGTTCTTGAACATGCCTTCCCTGAAGTCGGCAAGGCTGCCTGAAGAAACATATTCCACCTCGAATTTATCGATGGCTCCGGCGACGACATCCTGCACGGCCGACTTCGAGGAGGTGGACCATTGAATCGCGAGGGTTTCGCCCGACAGATAAACAAACTCGCCGTTTTGACAAACTGCCACAATGTCTCCAACGGTGGCGGACTGAGCCGTCGAAGACGAACCGGTGATGTACCTGACCGACGAAGTCTGCAACGTCTGTGATGAACTCGTCGAAGTCGTCTTTCCGTCAGGATGTACAACGTCTTTGAAGAGGGTAATCTTGTGAGACGACGCATCCTTTGTCGCTATGAAGGTGTACCGCAGCACATCGTTGCTGTTGGCGTGTCGAACCCTGACTGAATACGGGGAGCAGGTGAAGGACTCTTGCGGCGGGATGGGGTACGATGTGACGAGCCGAGATGCCGGGACCTGTTGCCGCATTAGAATCCAGTAGACGGAGAGTATCGACGGCTTTCTTACATCGTATATGCTCGCAGTCTCGCCATCGACGCCAACGGCCAATTCGGTTCGCTTTCTCCTCTTCTGCCCGTCGCGCTGGCCATAGACCTCGCGGGCAACGATTCTGCCGTCGGTGTGGTCCAGCGGCCTTGGCAGGGACGCCAGCACATATGGCCGATGTATCCTGTACTCGGACGCCATTGAGAAGCGAGCAGCGATGCTCCGATGCAGGCCTCTTGCGTCGAACGGCAGATCGCGGGTCAAAAGGCTGCCCGTCGCTGATTTCAGTGTCGCAACGACGAAGGCGCAGCTGCCGGCCAAAAAAAAATATTTGGAGCGGGCCGATGCAAAAATCCGGCGGTGGGGCCAGCGTCGGCGGCGAGTGGGGCGGAAACGGCGCCAGCACAGACCAGGCACGGCACCGCAGCGCAGTGGATAGCAGTCGCGTCTTTACGCGTGACAGGCGTCCACGTCCCTTAACGCGGTCCGCCAGAAGGGCGCTGCGCATCCACCACGGCTTCAACCGTGCATCCTCGCATCAAAACACGCTCTGCCTCGCTTGCATCTCTCAGCTTTGCATTCGCGTCAGGCCTTACGAGAGATGATTGCGGCCTTGATTGGGTTGACTGGCTAACTTGGCGCCTGTCCCCGCCAGCTCGTCTCAGCAGTCGCTGCTCTCGTGCTTCCGCGGGCTCTCGCGCCTCGATGGGACCGGTTCTGGTCGCCACGATGGTCCAAGGAGGCGTTGGAGAGCCGTCGTCATCATCGGAGAAACTCCATCCCTTCTTCGCCAAAGCGGCCGGGAACGACTCACGCTCGATTCCACCCGCAACGGACGTCATCCGCACACCCGTCCCATCCGGGGACGATGGCCGCCATACGAAGCGCCGCAAGACCGAGTCTCCTCTGGTTGAAGATGGCGCCGAAGCGAAGAAGTCGTGGCAGAAGAGGAGGAGCGGCGTGGCCGTTGACACGTCAAGGAATGGCGGGATAGCGAGCCATCTCGCCACGTCGCAGCCGATCCCATCCCACCCAGAGTCGACTGTCACGGCACAGCCCATCGCGAAATCCTCGACGCCGCCTCTGATCGAGAACCCGGCCAAGCAGCCCGCCCAACCTCTCATCGGACCTGGACAAGAGGCGGAGCCGAGCGGTGCTCGCAACGAACCTCTCGAACCCAGCTCATTGCACACGAAAAAGGTGTTGAAGTTCAACCCCAAGACCGGCACCCTGGGATCCCCTCCTAAGCCACGGCAGAAGAAACGACCGACCCTGATGGCCTTTATTCGATATGGGCGGGATGAGGAGAACCGAAAGGATATTGGAGAGAAGATAACCCAGATTCTCAACGGCACGCTGCAGATCCCAAGCACTCCCGCGAGGAAGCGTGTTGGGAGACCTCCCGCGAAATCAAACGACCCAGCGGGAAAGCAAGGCACTGCACCGAAAGCCACGCACCCATTCTTTGCCAGCAAAGGAACACCCCAACCATCGGCGGAGAGTGAGTCGATTGAAACCGCGAAAAAGTCTCAATCGCGAAAGCACTCGGTTTTCATGTCGACACCCGTCTCCCCCAGAAAACAGAGAAACCCGTTTGCTCCAACTGATACAAGCAAGATGGCACATTTCGGGATCAAGTCACTGGGGACCAAAATTCCCGGCGCAATGTATCCGATGTGGCCGCCCGCGGGGATGAGCCATGTCCGGGGTGAAGGTGCTGAAAGTCTTAAAATGGAGAGGGCTGCCTTCGGGACCAATCTGTGGAGGAAATCAAAAGGTCATGTCTCAACCATCACACCTAAAGAGAGCATTCTGTCCCATGTGGTCGACCGACTGAATCTCAACATGGTGCGCAGCACTCTTCCGAGGGACGAAGACACTTTCACGCCAGCCCCTGCAGAATTGCGCCTCCCGCAGAGGCGCTTTGAAAGTGGACCGAAGCTTCAAAAGAGGATAAGGCAACAATTGGGGACACATTCTCTGGATGCCCTGAACAATATTGACGATTCCAGCCAGGACGAGCTTGCTGCTGCTCCAGAGCCCAAGATTCACGCGGCCATAAGTCGCCATTATAAATCGTTGGCGACTCGGCTGTCAGCGTACGACACCTCAACCTGCGAGAGCCTTTCCTGGACCCAGAAGTATGCACCCACGGCCGCAACGCAGGTCCTCCAGACGGGCAAGGAGGCAATCCATCTGAAGCAATGGCTGGAGGCCATGAAGGTTCAGTCTGTTGAGACAGGAGGTGACTCGAACGGGGACAAGAGCAAGGCGCAATTGGACAGTGCTTCGAAGAAGAAGAGAAGGAAAACCAAATTGGACGGTTTTGTGGTCGATAGCGATGCCAGCGAACTGGATGAGCTTTCCTCTGACGAAACCGATGAGGACCTGACTGGAGCAAGCCTGATCAAGAAATCCGTCGTTAGAAGCAGCGGTGTCGCGGGCAGAGGCGCCAAGGACCAAGGAAGACTGAGGAACACCATTCTAATCAGCGGCCCTCACGGTTGCGGGAAAACAGCTGCGGTTCATGCCGTGGCTAAGGAACTTGATTTCGAAGTGTTTGAAATCAATTCAAGCAGCCGCAGGAGCGGTAAGGATATACTGGAGAAAGTTGGTGACATGACGCGAAACCACCTGGTTCAGCAACATCGAGCCCAGCCTGCAGTTGCTGGGGACAACGACATTGACGAAGCCGACACGGACACGAAGTCTGGGAAGCAGGGCATGATGACGTCCTTTTTCAAACCAAAGCCGACAGTTGGAGAGAGACGTCAAACGAAGAAGCAGCCCGCCGAGAAGGCCGAGAAGGGGCTCCAAAACTCTCAGCCAAAGTCCCAGAAGCAGTCCCTTATCCTACTCGAGGAGGCAGATGTGCTCTATGAAGAGGATAAACAGTTCTGGGCCACTCTGATGGGGATGATGACCCAGTCGAAGCGGCCCTTTGTGGTGACATGCAACGACGAAGATCTCATACCAATTCAGAGCCTAAAACTGCATGGCATACTTCGCTTCTCACCTCCCCCGGCAAGTTTGGCCGTGGACCTTTGCCTCCTCATTGCCGCCAACGAAGGACATGCGCTACGGCGGCCAGCTGTTGAGTCTCTCTATCGGTCTCGTGGCGACGACCTGCGGGCAACAATAACCGAGCTCAACTACTGGTGTCAGATTGGCGTCGGTGATCGCAAGGGAGGCTTTGATTGGTTCTATTTGCGATGGCCCAAAGGCTCTGACCAGGACGAAAACGGCGATGTGGTCCGAGTCATCAGTGAAGATACATATCTGCATGGCATGGGGTGGATCGGGCGAGATATGATTGCTACAACACCTGAGACACTGGTGATGGAAGAGGAGGTGCTGCACCAAGCCTGGGACTCATGGCAGCTGGACATGGGCGACTGGTACGACTCACTGAGCATGACTGTTCCCGCAAGCCCCGCTTCACGAGCGTCCCTCCGGCCTACAGAGAGAGTAAAGGCACTGGCTGCATATGACGAGCTCTGTGGCGCGATGAGCGACGCGGACATCTGTTCTTGCGGCGCTTTCAATATGATGCTGCAACAACACATTGACCCAACACTTCCGGATCTCCCCAGCAGGGTTAGGGATGACTTCACTGTTGGGCGCACGCTCCTAGAAGCGGACCCTGCAGCTCCGTCAACGTCTCTCAGCCCAGCCATATCGATTTCAATGAAGTCCGCGACGCGAGAGATATGGCACAAGTACGCAGAAGACTTGGACGGTTCTGCTGCTTCGTCAGCGACAGAGGCGGTTGGCGAAGGTAAGGCAATCACCATCTTGAATGCGTCGTTCCGGAGCCATCGCCGTCAGTTGAGTCGACTTGACGTTGCTCGAGCCTTTGACCCCATCGCCGTCAGCCCCAAAGCCCAACCAACCTCATATCTTGATCCTTCGGTGTTTGACCGTACCATGAAACTCATCATCCTCGATGTCGCGCCTTGGGTTCGCGGCATAGTAGCGTACGAACACCAACTCATGCAGGAACGGCTGAAGCTCAGCAATCTCCTCAGCGAGGGAGGGAAGAAGAAGCGCATGCGCACCACTAGAAGTGCCCTCTCGGCTTTGGAGGGCGGCGAACGAAGGATGACGCGGAAGGAGCGGTATTTTGGGAACTGCTTGACTACGGGCGTTGTGATGCGGACCGCCGCAGACTCGTTCCAAGGCGCTGCTCCAGAGATGGTTCAGGAAGGGGACGTGGAGGACAGCCTCATGAGCAGCCCGCTGTCCGCTGAATCGCCATGTTAGCGACTTCTCTGCCTGAAGCTGTGCCAGGGCAAGTATATATGACGGCGCTTTCACCGGATAGATGCATAGACGGACACCGTGCCTGGCCTACGTCGGAATGAACACGCAAGATACCTAACAGAGATTCGTAACTAGTGCACTGCCTCTACAACCTTTGAAAGGCCTACAGTTGCCCAGCCATGATGAAGTACCTATCCAGGCTCTAAACGCTCCAGACCGTCATCAAATCATCAATATCGTACAAGTTTCATCGAGAAGGCATGTGCCCTTCCCGCCTTGGCGGCCTCAGCGGCGTCCTTTCGACGACGTAAATCGCCTCGTCAGGGTTGGCAAAGGTTCCGTCGCGCCTATAGTACTTTTCCTCGACGTACACAGGCTCAGCCATACGCCTCCTTGTTCGCTCCTCGTTCCGCTGCTCCCGCGCTTGCCTAAAGTCGTCAACTTCACGCCTCGGCCGCCGCCGCTCCATACTGGTGGACACCCGCGCGCTCCTGGTCCTGCGTAGCGGTGGGCCGTCGCCCGCGCCGCCGGACATGACGATGTCGTCTTCGTAGTAGACCCGCTCGCCCTTGCTGCGCGCCCTTCTGCCGCGCCGACCATTGTTGTCCTCGTCCAAATCCCTGTACCTGTCCCGGCTGCGGCGGCCACGGCGGTCATTTTCGTCATCATTCTCGCCAGTGATGGCAGGCTTGATCTTGGTCTCCCAATCCTCCTTGGCACCGTGCAGCACGCCCTTGGGCCAGAATTTGTGCGCCACGACAGCGGCCACACCAATGCCGAGGAGGAGCCCTGCAGAGCCTTTGATGAAGCTTTCCTTCTTCTCTTCGTGCGACAGGCGTTCGCGGCGATGAGGCGACGAGCGGCTGAGCGAGCGGCTGCGGGAGCGCGTCCGCGAGTCGGGTGAGCGCGAGTAGGACTGCGAGTACGTGCGCGGGCGGGACCGTGACGGGGAGGGCGAGGAGGAAGGCGAGCGAGGTAAGCGGCGGCCAGGATGCCGAGAGTGCGATCGTGGGCGGTCCATGGTGTTTTGAGGGCCGCGGGAAGCTTGTATAATGCGGTAATGCTGTTACAATCTGGCCGGTGTTGATGTTGGATCGTGTAAGTGCCGAAACGTAGCTGTAGATGAGCCAGCAATCCGGGACTCTCAAAGCCACAGCTCTTCCAGTAGCGCGGCAAAATCGAAGAGCTCCAGAAGATGTATGCCAGTCGGAGCTGGCTTCGTAGGTGCTGGTCTGCTGATGCAGCCTCTGGCCAGCTCCTGCGCCGTCAGCCCACGCCCGACAAACGGGTCGGGCAAGGTCTGTATTTGGTACGGAGGCACACAGGCGACAAACAAGAATGTTCAATTGCTCACCAAAAAGGATGATCCAAAAAGAGAGCTCCCCAGCAAGAAAGACCAGAAGCCAGCTCGTCGTCAGCAGGGGAGAGCGGGACGCGGGGAAACAGGACGGATATGTCGGAATCTAATGGCTGGCGATCCAATGCCCCTGAGGCGATGACGATGCGCGCCATGGATGGAGCCCCCCGGCGGCCTGATCGCTGGCTCCGTCATTCGCAGGGACACGGCCGAGTGCTTGACATGACGGCTGCCTGCCACGGCGCTTTCATTGCGGGTTTGTGTTTGCCTCCTCCTCACTCTCCTCCTCCTCCCATTGTCAAGCAACGCCGCTTTGGCCGTGGTTGTTGCTATGCTGTGCTGCGCTATCATGTCCTGTCCTGCGCGACCCCGACGACTCGCAACCCGCGAGACAGCCAGACCGCTCCCTACTTCGGCCGAGAGGGGCAGTGAGCGGCTTCTTCAACGAGGCGACCGCTGGAGTGTGGCTCGGGCAGGGGTTGGCTGCAGACGGCTCCGCGGGTGAGGCAACGGAGAGGCTCCACGCATCGATTGCATGCATCAGGACGGACTGGCCTACCGGGGCACTCTTCGACCATCCAACGCTGCCGGGGCTGACCACAACGGTAAGAATCGAATGTGGATGTTTCTCTTTTTGTCGTCGTTGATTCTCACCGCCGCGAACTTGTCGGCCCGGGGGGGCGCATATTTCGTCTTGGCCATCCCGTGCTCAGCGCTCACCCACCACCACTTGCAAGCTACCTACTCCGTATGTATCTTCATGCGGTTGGCTGCGAGCGCCAAATATTTGTGTCCCCATCCAACAGCAGCCTCGACTCGCAGGCAAATCCGGAATGAAACTCATGCGTCACACTGGAAGCCGCGTTATCGGCGGCCTCACGAGGTCCTGTTAGCTACCCTACACGAACACTGGATGGCGTAGCTCTGGGCAGCGCTTGGCATAGACTCCCATCTCTCAGCCTCTTTCGGATGCATAGCAAGTCATGGCGTGATGGCCGAGGCCGTTTACAGTACGATTTCCAGCTTTACACACGACACGTGCTTCGCAACCATGGGTTCTAGTTGACCAACCTGGCGAGCCCAATCCCGTCGTATAGTGGCATCAAGAAGCTCTCCAGCCTCTCGCTGCCTCTCACCGCCGCATTGAATTGACGCAGGTACTCAAGGTCGCGGTCAGTCTCGTACTCGCTTCTGTTTTTCTTCTTCTGCTCTTCCGAGGCCCACGGGTTGTCATCGGTGTCATCGGCCACGAGACCTCGGCGGAGCACGTTGTCGGCGACGATGAGCCCACCGGGTCGCAGCAGGCGAGAGGCCGACTGAGGCTTTGACTTGGCGAGGATACCAGCGAGGTACGACGGGTAGCCCGACTTTTGCGCGTCGATGAAGATAAGGTCATACGGCTCCTTTGGCTCGAGCTTGGCGAGGCTATCGGGCATGTCAGTGTTATCAATGGCGTATGGAGCGTAAGTAATCGCTGCCAAGGCAAGTTGAGGTTTACGTTTCGAGGGCATCCCCCTTGATAATCTCGATGTTGTCGACATGGTTGCGTGTGAAAGCCTCGCTCGCCATCTTGGCATATTCTTCGGAGGATTCAAGGCCCGTCACACTCCCGTCCTTGCCCACTGCATGAGCCCAGACGAGAGCCGAGTATCCGACATAGACGCCTATCTCGAGGATGCGCTTTGCCCCGATGGCGCGGGCCAGGAAGACGTGGCACTGTCCCTGGAAGTTGGATATCATGTAGCTGGCACGCGCGTGGTTATCGTTTACCCAGTCGTGATATTCGATGATATGCTTTGGGAGTGGCGTCGAGAGCTCCTCAGAGTAGTTGGTCACGCGCTCCGCAACCTTCTGATTGGGATAGAGCGAGGAAACATTGTTCTTCATGGTTAATAGTCAAATGCCCTGTCGTTGCGCTTTGAGCCGACGCTTGCTGTCTGTTGAGCCCTGGCGTGAATCACGTATGTCGTTTACCAAGTCAATCGGCTGGCGGCCCGATCGCGGAAACGACGCCGGGAAAATGCGGCCCAGCTGATGCTCGAACGTCAGCACATAAGCGGCGGCACCGTCACAGTTTCGTCTGGAAGTCATGCTTGAGGCGAATAAAATAATGGAGAGCATGCCATTGGGCCGGCCGGCGGGCACCGGAGCAGGAGCTTCGTAACCCGTACGCCGCGTCTACCTCGCCATGTAAGCAATAATTGCCACCGACAGCACTGGTGAGCGGTGACAGAGCGGAGCGCCGAGCGCCGAGCAATCCCTGCTGCCGCTCGACCCTCCCCGGCCGCACGGCTTGTCCATTCCTCTGGCTCTCTCCGGCAGATGCCTGCATCACGAGGGAGGAAGGTTCTGATGGAGACGGACTGGGTACCCGCGGAGGCTATCATGCTATCGAAGTCAGAGGGCGTCGAGTGGGCTCGAAAGAACCGACTTAGCCTCTGCCGTCTAGCGCAGGTGGAGTGCCACAGACGCTGGATGAATAGACACCGGCCTGCATTGATTTTCAGCCGCCGTCTTGGCAATCGTGCTCGTCGCCCAGTCCGGGTCGGATCACGCCAAGCACAGCCCCCAAGCACCGTAGACTGGCGTGAGTGGCCCCGGGCTTTGTCGAAGGTATGCCTTAGAACCCGCTCCGCATCATCCCAGTTGGCGAGAGGTCATGGTGAACCGAACGAGTCAGACCGCGGCCAGCTTGTTGGTCATGAGCTTTCCCGGGAGCAAGGTCGTCTAGACTCGCCGAATATAGCAACAGCGCTTGGCGAGGGTGAGGGCATCAAAATGGGACTCTGCAACGTAGCTCGTGAGGCCAAGCCGAGCCGGGAGGATGGACAGCTGGGACAGCAGCGTCGTTTGCCAGTTTCAGGACGCCGCCACAAGCGCTGGGAATTCGACGCCCGAGGCGAAATGAGAAACCCAGCCAATCTGCTTGCGACAGGTTAGGCGAGGCTTGGGATAATTAGGGGTAGTCCCTCTTTCTCGACCGCGCCTGTGCTTGACCCTGTCATCTATCTCTTCGAGGCTGCACAAAAAAAGTGACCCGGGCATGGCGAGGGAAGCAAAAAGAAACGAACGGGCTTGATGAATTGCCTTGTCGTCGATACAGGCGGTCCCGCCTCAGCTCGCAAGGCAGACGCTGTCGTGGCTTTCCAAAGGTGCCAAGAGCGCAGATATCGCATCCGGGACAGTGTACACGGTGCCATGGGCCGCCGGGCAGTATCCATGTCTACCCTTCAGTGAAGAGGAATCATGGAAGCCCTGCCCGGTGCGGAACGTTCAATGCGCTGCTGGTACCAGGGGAGTCTGCTGCATCTACGTCCGTACTGTACTGCAGGCCACAACACAATGGCGCAAATCTCGTCTGTTCCAACACTATGAAGCTGGCTGATCCAGGATACTTGGCACTTTAGCGAACATGCTTCCATCGAGACTTTGGGGCGCCGCTTTGCTGATGGATCAAGTCGATGCTGTATGAGCAGCTTTTGATGTCGGTGTAAGGCACTTTTACCCTTTGTTTTCTCTGTTTTCTCTTTCTCGGAAGTAATAGAGAATAAAGACACTCCGGCCGTAGCGGCTGCAGGCTACATGGCCGCTCAGCATGGGCGACGGATCCGGCCATGCCCTCTGAGGCGTCATGACGCGTACGGAGCGCTCCAGGACGCGATTGAAACAACAGTGAACGCCTGCGACTCTCGAAGCGGGTCGGCGTGTCTTTGATGCAGTTGGAGTTCGACCTGTGGCACCCATGCTTGCTGACGCTGCCGCCCCCGTCACACGGTCGGTCCGGCGTCCCTTGGGATCGCCCAAGGCGTCCGTCCGTCAGGCAAGGCGGAAGAGACAGGCTCTGCATCGTGGTCAGGAATGGGAAATCTTGGCGGCCAATCACGCCAAGCTAGACATTCAGATGCAGGGTTGGCTTGGGGGCAGAAGGTCTGGGCACGGGGGCCCCCATCGACGCATTGCTCGGAACGAAACGCTTCCACCAGACCACTAGAGAGGTCTGGGGAGGGCCGCCCGGAGCTGTGGTTGCACAAGACAACGCATGGGGAAGCGGTCTCCTTGAGACGAGAATGCTCCAGACTCGTACCAAGTAGAGTTGCATGAGACGAGAGGCATCGGGCAGCCAAGGCCCAGAGCCACCTATTTGGACAAAGTCAAATAGCCACCGTAGGCGGAAGGCCTAGGCCGCAGAGGCTGTGTCTGGCCTGACCTTGACGCCGAGCGATGCCTGTGAGCACCTGTTGCTCGTATGGAGAGGGCCGCTACCAAGTTTTGGGTTTCACCGAAGCGACTGCTGCGACGTGCGAACGCCGGGAAGCCAAGTTATTATCCACCTCCGACACCACAGCCAACGCCTCGACCGAATCCTAATGCCCCATCAACGACCGCACATTGCGTCCTGTTTGCTTCCCTGTGTTCCAATAAGCTGTACCTCGAAAGGTAGGACTGGCCGACCCTGTTGTCGCCCTGCGCATTCGCCTAACTCACGAACCGGTGAGAACGAACAGACGGAACAGCTCCTTTGGGTCTCATGTGCCGACCTGCCATATACCATCGTCATCACCATAAGCAGTTGTTGAAAGCTACCTGTGCCGTGCTGACAAGTGCTTGTCCTCCTTATTCCGCACTCGCAAGCAATGCGTATTTGCATGGGTCACGTCAACTCTCGAAGGCAACCTGACTGGTACACAAGAAACTAGACGCAGGGCGATACCCCATCAGCTCCTGCTAGCGATCCGGCGGCTCCCTGCCACCACGCCACAGGTCCGTCCGCCGGGCTGATAAACCACTCATCGACGGTGATGCCAGGATCAGAACGTGCATCGGCACGCAGAGAGCATCATGGCAGGCGCCGCATCCATACTGATCGACACCGAAACTAATGCTGACAGTAATATCGATGTCCTGCAGGAGCACAGAGTGTTGAGCAGACACCCGCTTGCAGCATCGTGGAAGAGCCACCAAGGCGTACCATGGTGTGTTTGGTTGAGTTGCGCCTCGGCCGTGACGAAGGTAGCATCATGCCGCCGGGACCGACGACCTAGGTATGCAAGCACTTTGCAACTAGAGGGGGCAAGGTAGTAGTACTCCGTACGCCGTAACCCGTGCTTGTGCTGGGTCCTGGTCCGCTTCCTTGCTAGGACCTTGAACTCTCAAAGGCTGGCCATCACTCACGCACGCCCGAATACCCGCCACCGGAACAGAGCCGCCACCGCCGCCATGGGGCGTCAGGCATACACTTGTTGGAATTTGCAACACGCGTCCCCGGCGGATACGGGCAACGGCCAAGGCTAGGCCGAGCAAAGCTAGCATAGCTGGCTTGCACCATCGTCGAGGCCGAATCCCCGCCAGGTATCCAAAAGAGGCGTGACGTCTTGACGGATGTTTCGGGGTGATACGACCATTGTCCACGGAGCAATGAATGGCGGTTTGATGGCCGGTCCGAGGCTTGACGGGAAGCGCGAAAAGGCGTAGCAGATGAGTCGAATAGCCACTTGCTGCAAGCACTCTGTCCACTTTTCCCAAGCCGCCGAGCAGCCATGGTCCACCGCCTCCATTCCATATCCATGCATTGCCATCCATGCCATGCGCCGTGTCCGGCGGGGCTGGGATGTTGTTGCTGGCGAGTGCAAGTTGCTGGTCAACAGCTGGCTGTCGTCCCCCCCAGCAGAAGTATCACCTCCGGCGCCATGCGATCCACGTTGAACGGGGACGTATATTGCCGAGTGATGGTTGATTTCTAGTACTTACTGTACGACTGCTCCCGTGCGAAGTTCGAAATGCCCCTGTAGTCCGTACACGAAGTTTGCATTCCAGGTGGGGAGATTGATAATATCTTGTAGTAAGAAGTGGGATATTCGGCTTGATGCTCGCTCACAAGGCCAGCCGGCTTTTCCACGTGCAGTACGGAGTAGGCAAAGCTGGAGCTTGGTGCGCATCAGCTCACGCGGCTCGAGATGTCAGCCGCTGGGCGCGAGAATCAATGAAGCCTATCGTACGAGTACCAGAATTCGCAGATCCTTGCCCAAGGCTCGGACGGAAGCAACAAGCCGTCCCGGGCATGGAGGATCGGAGGCTGTCGTCTCTTTTCACAGCGAAATTCGCATCTGCAAGCGTTCAGGGCCACCGGACCAATGGACACCCCTGTGTCCGTAGGAGTGGGCTTGTTGGTAACTGGCGCCGCGTGAAGGCCGTAAGTCTGAGTGCTGCGGGTACGAGGTGGTTCCGCCTGCTGCTGGACTGCCAACGCTGGCTCGCAAAGCTGATCGGTGGCGGGCCCCAGCAAGCTTCGCAGCTAATTAAGACACAGAGCCAACGCCATCCCCTTAGCTATTCATTGTGATTGCAATGTGTCGGATTGATTGGCACCGAAGGCTGGTGGCAGCTGCAAACTCTCAGGCCTCTGCGCAGCTCGCGTGCCTTTCTTTGGCCCCGCTGGCGCCAACCTCCGCTCCTGATTCCTGCTGGCCACACAGCTCTACGAATGTGTATGCGGCCTGGTCAGCGGCTTTGGGCCATCGAGCCAAGTCGAACAGGCGCAAAGCGGCGTCTGACATGTTGGGCATTCGCAGTTGGGTCTGGACCATATTACTGTACCAGGCCTTGTTGCCCTCGGTTGCAAAGTCCGTTCGTTGATGGGCGTCGAACTGGTCAGGGATATGCAAGCCGAGCCAAGCAAAAGGCTTGAGTGAAACCTTGCTAATTCCGGTGGTTGCTGGAAAGCGCTGATACCGGCAGCATCCATGCTTCGCTTTCCGTCCCCATCACACGCCAACACAGCCAAGCCGGACACCTCGCAAAGCGGCATCGTCTGCCGATATGAAAAGTCCACAGCCTCTTGCCTACCAACCGGGCAATGCATCGAGCGCCGGCCCCTCGCGTCTCCATGCGGGTCGACGTCTCACGGTCCCTGTCTTCCCTAAGACTGCTGCATCATGTAACCCCCCATCCGGCATGTGCTATTGCTCTCGCGTGCGTTTAGCAAGGGGCCGTGTCGAAGCCGGCTGACCGAAGCATAATCCCAACAAGCTGAGCCTTGTTCTTGAAACCAGGCATCACCAAGGACAGGCTTGGACACTGTGCGAGACACCGGCAGCCGCCTGCGCCTACGACTATTGCACTCAGCGGCGTGTCTGTGGATTTAAGGTACAAGCAATGCCTCGTAACCCCATTCCTTGTCCGTAATATAACCCATCCGTAGTGGTCCAGAGAGAGTCTCGGGGATTGGACAGCCTCCTCGCAGCCGTCGCCGCCCAGTTCCAGTCCGGCCACCAACTCTGGCCACCAATCAGTTTGGCTCGCAAGCAAGGTGGCTTCAGTTGGTGCCTCCGGAGGGTGCAGTGTTTGACGAGCAAATCCGCGAGCTTGTCGAGAGGGACGACTCTCTCGTTCAGAACAAGGGATGAGCGTGCTCCGTGCCGTGCGGGATGATGAGTGCACCATGCATTACTCCGTATCGCCCCATATACCGCCTGTCACCCGTGACGCTGCAATTTGACGGTACGGATGACTGTAAAGTGTAATAGGCGCGGAGCTGCGATCCTTTCCGCCTAATGAAGCCGCAACGTTTGGGGTGCCTGCAAGCAGCAGGTGTGCATCGCTGGCAGCTGCTGAAGGCAAGAGCCAACACCAAGCAGGCTCCCTTCCCGAAGAGGCAAGCGAACCCCAGCGGTGGGGCTGCGGAGGTCCTGGCGCCAGGCGACGGAGCCTACCTGCATCCTCCAGCCCAGCGCCTCCCCTCGCCTGCAGAGAATTGGATGTGCTCGTGCCGGGGTGCAGGAAGGTCGAACCTTCGTCCATAAGGTACGGAGTAAGATGGTACCTTGCCGAGCCACGGAGCTGCTGGTGGTGCAGGCAGCTGTGCACACGTTGCCGCAGGACGAGGACGAGGGAGAAGGACGGAAAAGACACGAGACCCGACAGCCCGCGCCCGCTGACAGATGCGCGGGTGTGCAGTGGGTGTGTGGGCGGGCAGGTTGCGTGCTTGCTGTTTCTTAGCACTACAACTACACACAGGCGACGACGGCGAGTGGCCTGCAGGGGCGAGCTGGGGGGCCTCGTCAGAAGGCCTCTCCTCGTCATCAATTTCACGCAAGCGGAGCACCGTGGTACTGGAGTGAGCCGCCATCGCATGCGCCGGGCTTTCACCACGGCCACCACCCACCACCCCCATCGCTGAGGCACCTGGGTCAGCCGGGGCTGGGCTAGCTGGGTGCCACCACTAAGGTGCTCGTAGCTCGTCGGCGTTCAGAGACTTTCCGTTGCGTGTGTTGCCGGGGCCCCGCCGCAGTCCCGCCGCCCTTGTTGCTGCTGCAGGGGACCTCGGCGACGGTACGTTGTTCGTACTCGTACTCCTGCCGGGGGCGTGACCGCCGGCCTCCACGAGGACGAGGAGCTTTGTGGGTACCTGTGCAGCCCCGACGCAGGCAGCCCCGGGCGGTACCATGCTGGCAGCGGTCCTAGTGCCAAGGGCCAGCCGGGGCGGCGACGAGCGCCTGTGCGGTGCGAGTGCCGCGAGATTGGCGGCGTGTACGGAGTACGGAGGCGAGTCCCGTCCTTAGTGAAGCGCGCCATGTACGAGTACTCGAACGGACCTAGGCCCCCAGTTGGGCTTGCCCGCTGGCCTGCCATTCGAAGGCGAGGTGTGGTGGTGGGTGTGCAGTGTGCCCAGTGGATGTCTGAGAGAGAAACGGCGCTCCGCCAACGAGAGCCAGGCCAGTCCCGTCTACGTCTCCAGAACGACCAGTCGTCCACGACATGGAACTGACTCTCGCCGACCTCTGACTCTCGCCCTTTTCGGCCCTGGCTCAACCCGCTTTGTCGTGTCGCCATGCCGCCCGCCGCCAATTGACCCTCCACCAGCTACGAGTAGAAGCATCAGCGCGGCGCGGGCTGGCAGAGCAAGGCGACCTCGTCCTGGCGCCCTCCAGCCAACCAGAGCCCGCCAGAACCTTGGGATCCTCCCTCCACCATCCCGCCGAGACCGTCTCTCCCTCCTCTCCCAGCTCAACCGAGCCCGGCTCTTTCTCCAGTCTCTTCGTCATGGGCGCGGCCTGCAACTCCTGACGTGCAGCATACAATGTCTATATGCCGCCGTTACGCTGTTCCTGTCTTTTCTCAAGGGGGTTGATCTTCCCTGCCTGCCCTGACGACGGACCGCACTTACACGTCCCGCGGGCCTCTCATCTTCTCTCTTGCCCTGCCGCCTGACCTCTCGGTCTCCTCGACTGCTGCTCACGTCGCGAATCGCCTCGCCTCGCATCTCGAACCCTCGGCCGTTGTTTTTCATCCCACCGAGGGAGCTACCATCCTGTCTTCGTACGCCCCGCCGCCTCAAGTCTTGCAGCTCTTGGTCACTGCGACGACTGCCTCGACCCGGCGACCATACGAAGCAAGCCTCCTGAGCCTTCTTCCCTCATGTCCTTAGGAAGCCCACGCCTCACCACTTTTGTCTCTCTTTCTCCCCCCAACCGTTGTTGCAGTCAAAGAGCGCGTCCGCCTCCCCGCTACATTGCGCTGAGAGAGTGTCGCTCTGCCGTCGACGACGGTGTGGTTTTGGGGAGCGGGCTGCAGACACCTCCCATCGACGACATGAGCACCACATACCACCACGCCATGCCTGCCTACGACGGCCAGCTCGCCGTGCACGCCTACCCTGCGGGCATGGCCCATGCCGGTCGCTTCAAAGCCGGCGCGAATGATGGCGGAAGCTCTCAGCATTATCGCTACCCTTCACAGCAGACGCAGATGGTAGCGGTTCCGCAGACGAGCAACGGGTCGTTTTCGTTGGCAGCCCAAATACCTCGCACGAACTCCCGTCCTTCGTCCCGACCGTCGACACCCATACCCGAAGCAAAACAAGCAACCGCAGCCTCTTCTCGAAGAAACTCCGATTCGTTGATTTACCACAGTCTTCAAATACCAAAGTGCATTAGCCCCAATGGGGGCAACCTGTCCGACTTCGCTGCTCAGGTAGGCTCCATTGTACCGTTATCGCGTCCTTGCTTGGCCTGCTGACCTCTCTTTCGATTAGATGACGTGCCTTTTCTGGTTCGACTCCGTGGACAACCTGAAAAAGGCCGAGTCGATTCGATCGCGACCTCTGAATGTCCCTGTAGCCCGGTTGCCGAACCTGGCCAAGCCCTATGACCAGTTTCGGAAATGGGTTTACAATGTCCTGTCGACAACGCAAGTAACGCAGAACGTCATCTTCCTCGCGCTGTTGTTCATCTATCGCCTCAAGATGTCGACGCCGCAGATCAAGGGTCGGGCAGGTAGCGAGTATCGCCTCCTGACGGTAGCACTGATGCTCGGAAACAAGTGTAAGGGACCTTGATTTCTATGACATGGCTAATTCGCCACCAGCTGACGTTGATTGCAGTTTTGGACGACAACACTTACACCAACAAGACGTGGGCTGAGGTGTCCTGCTTTTCGGTGCAAGAGATTCACGTGATGGAGGTGGAGTTCTTGAGCAACATGCGGTACAACCTCCTGGCCTCGAAGGACGAGTGGGAGGACTGGCTGGTCAAGCTGGCCTGCTTCCACGACTACTACGAGCGGGCACTCAAAATGCCTACGTCCCCGATTCACGTTCCCTCACCCACCAACAATGCGTTTAACTCGCCTATCCCCTCTCCCACAGGCGTGACCCTACCAGGGATCCCTGACATGCCGCCGTATACTCCCTCTGGGGTGACGGGCTTTTCGCCATCGCCGAGTCAATCGAAGAATTCCTCGGCGTATCAGGCAAACGCTACTTCGCCACTGGCTTCTAAGGTAGCGACGAACCTTCCTGCGACACGCAAGCGAAGCCCGGAGGACGATCTGGTGGATCATCCCGCGAAGCGACATGTTCCCCCGAGGGTTGGACACACGATGCCTGTTGCGTCGATGAAGATGAGGGGGAGCGGTCCTGTGGATGCGGCGCGGTTGCCTGTTCCGCAGCTTACCGTCATCACAAACAATACTCCGAACGCGGTGAGCACTTATGCGGCTACGGCTGGATATGCTCACCAGATAGCCTCGACGCCACAGCATGTCGTCTCGTTACCTCCCTTGCAGCCTGGCATTCGTGCCATGTCGACAATCTACCAACCCGGTCCAGCAACTACCATGGTCCAACAGCCAGCAGTGCCAGCTGTCGCAGCCAGCTCCATGCCGACGCAGTCGTATCCTATCGCGCCGCTGGCAAGCCACCCGGCGATGAATTACGGCACTCCGACAAAGCACCATAGCCCCGGAAGTCTGGCACCATTCGGCTCTTCGCCCCTCGTTGAACACCTCGGTCCAGGCTCTGCAGTCCACACGCCCATTTCACACACCCCGATATCCAATTCACCAAGCGTCTACTTACAGCAACGGGCTAGTCCATACAAACCAGTACGACACGTCAACAAGCTCCTGTATCCGCCACCTTCGGCGTCCCTGAACCAGTACCACTTGGGGTTGCCGGTGCCGCCAAATCAGATGCATTATCAACCCCTCGGGCGACGACACGACGTACGAACCGGCGTCGTGCCCGAGTTTCTGGTCTACAATCGCGGCCAGCAGCAACATTTCACTCACGGAGGGCAGCAGGGGCACTATCCCTCCTAGGAATGGCGACAGTATTCCCCTGACGCCTGGCAGGCGATTGTGTTCCCTCAGCCTCGTCATGGTAACCACCACATTGGTAGTCTGACCCCCCAGAGGCGTTGAGTTGGCATTGTTCCGTTTTTGAATTTGGCCAACGCGACCTCTTTATTGTTTTACTTGAGCATCACTCTCTCGCGAGCTTTGACACATTGCATGGCACGGTATGGCATGGATTCGGCGCTGAAATTGAGCGTGGACTTTTTTCTCTTTTCTTTTTTTTCTCATCTACTCCCCCCGGAGGTTCGTCCCTGAGCATGTTACGGCAACTTATTGCCAGGTATGACTCCTGACGAAGGCTTCTGATGACAACGAATGCATTTGTTGGAGTTTGTCTTTCTCGCGTACGAAGGCAACGAGAATGGGCAGTCCTCGGTTGCACCCCACGCTAAACATGCACTGGGTGTGAGTACCGTGTTCATGGAGAGCATAGAGATCAGGTAGAATTGGCTGTCAGCAATGACAAAGTGTGTCAGCAATCAATGAAGACGCCGACATGAGCGGTCAAGATCCGTCGTCGCATGCTACGTGATTGGTTCTCACCCGCTCTTTAAGATTTCCAGTCAGATTGTCGTGAAGCAATCCGTACCTGCGATGCTGTCAGGTACGAGCGTCAAAAGAGATTGCGATGCAGGGGACGTGCCCATTTGGAACTAGTCGACTCAAGCAATACTGCTGAGCAGCACAGACTCCTCCGTACGTAGCAGAGGGTCTCGACTTATGATTCAGAGCATGACGAACGGTTCGACCCTTGCAATTCCGTCTGGCATAAGGACGTAGTCTTCCCATTGCGCCCTCACTTCGGACGCGAAAGTACGAGTCAAATGGAGGCGAGGTGACCTTCTTGTGCGAATACTCCCCGACGATCAACAGCGGCCTCCCTGGGCAGCGAGGCAATCTTTGCACGCCAGTGCACTATTTGTAGTAAAGCATGGCGATTTAAACGCATTTCACGCTGCAATCTGGTTTTGTGCCAGAGGCAAGAAGGACATGTGATGCAGCTTTGTTGCTGTGGCTGCGCGCCACATCAACAGAGGCTCAATTTCGCCCTGAAGCCACAGTGCACACACCTCTCAGCCCCCCTGCTCCCACTTTTCTCCTTTCGTCTCCCACTCCTCTCCGCGGCAACGCCCTCCAGACGACTCCTCACAACCGCCATCCATCCATCGCCTTCTCGAGCCCATCGGAGCATCGCGACTGCCGTTGCGGGAACGGGTCTATTCATTCGCTACATCATCTTCGCGCCGATCTTGACGCCTCCAGTCACTCACTTTACCCATCCTGCGCTGCCTCTGTTTGGGAATCTGTCCGCGACTCGTCGTTCTGGTGGTATTTTCTGCTTCTCGGTGCAGAATTACGCCGGTCGAGGGCGTGCGAAGACAATACGAAGACCTGGCAAAGCGCGCGCTCTCTCTGCTTAGAGACTGGGCAAGCGAGCACGAGTACGTGACGATCCCTCTTTCAGTCACTGGGGTACCGAGAGGAATCTGCGCTGCACTGCGACGGCGCTCTCCACCGACAACATCGCGCGACGTCGAACGACTGGGTGTCCCTGAAGATCTGGGAACTGTCGGGAGCCACGTCCCGTACCCCCATTCGAACGGACAACGACAGCAACGACAACGAATACGATAGATTGGGTTGCTGGCAGCCCAGCAAATCATCATCATGTCGGGCTTTGGCGACTTCACATCCATCTGCGAGAATGCGCCGCTCCCCCTTTGCGCCAATATCGGCGCCGTTCTGCCTGCATCAGGTCGCGTGGGTATCGAGTCGGACTGCTTCGCCCGCAACATCGAGCTCGCCAACACCATCATATTCGAAGGCGGCGCGGCTGCAATGCACATCGTGGCGCTAATCATGACGGTTGTCATGATTCTCCATGTCCGTAGCAAGTTTACAGCCGTCGGCCGCAAGGAGATTCTCACTTTCTTTTACATCTACATGCTCACGACCTTCATCTCTCTGGTCGTAGATGCTGGCGTCGTGCCCCCGGGCAGCGGGCCTTACCCATACTTCGTGAGCATACAGAACGGCCTCAGCAGCGCGTTGATAACGTGCCTTCTCATCAACGGGTTCGTCGGCTTCCAGTTGTATGAAGATGGGACACCGCTGTCAGTGTGGCTGCTGCGGGTATGCTCCCTGGTCGCCTTTGCAATCAGCTTCCTCGTTTCGCTCGCCACCTTCAAGAGCTGGGCTGGCCTGGGCCCGACCAACACCGTGGGCTTGTTCGTGGTCCTATATTTGCTCAACGCCATCCAGCTCTTCATCTACGTCGGCATGCAGATCCTGCTCGTTGTAAGGACGCTTCGCGACAGATGGCCACTGGGAGACATCGCCTTTGGCATATTCTTCTTCGTCGTTGGCCAGGTCATTCTGTACGCATTCAGCTCCAAGATTTGTACGGCCGTCAGCCACTATCTGGACGGACTCTTCTTTGCAACCGTATGCAATCTTTTGGCTGTCATGATGGTATACAAGGTAAGCTCATCTCCCTGTCCTCAAATGTCTGGGGAGAAGCAATGTCTAACCACGATCCCTAGTACTGGGATTCCATTACAAGAGAAGACCTTGAGTTTTCTGTGGGAACGAGAATGAACAACTGGGAAGTCAAGGAACTCCTACCCGAAGAAGAGCGCCGGGCCACTGTCTACACGGACGACCCGTACGGGCACTCGAGCGCTTACGACGCGCCATTCTCGCCCACAGCGCAGCGTTACTCGGCCAAGTACTGAGCATGCTCATTCTTGCGATTCATCGGCTCGAGATGGGAAATTAGCCACGCTTTGTTTTACGACCATTGAGTGGAGCGATTGAGCCAGCGTCCCGGTGCCAAAGGATTCGGGGCAGAGCCACTGGTGGGAACGTGGCATATTTGTAGTTCTGCATGGATTGGCGTGGCGTTACGAAAAGGGATATATAATTCGAGGCAGACGGAAGGGCGACATGCTACCGGGACGCAAGTGCAAGCGGGCCGGCGTCCAGTTTCTGCTGAAGAACAACCATTATTACGGATGACGTGGGTGGAGTAAGCGAGTTCTATTATTGTAATTATTGGCCGGTGGGGGAGGAATTTGGCAGCAGGATTCAATGCACACAGCCAACAGCATCCCCGTAGCGCAGTTAGGACGTCTCGAGTGTTCGAGTTAAGTTGCCTACGGGTAAGAGTAGTCAAGAGCCTCGCGTTTTAGCCAATAGGAAATTGACGTGAGGCGGAGTCTCCGTAACGATGTAGAGAGGCAGGCTGGCAGGATTCTTGTGATACGGTTCCAGGAGGGCGGTTTAGCGCTAAACAAACCCTGACAGGCCCAGCTAGCGCGCCAAGGCCGCTTATCTCCGTGGTGGACGGAAGGAGTCCTCGTACGAGTACGAGTAATTGTGCTGTGCCTCGCTGACAGAGGCGGGTAAAAGAAGGGAAGCAAGGGGGTAGGGCACCTTTGTGAAGTCTGTCACATATCCACGAGCTGCAGCGAGCCAGCGAAAGACGGCGCGAAACCGACGAATTGCAAGCGGGCGACGGTTCCCGGGAAGCTGGTTCAGCCGCTGAGGAGGCGTCCGAGTATCATTCCAGCACGCATGTTCGACGAGCCAACAACCTTGGGGCACGTCTCCATTTTTTAACGGGGCGGTGTGATGGAACACTCGTAGGAAAGGGAGCGAGAGCGAGGGCCGTCGGGAGAGGAGGCAGACGGAGGAGGATTGAGGCATGAGGCAGAGGGGGCCCTGAAACAAGAGCCTTACGAGTAGATCCGAAGAGAGGGGTATCGAGAGCGCGACTGTGCTGGACCAGCGCCCGAAGATCGAGTCGTAATTACGAGAGTAGTCGAAGGTTTGCTCGTAATGAAGGGTAATGATGACATGTACTCCCCCGACTGCCTATACCGACGCAACTTGGGTGGGCTGGAAACGTAAGGGCAGAGGAATCTAGCGCTTGCGGCGCCCCGCCAGGCGAAATAGTCGAGGTGGCCATCGAAAGATAGTCTGTCCAGAGGCGTGCATAAGCAAGACATAGGGATACAATGATAGGCCTCGGTCCCCACCCAGATCTACCACAGCTAGTCCGTAATAGTTGGGGTGGGCAAAGAAGAAAGTGGAACGATGGCAAGGATAGGGGGGAGAATACGCCTAGCTTATGCTACGCGGACAGCGTCCAGAAAGGTTTTTTTTTTTCTCACCCTGCCGTGTTTCGCTGGTCGTAGTGGTCGTGGCCGTTGTCCGGAGGGGGGTGTGGAAATGTAAAAGCGCATCATGGATACATGTACGGAGCATGCACGATGGTGTTTACTCGTATAATTGAAATGCATGCGAGTGGAGGGAAGGCCAGAATGGCATTGCGGCGATCAATGGATTCCCTTGCAAATGGCTGTAGACTAATACTTCGAACCTTGTAAGTACATGCATCTGAGCAGCACCAACACGCACGACTGAGGCGGTGGGGTATGTGCAGCCGACTCTAATCAAATGACTCTCTGCGTCCGTCATTAGACTGCCAACGAGGCCCGAGTGCTCCGTGACGCTCGCATACCTTGTGCGGAAATGCAGAGGCGGCGGGGAGGACAAAGCTGGAAGCAAGAAGCGAGATGAGCAGTGTTGGCCGACGCAGTCGACAGCACGTGAGCGAGCTAACGGTTTTCGAGGCAGAACCGCAGGCCCCCTTGTTCCAAGTCGCATACTAATAACAGGCTGGGCGACTATCATCTGCCGTGCAGGGGGTCGTGGGAGGATATGTCAGCGACTTATTATGACACGGAAATAAAGTGCAACGGAAACTGACACGGGATGACGGTTGCATGATCGGACTCGAATTTGGGGTACTTGCCGGCCACCAGCGCCGTGGGCTATAGTCTGCCTCGCTCGTCGAGTAGCGGCCGGGTACCTTTGCAACCTAAGGTTTCGTCTAGTTCCCTCGCCGGCGACGAAGGGCAGGTTGGAGCGAGCAAATTCCTTTCCGTCACAGCCAAGCCACGGGAATATCGTACACATACTTTCTCTCTAGACTTTAATGCACCTCTCCCTCTGCCGCCATCCCACCTTTCCTGCCCACCTCTTCATTCACCCGGATTTACCCAGAGCGAAGTCTCCTTCTCACCCCTCGCCATTGCCCACAGCTAGGTGTATTTGCCCACGGGCGCGGCGCTGCTCTCCCTTCACCTCTCTCGCGCCGCACTTTGGCTTGTTTCCTCTGCACCTGCAACAGCGCACAGTGCCGCCGGCATAAACGCGAACTGATTCACTCCTCGCTTTTTCAACACGCCCTGGTGGCTGCATCAAGACCTTTCTCTGCTGCCCGCAACTCTGCCTGTGGCTCAGTGGTCTGACCTAGCCAGGAGCAGCGCATACCTCTGAAGCGCTGCGCCGAAAAGTCAATTCGCCTCGCTCATAATAATACTTGCCTCCAACTGGGTATCTGCGCGGCGCAACTTGCCCAGACTATCCATCCAAGAATCCCACTCCATCTCCCTCATGCGTCAATCTGCCTCAAAACCATTTTACAAATTCGCCTGCCCAGAACTCTTTTCATCAAGCGCAGGCACACTGGCCCGTCGTTCAAGCTTGAGCGGCAGGCGAGGCGCCCAGGGCTTTGATCACGTCTCGGCTGTGTCCGGCCAATCGCTTCGCGTCGAGACAAGGTAAAATAACAAAACAAGTACAAAAGAACCACCCTTTCACAACGGCGAGATGGATGAAGCAGCCGTGTGGACTGCTCTCCCAGCAGAGGAGCAGCGCTCGGTATGGGACGAAACCGAGAATAATTTTTGGTCCACCTTCGAGCAGGAGCAGGACGCGATGCGAGCTGTCGCCGAGCAGGAGTATCAAAAGGCGACTCTGGAAGTCAAGGTCGAGCTGGGGACTCTTACAGGCAAGCAAACGCAGCTTGCTGAGACGCGGGACCGGTTGTCCAGAGAGTTGACCAAGGTCGAGGAAGAGCTAGCCTCCGTTGCCGAGACTTGCGACCAGAGAGCCAACAAGCTTTTGGACATAGAGCAAGAGTACCGGAAGCGCGAGCAGGCAAGGCTGGAGACGCGCGAACAAGTCATCAAAACCATGGAAGACTTCTTTCGCAAGAAGCGCGGCGAAGATTCTGACGCCGAGCCGGAACGCCTGGAAACTGCTGGTAGAGCCACACAACAGGACGCGCCCATTCACCAGAAGGATGATTTTCCGGCAGATGAGGTGCAGCATACGAATGGGCAATCGACATCAGCTGCCAAGACGGCCACCAACACTAGCTCTGGCGACGCCGCCGATGCGCTACCCGCCAAGCAGGGTCAGCCGGCAGAAGTGCTCGTCAACGTGGTCGATGCGGACGGCAATGTGATTGGGCCCGTCGAGAGAGTCGAGCCATGGAACCTCTGGGTCGAGGACATCCTACGCATGCCCATCAAACGGCAAGTCAAGATCCGCCGCGGAAGGAAATTTAGCCAGGAGCATCTGGCTGGTATCTATGACCGTTCGGAGGCAAAAGGCGTCAGGTGGTTGGCTTGCATGATCCAAGCAACAGGAGAAATCCAACCAAGACGATGCCTTTCTTGTGATAAAAATCAAGGAGCCTTTGATGACTGCATTATCCTTGGGGGACCTACCTTCCAGAAATGCGGCAATTGTGAATGGAACCGGCAGGGCTGCCACATGCCTTCGGAGAGCAAGTTTGCAAACTCTGGGTCGCCACAACAGGAACAGATGTCAAAGACGCAACCCGACTCACGGGACCACGCACTGGACCACGCTACGGCGAGCGCAGAAACTACAGAAGTCGCAGGGGCTGCAGCCCTCAAAGCTCGCAGAGATGAAGCGGCGCAACAGGCGCTCGCCAAAGCCGCGGGGTTCGTTCCAGTGGCCATGGCGCCCAGTGCGACCTCGAGAGAGGTCATGGAGGCCGATGCTGCTCCGTCGGCGCAGAAGAGCCCTGTCATGCAGGAGCCCGTGCAGATGCCCACGCCGCAGGAGCCCAAGGAGCATACCTTCCCCGGCGCCGCCCATCCAGGCTTCAAGCCCGCAAATGGATACTTCTCAACAAACGGCTTCACTCCCGCAAATGGCTTCACTCCCGCCAACGCACCCAGCCGGGCCCCGTCGCGAGATATCCCAACTCCTTCAGCCGCATCCGTCGACGAGAACTCGCCTCAGACATCGCCGCCTCCTGCCTCAAGTTCCCTGGAAGAGATAACTCGCGAAAATCTCATCTTGAGGCACAACGGCGTGGTCTATACCTACCCGGAGCTTGTCGAGGGAGTCCCGTTGGCCAAGATCGACCAGGACCATCCTTACTGGGAGCTCGGCTGGCAATCGATCCAATCACTGGTTGAGCCGCAGTTGACGTCGTGGCGGGAGAAGAACAACGCTGCGTTGGATGCGCAGGCGAGAGGCGACAAGAGCTCTGCCAAGTTCCAGACTGGACGACAGGTCAACCGGGGCGCCAAGATTCTCGAGTTCCTGGAAAAGGGTGATATCAGCCCCTACCAACTGGTATCCAAGAAATACACCCAAACAGGAAAGGGTGCCATTACCTCATACGATACCTTGTTCCGGCTCTGCGAGTCTCTTGCTGAGCTGGGTAAGTTCAAACTCGACATAACGCCCGTCGACTGGCTTCGTCATCGCCTTTACGAGATCCAGCTGGAACGGGGAGCGAACTTCAACGTCGCAAAGACGATACACGACTTCTACCACGACCCAAAGCTGTCGGCACTACGGAGCAAGAACGGCTTCAAGAGCATCGGCCGGCCGTCCGGTTACAAGCCAAGCCAGAGGGGCGCAACACCTCAGAGCTCCTCGAAGAAGCGCAAAGGAAAACACTCACAGACTGAGACGCCACGCGATAGCCCTGCTGCCCCCTCGCCGCTCGCCGCGGAGGAGGTTGAACAGTCGCCAATACCACTTCAGGGAATACGCGCTCCGTTCGACCCTCCCTTTGACCCTCACCCAAGCAAGCGCCCTAGACTCGTTTCACCTTCTGTAGGGAATGCATACGTCGAGCCGCCTCAAAGTGGCGATTACTCCGAAACCGACTCTTGGAGCGGAGCAACACTGACGAGTGGAGACTGGCGCGTCTATCAGGTCAAGACTCGGTCATTCACGAGCTCCACCCAGGTCACGCAGTATTGGAATTGGAAAGAGAGCGGACGAGTATTTGAGCACCAAGTCCTCAAGGATGACGATCCGGTGACATGGGCCGTGCATCGAGAGCCAATCGACTTCAGTGTCCAGCTAGATGACATTGTCGAGGTGAGATGGAGCTTGGACGCACTCCAGGTGCATATGGTCATGGGCGGCTGGAGCAAAGTGGTCTCTAAGCAGGACGGAAAGCCCCGAGGAGACGTGATGGCGGCCTTCAAGAGGGAGCGAACCTTTCGTCGCTTTTTGTGGTTCTGTCGGGAACGCAGACTCAGAACCGTCGAGGTGCCGCAGTAAGTGCCTTGGTCCACCATGCTTTTGACGCTGGCATGTTGTCATTCGTACTAACGACCGGAACAGAGGAGTCATGGAAGACGCCTGGGAAAGGATGCAGTCCGAGACGCTGCCCGTCACGGACGAAGAGGTCAGCAAGTCGCTGAGGGAATAGCTTTCCCAAGCCGAGTGAGCCTCCAGTTTCTCCCTGCCGATTAGCAACGACTCCAGAATTTCAAAGTCTTTGGGTGTTGGGGACAGAGAGGTGGGCCGTTGACGAGAAATGCCGCGCCGACCGGCATTCACTCGGAATGATGGCGTTATGCTTGGTGTGGTGGCCCCCCGATCGGAATGCGGCCTTGCAGATATCACCACGGCGGTAGAGCGCTATGCTCGAGATTGCCGTGTACAGGACATCATCATTGGAGGGCCGGCACTGGCGGGAGGCATTGGTATTTTCTTTTTGTGCCATCACTGCACAAGGCTACATCACAACCACTGCGTTGCTTTTTGCCTTCTTGGCTTTCTTTTCCTGCTACATCTTGCCCATATACGCGGATTGCCCTTACGTTGTTATTCCAGGCGTCCTCACTTGGTTCTTTCTGTTTTTCCTTTTGGCTTGCTTTTCCTCACCTTTTCCACTTTCCTTCACGGCGTCAGTCTTGATGCGGCCACGGCTGCTTATCGCGAGTCACGGAACGGAGTTTCTGCTAGAGGTCATGCGGTCTGCGCACTTAGGATGTGCTCGGGCTGCTACCTCGGGTTTTGCGCATTGCCACACAATATGGAGGACGGGAAAAAGATACCCTGCGAAGGACATGGCCATTGGGGGCGGCGATGAATCGAATCCAGCAGCAAGATGAAAGGGGCGAGGCTGGGTTTGGGAGTCTTTAATACTGGGCATCAATCTATCACTTTTATGCGCATCTCAAGTGGCTGCTCACTGCTTCCTTCGCCGTACTGTGCGGTTCAGAGTCGTGATGATATTTTGACTTTCATTCATTCCAGATGGTCCACACATGCAACAGTCCTCCTGTTCATGAGCTCATTCGTCGTCTCGCTTGATCCGTGGTATAACATGTCCCTACTCTTCGTAATCACTCCCAGAAAATCCCATCTACGGGCACTTGCTTCATCGCTTCCGCAGCGACCTCCCACCAGAGACTCCGGCAAAGCTTCCTGGCGAGCCTGAAGGAACTCCCGTTGCTGTTTTGGAATCCAAGCTCCCGCCTATCATCCTTTGGACTAACGCCGCCTTGTATTCCACGTTTTCCTGCGGATTCCGGTAGTCGAGTTGCGTCCCAGGCGGCGGCTGCGCAACCTCCGTGTCATCGTCGTCCTCGCCGCCCGCGGCTGCCGCCCTCAGCCTTGGGCCGCTGCCGTCCACGCTGGCCGCGCTGCTGGCGTTGGAGACGTTGCTGATGGCCCGCCCAAGGATCTGACGGCGTCGAGGACGAGACGGCTGAGCCTGGGTGCGGGACTCGGGGCCGTCGGAGTCAGTCGCGGAGTGGATGAGGCTGGTGAGCTTGGAGGAAAGATGCTGGCGCTCTGCAGCTTTGGCCTGCCTCCTTGCTTCTTCCTCGGCTTTGCAAAATTCCTGCTCTGCTTCGGCGTTCCTGGTATCTTTGGAGTTGCAAGGTGGCGGAGCCGAAGGGCCACGGCTCGACATGGCCGGCTTGTCGATGCCAGTCTTTGCAGATGGCTCTGATCTAGTCCGAGAAGGAGCGGTGGCGCGCTTAGGAGAAGGCGACTTGTTTACAGATGCAGACGATAGTTCGCTGAGGGGTGCATCGAAATCCTTGCCAGAGGTGTCTACGGGCTGTGTCCTGGCCGTCATAAAGTCTGCTGAAGTGACGGACTCCTCTTGGGGCTTGCTCCGACCAGACTTCCTGCCTCCGTGTTTCTCCGCGAGGTCGGGTTCAAAGCCAGTGGAATCGATGCCTGCACCGCCAGGCGGTCTTGAGGGTAATGGCCTTGCCTGAATCGTAGGCGTCGGCATGGGTTTGGACGCCCTGCTGGACGGCCTCCTCTCCGCTGGCTCCGGTTGCTTGTTGGCAGCGTATTGCTTCCTGAGCTCCGGGAACACGAAGTCGGCTGCTGGAATATTATATCCTGTGGAGATGCACTCCCAGAGCCAGTCTGCTGCGACTACGGGGACGTTCCATTCCAGTGCATATCGCAACTTCTCCTTGCGCATCGCCTCGAGCGACTTGCACACCACCAGGCTCGTCGTACGCCGGAACTCTTCTTCAAACTTGGCTCCCAGTTGGGTGACGCTACGAGCGAGTTGGGTCAGCTCTAGGCCCGTGAATGCGGCGCTGCATATCGTGAGCTTCGAGAACCCTGGTATCGGAAACAGGGGAAATGGTCGACCGAGAACGTGTTCGTCGGGGTCGAAGAAGCGCTTGTTTTGGAGACATCGCTCGATGTAGAACTCGGTGACGATATGGATGTTGTCGCTCGGCACGCGTGGATGAGTTCCAGGCTGTGATGTCTGTGGAACAACGAGAAAGCGGCGAAAGGATGCTCCCGGCGTGGCAAAGGATGTCGCGTCAAGAGAGCTGGCTACAGAACCACATAGGGTAGCAATGGTTTCCTCCAATACCTTGCGACGCCGCTCGTCGAATCCATGGATGGCAAAGACGCAGTCTGAAAACACACCCTCGTCCTTGGCTTGTTTGGGGAGTTGGTCTTGCCGTGGGGCATCTTGGGTTGGCTCCTCGACTGGTTGTTCCTGGGCAAACGAGTACTCTCTCGAGGTCGAGCGTCCCAGAATATCCCCCCAAAGATTGTTCCTCTGCGAATTGAGCTTCATGCTCGCTGTCTTCCGCAGCTTCCTGGATCCCTCTTCAGGACCATTCGCCACTGCCGACCTTGACCGCTTGCCCATTGACCTCTGCTTAGGATCCTTCCTGACCCACGCGCCCACTCCTTGTGAGTCGGTCGGCAACAACGGGTCGAACTTTGCTTCCTCCAAGATCATACCGCGTGCGATGCTCTGGTCTAGCCAGGCCAGAGTCACAGTATAGACGTCCCAGGACTTGGCTGCCTGAAACTTCTTCCCCTCCGGTTTGCTGACAATAAGATGTGAACACTTGCGAGTGAGGTCGCCGGTATATTCCCCGCCATTTGACGTAATTCTCTGGGCAATCGCGTCTCGCTGATCACCGAACCCAGTCAGGCATATCAGAAGCGACTTCCGTGCGGCGGGCCGTTCTCCCCGGGAGCCGGCCTCTTGGCCACATTTTTCCAAAGGCTTCAGCTGATGCTCCTTTTCGAGATTCCAGAAGTCGATTTCTTCATCGTTACGCCATCGCTCGGATACGGCCTCGATCCAAGCCGCGTCCATGGCCCTAATGTCAGGTCGTTCGCGGGCAACATGGCGATACTTGGGGGTGTCATAGTCGCCGACCACAAGATGGGTCACGTCTGGCGTGAGGTCGTACTTGTGGACACCACCCAATTCCGCGACTTTGTTGTTGATGTCGGTCTAGAGAGAGGAAATCAAAGTAAGCAACTGCCGCCCGCGGTCGAATGCACAAGGGCAGGGGAGGGGAACGGGGACACACGCGCTGGTCTGGAGGGATGCTCGTGCAGCAGACGATGACGCCTCTGAACGGTGCGGACGGGTCTATTGAGAATTGCTCGTCATCTCCAGACGACGGCGAAGCCATGTTCGCACTGCAGAGGAGGACGGGGGGCGGGCAGCATCCGTCCTGCGCCCTGTCTGCAGAGGGGAGCAAGCTTTGTTGTCGTCTGAGCCTTGTGCAACGTTGGACGTTCGAGGCTGAATGGATGATTAGGACGCGTCGAGCAACGAATGGCCAGGTCCGTCGCGTTGGCAGCTCGACGTCATGTGGGGCAGTTACAGGGGACGTCTCAGCCTCGCACTGTATTTATAGCAGCTGGCGAGAGGTGAGTACCGCTGGCCGTGGGGAGTTGTAGCCCGCGCGCACAGTGCGTCACGGCTGCCCTGCTGCCCTGCTGTCCTCGCCCTTTGGAGCTTGCCAAGCTTGCTTTCTCCGACAGGCACATGGCTATCATCAACTCCTCGCCTGTGCCTGCCCGTCCTCAGGCCAGTGCATTCGTTGTCGTGGATTGTTACACAACCAAGCACCTAACTTGCCCATCGCCGCAGCATTGCAGATTGCCAAAGCTCCGCGCACGACTGCCAAAGCGGCCACCCGCCCTTGCGTGCACAGCAGGTCCGGCAGCCGCAGCCACAGCTAGCTACCTTAGCTGTTGGTTTGGACTAAGTTAAATCTCGACCCCACCATCGCAGCCTCGCGAGTCCAAAGCTCCCCCACCATATCCCCGTCATCTCTTCACCGCGGCCATCATTCGACTCTCGACAGCAGTCCGAGCCTCTGGTTGTGCCTTTGATTGCTGCGTCCGATCCGCTAGCTCCCTCTCCTCATTCTCGGGCCCAGTACGAGCTCTGCAGCGCCGCTCGTCGTTTGCTCCGTGGCAGCTTCAGCTCGCGACCGCCTCGCCCTCGACGTCGCGTGAGGCTTCATACAGCTCCACGAGCGTCATCGCCAGACCGCGCGCCGAGTCCCGGACACTCGTTCGTCCACAGCAATGCCGCCCCCGTCCACGGCCCAGCAAAAGGTCCTGATTGCCCAGTTCGTCTCTCTGACCGGAGCTTCGGAGCGGCAAGCCACCAGGGTAGGTTATGCTGATCGCGCGACACCATCACGGCGCATGAGATGTGCATCTGGTCTTGGTCACAGCGTCCCCAAGCCGGAGTGGCCATGCAGATAGCCTTTTCTTTGCACCTGTCTGGTTCCATTGTTGGGTGTCAGAGCTAATTCTTACGGCTGGCGCAGTTCCTCAAGTCGAGCGCTTTCAAGATCAACGAGGCTGTCGATGCGTGAGTCTGCCGCTTCTCCTCATGCCCCTCCCCTTTTCATATTCTCCCCGCATCCTCGCACCATCCACTTCCCCTTGACGGCTCTATCACCATAGCCTCGCGTCGCGTGCAATATGCAATCGGTGCGGGCTGCCTGTGGGGACCCTCTGACTGGCTCGGCTCGTCTCATTCACACGCGACGAGTACGAGTACCGCCGAGTGCCGCCGACGGGTCTGAAACATGGCCTACCTTGCGTACAGAAGACCATGACCAGACGCCAAACCCGCTGTCTCTCGCTGTCTTCATCCCGTCCAACCCTGCCTCTAGCACCGGCGGTCCGTTTCGATGGACGCTACCGCCTCCCTTTGCCTCGCTTCGCCGCAGCGTCTCCAGACCCAGAGTTCCGCCTCTGTTGCTGGATCCTCGCCATCCTCCTCCCAGACCAGCCGAGGCTCGACACCGGAACCGCTTGTTCACTCCTCTGCCTTGGAATGATGGGTTGGAAGGGAGTCAGACGGCATTTCCCTTCAAAATGTGTCTCGTTCTTGTCTTCTTCGAATAAGACTCGGCGCAAGCATGGTACAATGGGAGAGCCGATCAAGGACCACGATGAATGGTACACGTCTTGGACTGCGCAATTATAACTACCCAGGTGGTGGCCGAGTCGGCCATTGGCGATCGCCGAGTGGTGGTTGTGATCAATGACGATGTCGCGTTTCACTGAAGTTGCGGCTTATAGCTGACTTTGAATCGGCGCTAGGTACTATGCACAAGGGTTTGAACCCAAAGGACCGTCAGCTGCAGAGATAAAGCTCGAAGATCTTTTCAGCTCATTAAGAGGTACTGGTCACGTCAGGGTATTTAGTCTCATTCTACTCATTTGCTCACCGGCATGACGCAGATGACGAGAACGATGAAAAAGACAAGCTGGAGCTTGAGTCCACCATGGACTACCTCAGCAACAAATTGAAAATCAGCCTTGAGAATGCGGAGCTCTTCGTTGCTTTAGAGCTGGTACAAGCCCCGAACGTTGGCGAAATAACCCGCAAAGGCTACGTCGAGGGTTGGAAGGCCTCAGGGTAAGTTTTTACGTTATCGATGATCCCAATTGCGTCCGGTTATGTCTAGCTAACCCAAACTGCAGAGTCGGTGCAACACACCAGGAGCATGCTGCCCATATCCAGAAACTTATCTTGTCCCTCTCGAAAGACCCGACCCTGTTCAAAAAGGTCTACCGGTACGCATTTGTTGCCGGAAGGGACCGGGACCAGAAATCGTTGTCGCTCGATAACGCAATGGTATATTGGGGCATGCTGTTCGCCTCTCCTGGCATGGCATGGAAGACCAAGAACCATGACTGGCTGGAGCTGTGGAGGACGTTCTTAAACGAGAAGTGGACGCGATCTGTCAACAAGGATATGTGGAACATGACCCTCGAATTTGCCCTCAAGGCCAAGTCGGACGAGTCTCTTTCATTCTGGAACGAGGACGGCGCATGGCCGAGCGTCGTCGACGATTTCGTACAGTGGTGCCGAGAGCGGGGCGTCGGCAAGTCGGAGACCATGGATGTGGACGCGGACGCGTGATCGACTCGAACCACATCGTCGGAAAGTCTGGGCCCTTCTCGGTAGACAACGATCTGCCAGAACTGGCTCAGCAGTGGGTGGAAGACCCCATCGGGAAGAATATTGGGAGCATCAGCACTACTGACATGAGTTTACGATAGAGAGGTGACACTACAAAGAACAAGTAAATCACGCTCCAATGTGCCTACACCACTATGCTGCTTCCAAGGCGCGGGTTCTTCAGCCTGCAGCGAGGACCATAGTGACGACAATTGTAAAGCTTTCGAGTAGATCCAAGCTGCCACTTTTTCCTGATTGCGGCAAATTCTTTGTATAATTACACCTCTTCGCAATGCCTAATCCTTGTGACGGATGAGAATGTCCACGAGTACTTCTCTCCAACGCCGCCTTGCCACATGATATTCGTACACTATTCCTTCCAATCGCGAACACACCAATTCTCATTTACGCCTCGCTCCCTTGCGTCCGCCACTTGGGCGCGCCGAATCTGGACAACGTCTCGAGCTTGCCGTCGCCGAGCTTGACGTGAGCGGATCGGATCATACGAGGCTCGAGGCGGAGAGTGCTGCGGAGTTCGTGGTGGACTTGGGTCGAAGAGTCGTAGCGCATGACAAAGTAGTGGCCGTGGGTGTGCTTCATCTGGTGCACCGAGACGGGCTTGGGGAGGGAGAAGACGCCCCAGTTGGCGAGGCCGCGGACAACGCCGCCGTTTCTGAGGACGAGGGAGCCGACGGTCTGGGCGATCCTAGATAGGCCAATGCGTGAGCACAACGGCTTGCAAAACGAGGAGCGAGCGGTAGATGGGCTAGCTCTCGGAGATCAACGGAGAGGTCGATGGGGTGAAACATACTCCTTCACCTCGGAGAGGTTGCCCGGCCGGACCTGAGTGAAGCATGTCAGCGGCGCATTGCGCAGGGTGGAAACGGGGCTGGAAGCCCATTGTGTTTACTTACAATCGCAATGAGTTCGTAGAGCATCTTGGCGATGACATCTACGCTGGGACTTGGGAGGGATGCCGACGTCGCGGGTTGCGAAGCAGTGCGACTGGAGACGACGCCATTGAGGATCTCGAAATTTAGAGCAGGGGGCAGGATTATCCGAATATCCGCCGTGGTGAAGAGGTGTGACGGCGGGCGCCACAGACGGGAGCCCACTTTATTACTGCTGCTTCCCGATGCACCACTTTATTACTGCTGCGAATGCTAGTGCACCTGATTTGTAGCCAGGGATTTTATTTCCGTCTCCAGATGAGCCACTTTATTACTGCTGCAGCTTCCAGGTGAATGTATCGCACGAAGAGCTGCATCTCACTTGCTCTTCCCAGGACTTACACGTCCTCACGAGAACCTGGTGCAACTTGCGGTTACTGCGTTGAAAGTTCGCTTCGCTGCTCATCGCTCTAGGTGACAGAACAACATTGGTTGGCCCTGCCCGGCCCGCGGACAGACAGCCCTTTCCACTTACCTCATTCGCGGTCGTATCGCGCAGATTGTCCCCTCTCCACCGGTTGAGTGTATGTCGGTGGGATTCGCAACTGCTTCTTACGGCCAGGCTCCGTTTGCACTCAGCTCTCGGCGCCGATCGTTGATTCGGCCGGCCATCTGACTCGCCTAATGGATACAACTCCAGCTACGGCTGAGGCACGCGCATGCGGACGACTTCTTGGCTCCTCGTCACTGCTGTTCGGGATCTGCCCGCTCTCTGCGCTTAGACCCGATTGAGCCGTCTCCTCCGGGCTGTCATTGATAACGCCGGACATGCCGGGGCCCGTGCGGCGTCGTGTCAGGATGCGGCAATGTAAGGGAGCTCCAGCTACCGGCACCAACAACCGTTTTCCGCTTGATCGTCATGGCTAATCCGTGGAGCCTAACGCAATATCTTACCGAGCATATCGTCCGAACCTCGGAACGCTTATATGGGTTACTAAAGCCCGCTTCACCGGCATCTGCTAGCTTGGCCCCGGTGTCCAATAGTAAGACAGAACAATCCCACGAGATGCGTGGGACTATCATCAGCAACTTGGGACGCGACCCCGACCTATGCATGTGATGGCACACCTGCAGCTTCTATTCCCTCGTAATGATCGACATAATGGGCAGGTAGTCGGCGTGTATACTTCTTTCGCACGTCTGACGTTCGGGTCATTATTAAACGGGGCGCTGTGAGAGGCTCTCAATGATATATCAGAGGCATCCCCATGAGTAGATTGGCTGTAGGGGGTTCCAGAGGAGTTCGATGGGCATTGGTCTAATTGGTAGACACTGACGTCTGAATCTGAATCATGGTCTCTCTGTATGCTTCAGTCAAAGCCCTTCCGCTGCTGGTTGCCGGTGCTCTGGCAGCGGCAAGCTACCCGCCCAAGCCGTCTGACTTGACGACTCCAGTCCAGCAGAGGATTGCCGTGAACGGACCCGGCAGTTAGTCCTCATTCAAATATTGAGACTGCCCAGTGTCATTCTAACCCTCCCCAGGTATCTCCATAGGTTGGAGCACGTACCAGAAGTTGAGCAAGCCCTGTGTCCAATACGGCACTTCGGCCAATGCCCTCACCCAGCAAGTCTGCTCGACCGACTCCATCACCTATCCAACTTCGCGCACCTGGTCAAACTCGGTAGCTCTCACCGGCTTGTCACCAGCAACCACGTATTACTACAAGATTGTGTCCACCAACTCGAGCGTAGAGCACTTCTTCAGCCCTCGCGTCGCCGGGGACAAGACGCCCTTTGCCATCAATGCCATCATCGACCTCGGCGTCTACGGCGAGGATGGCTACACGATCAAGATGGACGAGTCCAAGCGGGACACAATTCCCTTCATCCCCCCTTCGCTGAACCACACCACCATTTCACGTCTTGCCGAGACGATCAACGACTACGAGTTCGTCATCCACCCCGGCGACCTGGCGTACGCCGACGATTGGATCCTGAAGGGGAAGAACGTCTTTGACGGCCAGGATGCCTTCCAGGCCATCTTGGAAGAATTCTACACCCAGCTCGCCCCGATTGCCGGTCGAAAGCCGTACATGGCCAGCCCTGGAAATCACGAAGCTGCATGTCAGGAGATCCCGCACTTGACCGGCCTCTGCCCCGATGGGCAAAAGAACTTCACCGACTTCATGAACCGCTTCGGCCATACAATGCCCACAGCCTTCGCGTCGACTTCGTCCGATTCCCAGGCTAAAGTCAACGCCAACAAGGCCAAGCAGCTGGCCAAACCCCCTTTCTGGTTCTCTTTCGAGTACGGCATGGTCCACGTCACCATGATCGACACCGAGACAGACTTCGCCGACGCCCCTGATGGGCCAGATGGCTCGGCAGGACTCAACGGCGGTCCTTTCGGCGCGCCCAACCAACAGCTTCAGTTCCTCGAGGCGGACCTCGCCGCTGTTGATCGCAGCGTTACGCCTTGGGTCATCGTCGGCGGCCACCGGCCGTGGTACACCACCGGCAGCAAGGGCTGTGAGCCTTGCCAGGCAGCGTTTGAGGGCTTGCTGTACAAGTACGGCGTCGACTTGGCAGTCTTTGGGCACGTCCACAATTCGCAGAGATTCGTGCCCGTCTTCAATGGCACTGCTGATCCTGCCGGCATGAACAACCCGAAGGCACCCATGTACATCGTCGCAGGCGGTGCCGGCAACATCGAGGGCTTGAGTGCCGTGGGCAAGAATGTGTCGAACAACGCGTGGGCCTATGCGGACGATTTCAGCTATGCGACAATCAACTTCCTGGACGCCAACAACTTGCAAGTCGATTTCGTGAGATCATCGACCGGGGAGTTGCTGGACAGATCAAAGCTGTACAAGGACCACAAGGAACAGTTTGTTGTCCAGTGAGTCGGACTACCCTGGGAAAATAACACCTGCGCTGTGAAGAGAAAAGAAAAGATAGCAATGCAATTTCTGCGGTTTTCGCAGCCATTATGACCTGTCGTGTTGTGCGCGTCTGAAGACGACTAAGAAACTGAGATGAAAGATAATAAATCATATGGTCCCTGGATATCACCAATCCTCACGCAATGCGTTGAACAGCCCTCAATCTAAAGCCTCGTAGGGGCGCATCCCCCCGTTAGGATCGTAGTATACAAATTGCAAAAGTACATTTGAGGAGTACAAAGCGTTGCAACGCAACACGATCAGCCGCCGCTTCTAGTCGTTTTCTCATAACCGCTCCTTGGACAACGCTTGCCATATCCTCCACGGCAGCCTCCAGCCGCTGCTCTTCACCGCAAAGGGGTCGAAGTTGGCCTTTTCTAGATTCTCCAGAAATTGACCCGCGGGAATGGCTTCCAGCAATACGCCAAAGCTCTGACGGATCTCTCTCGACGTGTCGCTGCTGTCTTCATATATGTGCTCGTCCTCCCCGTAGTGTTCAAATTCGTGGCCGGGGTCTTGACCCTCCTTTAAGCGTTTCAGCATCTCCCGCGCCGTAATCAGGTGGTCGTTTGCCCGTGTAGCAACTTTGAAGACGGCATCTTGGAGACCCGGCGCATTGGGCCCTTGCCTGAAGACTTCCTCCTCCTTCACGCCCTCCTCAGCCATGACATCCAGTGGTAATAGGAGCGTTGGCTCCCGCGTGATTGGGCCTTCTGCTCCTGATGGGGTCTTGACCGGCTGCGCCGGTGCTGCTAGCACGGGAATGCCTCGTAAAACCGCGACAATGCCACAGGCCTTGCCAATGTGGCTAGCAAGATGATCTATGTGCATCGACCGAAGAGGTATGGATGCAAGGGTCGCGTACATCATTGTCGAGTACGTATTTTCCGCATAGTCCTCCAAGCTCGCCAGGCTCGCATACGGGCGGTTGTCCATGTGTTTTTCTCTCGTTCTGACCAGCCGCGAAACCCAGAACTTGATGGACTTCTTGGTTGCGCTTCCGGCCCTCTCCTCGAGCTCCTGCAAGCCCTTGTGCAGGAGTATGCAAATCGGCTCGCGGGGAGGTTGGCCTGCGAATGTCTTGTCGATGGACTCCTGCCAGAACTTCATGCGCAGTGCCCCTATCACTGGGTTCGAGACCAGCTCGGGAAGCCGGACGAGCTCGAGATTCAGGGCTCGCAAGGCGGCATACGTGTCTTGCGCAGGACGAGGGACAAAGCGGCGGAGAAGGTGCGCATCATAATCACTTTTGCTAGGAGCTGTAAGCAACATGCAAAACCCATTTCCAATCTCCTTCGCATGCTTACTGGAGCTGCGTTAAGCAGTATCTTCTTGCGGATTCAACGTCCGCATCGGTCACATACCGACGTGTCGCCGGTGAGTGAAGAAGCCTGTCGAGGCCGCGGCCTATGAGTGTCGGACGACGCATCCAGAGGAATGAGTGGATTGCTTCGAGTGAAGCAACCGAGTTTCGCATGCGGTCATTAACCAATGGGCGGCATGGTGTTCAAGGTTGGTCATCCCCGTGGACCATCGCAATGCGCCGCCGTCGCCGTTTAGAGCTCCCCAAAATTTACAGTGGAGTGACGTCGAGGCCCTGCACAACCCCTGCCAGCACGACGCGATCACGTGGTCATTAACGCGGTTGGTCGCGCTGACGGGACAGGCGCGTCTCCCCGCTAAAACGTCGCTGGTCGTTAACGGCTGCAGGGCGTAAAAACCCTCGACACATCTGATGATTGCGACTTAGCATGGAGTTTGGGACTTCGGAGGAGCCTCCGGCGAAGAAACGGAGATTCTTCAAGGACCCGGCCGAGGAGTCTCCCGATCCGACTGCGCCCAGCCCGAAGACGAGCAGCTCGACACCCGATGGACGACGGTTCTTCAAGGACGAGAACGACGCCGGCGTAACCTTAGCCGAACTTCCCGACAATGAAGCTCTGCCGGATCGATCGACGGGCTTGCAGCAAGCTCCCGAGCTGAAGCACGAGTCGTCGTCGGTGACTTTCGATCAAGAGACGTTCGAGAGCTTCATTGGAGACAAGATCAGCCCCGATGTCCTCAGCATCATCCAAGGCAACTGCGGCGACAACCTCGAGCGAGCGGTCAACATGTACTTTGATGGCACGTACAAAGACTTCAAAAAGCCTTCCGCGTTTGGGTCATTGAGCCGGTCGGCCAACGCCAGTTCGGGACGAGCGGAATCGAATCCCAAGTCTCCATTGCCAGCGACGCCCAGCGTGCGACGCAGCGCACCAAAATCACGATACATTGGCGCATTTGGCGTAGAGGGCTGGGCGACGCGGAGCGGTGCCAATATCATCAAGCATGGAGACGTCGTCAGAATCGAGCGCCAGAAGATTCAGCCCCCTCTGCCGCCCAAGGTCAAGGCGAAGCCGGGAGTTCCCAATACCCCCGTACGAAATAACACCGCTGCATCACGAAGAGTGGATGTCATTGTCCGGTTCACAAACCAGTCTGGTATGGAAATTGGTCGGTTAGCAAAGGATGCGGCGAATTGGGTGTCAACACTGATGGACCAGAATGTCTGCAAGTTCGAGGGAAACTGCGTCTACGCCCCTGAACGCCTGCGAACGAATGACACCGTGTTTTTGCAGTTGCGTTGCTCACTCCTGGGGTCTGCATTCGACAACCGGAGCTTCAAGCTCGCGGACGACCGACCGACCAACCCGTTTGAACAGAGCGAGACGTCGGACGAGAAGGAGCTGAGGCTGCGCCAGGTGGCTCTGGTCAGGCTGTTTCAAGAGATGAACCTACAACCCACCATGGCCAATGCCGCAGCCAAGGATGGCCGCAAGGGTCTCTTGCAAGCAGCCGAATTGGACGAGCAGAAGCAGAAGGATGCCAAGAACCCAACTTCGAACGGCAAGGAGTCGGGATCACCACCCAACTCCTCGGATGCCGAGGAGGGCGAAGAGCTTGAACAAGACCAGCTCGACGCGCTGTACAAGAAGGCACAGTGCTTCGACTTCAACACCCCAGAAGCCGAGCCTGCGGATACGTTCGCCATGACGCTCCGGCCGTACCAGAAGCAGTCTCTCCATTGGATGATGGCCAAGGAGAAGGATGAGAGAAGTAGCCGGGAGCCTTCCATGCACCCCTTATGGGAAGAGTACACTTGGCCTGTCAAGGACGTTGATGACAAAGATCTGCCCCAGGTAGAAGGCCAGTCCAAATTCTACGTCAATCCGTATTCTGGCGACCTTTCGCTCGACTTCCCGGTCCAGGAACAGCATTGCCTGGGAGGAATCTTGGCCGATGAGATGGGGCTGGGCAAAACGATTCAGATGCTTAGCTTGGTGCATTCTCACAGATCCGAAATTGCTCTCAAAGCTCGTCGCTCAACCAGCGGCATCTCCAACGTGAATCAGTTGCCTAGACTCGGTGCGAACTCTACCAGCATCCTCGCGGCACCTTGCACAACTCTGGTTGTCGCGCCAATGTCGCTTCTCGCGCAGTGGCATAGTGAGGCTGTGAAGGCATCGAAGCAAGGTACCATGAAGATTGAACTCTACTACGGCAATGAGAAGGCAGACAATCTACAGGCACTGTGCAGCAGCACAAATGCGTCCAGCGCTCCTGATCTCGTCATCACCAGTTACGGAGTCGTCTTGTCAGAGTTCAGCAGCATTGCGGCCAAGAACGGAGACAAGTCGTTTCACAACGGCCTGTTCTCGCTCAGGTTCTTCCGCGTCATTCTCGATGAAGCCCATCACATCAAGAATAGGGCCTCCAAAACGGCTAGGGCATGCTACGAGATGTCTGCGGACCACCGGTGGGTGCTAACGGGAACTCCGATTGTCAACAAGCTCGAGGACCTATTTAGCCTTGTGCGTTTCTTGGGCGTGGAGCCTTGGAACAACTTTTCCTTCTGGAAGACGTTCATCACCGTGCCCTTTGAGTCTGGAGACTTTGTGCGTGCGTTGGACGTGGTGCAAACGGTTTTGGAGCCGCTGGTCATGCGACGAACAAAGGACATGAGGACACCTCATGGGCAACCCCTGGTCCCACTTCCACCGAAGCATATAGAGCTTGTCGATGTGGAACTATCGAGGACTGAACGGGATGTTTATGATTACATCTTCACCCGCGCGAAGCGAACCTTTTCCAAGAACGTCGAAGCCGGTACGGTCATGAAGGCATTCACAACCATCTTTGCTCAGATCCTGCGACTTCGTCAATCATGTTGCCACCCAATTCTTGTCCGCAATCGAGACATTGTTGCAGACGAGGAGGAAGCTGGAATTGCGGCGGATCTGGCAGCAGGGCTAGCCGATGATATGGACCTCGAGGCTCTTGTCGCACGATTCACAGCCACAACCGATGACGCTGCCAAGGACAACTATGCTTTCGGTGCGCATGCACTCGAGGAAATCCGAAACGAGGCTGAAAAGGAATGCCCTTTCTGTTTCGAGGAGCCAATGAACGAACAAACCGTCACCGGCTGCTGGCATTCGGCTTGCAAGAAGTGCCTGCTTGATTTCATGAAGCACGAGACCGACCGCGGCGTCGTGCCAAAGTGCTTCAGCTGCCGTGAGCCACTGAACCAGCGCGACCTGTTCGAGGTGGTGCGGCACGACGATGAGGAGGATGCGTTTTCCAAGCCTCGCATCAGCCTCCAACGTCTAGGGGTCAACCATTCCTCGGCCAAAGTGGCGGCGCTGATTTCCCACCTGCGAGCTCTGAGACGAGAGCACCCAAAGATGAAGTCTGTCATTTTCTCGCAGTTCACGTCATTCCTTTCCCTCATCGAGCCTGCGCTGTCCAAGGTCAACATTACTTTCCTCCGCTTAGATGGAAGCATGGCTCAGCGAGCGCGAGCTGCAGTCTTGGAGCAGTTTACGGAGAAGAAGGGGTTCATGGTCCTCCTCATCAGCTTGCGCGCGGGCGGCGTTGGCTTGAACCTGACAAGCGCCGGTAGGGTATTCATGATGGACCCTTGGTGGAGCTTTGCCGTGGAGGCACAGGCGATCGACCGGGTGCATAGACTTGGGCAAGAGGACGAGGTGCAAGTCAAGAGATTCATAGTCAAGGACAGCGTGGAGGAAAGGATGCTCAGGATTCAGGAGAGGAAGAAGTTTATGTGAGTGTCGCCGTCTCCATGGTCGGGGCGAGGTTGCTAACGCATGTTGCAGTGCGACTTCTCTGGGAATGATGAGCGACGAAGAGAAGAAGCTGCAGCGCATCGAGGACATCAAGGAGCTACTGAGCTAGCGGGAAACTTAACATGGCGGGTGGGTTGGGCGTCAACTGTGATCTGCGGTGCGGGCGCACGTGTATGTTGGGGATGGGTATAGATCTCGGCATTATACACTCGGCTGGGTTCACGAGCTGTCAAATTTGGCCAGAAGCCGGCAGAAAAGTGTTTGAACACGGCCGTATTCAGCGGCCGCCCCGTCTATTACTATGAATCAAGTCCCGAACCAAGCTTCTATTTGATAATGACGTGCTTGGTAGCCGCCTTCTCCTTTTCGTCATTGAACAGGTTGATGTCCCACTTAGGTTGGTCTAGAAAGGCAGGGTCAGCGGCGCTGCCACCATCTTCGGACGAGGCAGGGAGAGAGCATTTGCAAACGTACAAGTCATGGGAATGTTGAAGCGCTGCGGCTTCTCGCCGAGCTTCTCGAGGGCCTTGATAGCCTCGTCGTCGAGGTCGGCCTCCTGGAAGTTCTCGCGGATGCGCGACGCGGTGACGCTCTTGGGGATGACGGTGTGGCCGCCGAGCTGCGACCAGGCGAGGATGACCTGCGCGGGCGTGACGGTCTTGCCGGCGCTGGACAGGCGGTCGGCAATGGTCTTGACCTCGGGCGTGTTCACGAGCAGGGGCACGTTCCAGGAGTTGTTGCCAAACGCAGAGTAGGCGGTGATGATGATGTTCTTCTTGGCGCAGTACTCGACGAGGGGCAGGTTGGGGATGCGCGGGTGGCGCTCGATCTGGTTAACGGCGGGGACGACGCCAGTTTCTTGGATGACGCCCTCGAGCTGTAGCAAGCTGTGTCAGAGATGCCGTTTCTTTCGGAATGAGGAGAAGGCGAGGCTTACGTGCTCAATAGAAAAGTTGGAGACGCCCACGGATCGAGCTTTGGACTTGGGGAGCTCAGTCATAGCTGCAAGTCGGCCGGCGTTAGCTGCAGGGAACAGAGCGCGTCAGGGTGCAGTTGTCCATTTGCCTACCTTTCCACGTCTGCGAGATGGAGACGCTGCTGTTAATATCCACCTCGGTGTCGTTGTTGGTCTTGGGGAAAAGGTCGTTGCCGGCCTTGAAGGCAACGGGCCAGTGGATGAGGTAGAGCTAAAGGTCAAAGACTCCCAGTCAGCCAATCTCGCACTCCAGACTTTGAGCAATAATTTCCTGCGGCATAGGCACGTACATCGAGGTACTCGAGCTGCAGCTCCTCCAGCGTGTCGTCGAGGGCGGCGGCCACGTCCTCGGGCCGGTGCTTGTTGTTCCACAGCTTGGATGTGATGAAGATGTCTTCGCGCTTCAGGCCGGGCACCTCCTTGAGCGCGCGCTGGATGCCCTGGGCAACCTCGCGCTGGTTACCGTAGATCTTGGCCAGGTCGAGGTGCCGGTAGCCCGCCTTGAGCGCCTCGTAGACACCGGCGCCGACCTCGCCGGGCGCGGCCTGCCAGGTGCCGTAGCCAATCTGCGGCATCTTGTGGCCCGTGTTGAGCGTGACGGTTCTTCCGGAAGACATGCTGGGCGAGGGTACAATGTCAAGTGTCAATTGAGTGAATTGAGTTCAAGGAACAAGGAAAGACGTGGGTATTTGCGAGTAGTGGCGGTGGTGGTGATGATGTAGGAGGGGAGGGAAGCTTCTGTGGGTACGTGACGACGGAGGTTATATACAAGGTTTGCTCTAGCTCCATCTCCCCGAAACGGCTCCCTCGAACGTACATTATTAATTATGGCCGTACTTAGCGTCGAAACCACGGCCAGTGAGTCAGTCGTGATCCAGGACGGCGAGAGGATCCCCGGCAGATGGCCGCGGGAGGCGGAGGCATCACCACTTACACCGCGGAGCGAGCTGCCCCCCCTTGCCCCGCCATCAGAAACTCGAGGAAAAGCTGGGAAGAAGAGGGGCAGTTTCCTTCGGAGGAGAACCGGGCCAGGCCATTACGTAGCGTGGGGGGGGGCGTTGACGAAGGGTCCATACAAGTACGAGTACGAGTAGTGCGAGCAGGGTGAGAGTCGCCCGTGCTACGGCCGGGGATGTTGCGGAGTTTCGCAGCCCCAATCCCATCGTCAGCAGAGCCACGGCCGGCGGCTCATGCCCCCAATTCGGACCGCTTGCCGTCGCTCGTTGGAGCGCGCGAGATCCACTGGAGCGGGTATCCCCCTCGGTGCGTGGCACCAGCACCGGCAGAAACGTCGTCAACGCGGCTGAATGGTTGCCGCTAACTCGCAACGGCAATTGGATTCACCACCCACCATTGGTCGGCGCCAGCTTGTACGTGCCTCATGGCGACAGAGATAAACAGGCCATCAGGGTCTCATGGTTGCACTGCTTGGATGTTGCCTCTGGCTCCTGGGCCGATAAATCCGGGCTTATGCTGGAAGCAGGTTGCTTGCTCCAGGGTTAATCATCCTACTACCAAGTGCTTGGTAACGAAGTCGTACTTACTACGGAGCACAAGAGCATCGCGGGGGCTCGCGTGTTGAAGTTGATGCAGGGAGGAAAAGCTCGCCTCAAGCTCTCAGCTGCGTAGTCACGCTGCCGTGCCACCACCTAAATCGCCGATTAGCCACCAGTGCAGCGGTACAAACTACGGCCACAACAAACAATCTCGTGAGTGATGGTTTGGCAGAGTCACTCACAGGCACGGCCAGTGGCTTTCCCGTCTGCAGCGCCCCGCGCAACACCATTCAGTTGAATATCCTGACTCCAACGGCTATCTGCCAACGCTACCTGGCCAGAGAAGTCCATGGCCTTTCCCGATGACGTCCCGGCCGGACGGGACGGGCTGCCTGCCCGACTTTGTTGCCTGCTCTTCCCGTCTTGTCTGCTAGCGGCGCCGCGTGGCCGAGTTTCACTCGTCGTGAGCCGGCGGTTAGGTGTTTGTCGAGCCGGTGAGGACAGGTGACGGTCTCTGGTGACGGACGAATAGCACTTGTGGCGCCGCTTGTGATTGAGAGACCGGATTCCAGCTCAGGCAAACTTTGCCTCACGGATGAAGCGCGTCGAGCTGCTCATGCTGACGGTGAACGACTTTGTTTGTCGGCTCGTCAGCGAGCACGCAAGTGATTGTGCATTCGGGAAGAGAACCACTGTGGTGGCAGTTGTCGATTCGTGAACCGCGAGTGAATTGTTGGGATCAGGACGCGTGAACATTGGCAAAGGTATATAGGCCAACTTTCTTGACGGTTGAAGCCATCATAATGAGAAACAAAAACTCTTCCCTGGATTTCTGCAGCAATTCCATCCCTCGAACACCCGGTCACGAAAGTCGGACAACCCAGAGCCAAGAGGACCACAACTCGTCTCGTGCCAGCAAGGTCAGACCACCAGCCTCCGCTAAGAGACGAAAGTCAATTGAAATGCCGTTTATTCCCAGATTCATGGATCCCTTCAAAGACCCTGCCTTCACGAAGTGCGGTCACAAGACCTACACGATTTATCGCCGAGACGATGCCAACTCAGCCCTCGTTGGCATCTTGGTCACTGCCGCTGTCGTTATACCCGGAATCTTCGCCATTTGCTGTTACTTCAGCAGGTGTCGCAAAGTGCATGGACGTCAGGGCGACAGTCACCGACGCCTTACGAGGAGAGGAGGCAGGAGGCACATGCGTCGACGTAGTGGTCGCAGGAGTGAACGGGGACGGGAGCTCGGCAGAATCAGCAGAGATACCGACAGCCACAGCGACGGCACTGGCCAGCTTGATCGCGATCCTCAAGGAGGCATCGTCGAGATCATCGATGCAGATGGGTCGAATCCCATGGCGGTGCCCGTGGACCTGGAACAAACAGGGCCAACGGTACCCGAGCGGGTGCGCTGCGCTCGCTGACGTGTTCAACAGTATGTGCACCCTTCGACTCGGTGGCAGCCTTGAGTGGTTCTTGTGGAGATATAATAGCTGCGTAGTATTGCAACGCCAAGGCCGTGAATGATGCTCTTTAAACCCAAACATGGTTGCACCGCGGCAGGTTGAATGTGCATCTGGACATGTCCATGCGGCATGTGAGACCGACAATTTATGGTTCTCTGCTGCTGGCTTCCACTTGAGGATCTCGGAAATCAGATGAATAAAGCGGTGATAAAGCGGTTTCTTCAGACGGCGAAAAGAACGTGGCTGCTGTAATTAGATCGCGAGACCGTCCCGTCATACCTGTCTGTAAGACCAAAATCGCGATCATGTACACTCCGCCTTCCCAAAACTCCCCAAGAATTATCCCATAATATAAGAAGTCGAGTTAATGTACAAAAGCAAAGGTTGATCGGTTCTGCAGAAGTCATGTCAATCCAAATTCGATGAAGCGGTATAGCAATGCCGGCATACCTATGCGTCAGTCATCTGACCGCCCGCAACTCAACAACAGGAGCATTAATTGCCTTATTCCGCCGGAGCTGGCGGTGGTGGCGCGTCGGCCGGTGGTGGAGGGCCGGCTTCTGAGCTCTTCGAGCTCTTACTGCTCCTACTGCTCTTAGAGCTCTTACTGCTTGATTGTGTATGCCGTCGATTCCGACGCTTCCGATACGAGAATTTGACAGAGAAGCGGTAAAGGTAGAGAAAGACGCAAAGACCGATGACGAAGACGCCCAACACAACTCCGACGGCGATGCCGATTACGGCGTTTGTGTTGTCGGTTGGGTTGCTTGAGATTTGCCGGCTGTGTAGCGTCTCCTTGATGTCCCGGTCTCCCGGATCGAGGTGCCCGAGGACAGATCTTCTGGAAACAGAGACCGATGCAGCCAGAGACGAAAAAAACTGCCTGTTCGCCAGCTTCTCCCTGCGGCTAGGCGCTAGGGAGCTGGCAGTTGCGCGAAGAGGCAGTGGAATATACATTCGCCTGGGGCGTGCCTCACTTGGGGGTCCCGGCCTCTGGCCAAAGGGCAGAAATATTAGGACACAACAATGGGTGTCTACGACGAGTGGGAAAGAAGTACGGAGTATGACGAGACGTATCGGACACATGAGCGAGATGCAGCAGAGACGGCGTCTTCTTGTCTCTGCACAGGTGTCCGCCGCGACAGATGTCGCGCTTATTAGTACGCAGGATGCAGATTCCAACCCCTGTCTGTCGCCGTACCGAGCACGATTATCGGAAGACTCGCGCAAATGGGCGAAGAAGCTGTAAGGCCACTGCATCATTAGGGGGTACGTGTGTCGCTTGCATACGAGTGGACATCTCATGTGGTCACCAAAGAGCAGCTTGCATGCAGGTTCGGCATGGTTGGCGTATCACAAAGTGAGAGCCGCGAATTCCGCCATGAGAGGCCAATGACAAGCTGTGGGGTAAGGGCAGAGGGACACGAGTGCCAATTAATTGGAATTGGGGCGGCCAAATAGATGACATGCGATGAGGAGCGACACGGCGGCATAGTGGTGTGGTGTGTGAGGAGGCATCGTGGAAGGACGAAGGTCACGGTTGATGGCCACACATTTCGGGAATCGGCTGGCTGAACACGATACGAGCCATTGTATACCCAGGCCTGTTGCAACGGCCTTGAGCAGCAAGTTTGCTCTGCGTCACTTGCTCTTTGTGGCATGCTTCGTGTCGAGCTACGCCGGGGCGAAACAGCCTCATATGATCGACATGTTGAGACAAGGAGATCGGAAATCGCGAACAGAGGCATCGGGGGCCGGCTTCTTTGGAAGCCAAAGGCAAGCGGGAGACCAGCAGCATGCAGGTCTACGACGCTTGTGGCATGCGACCACACGTTATGCAGGACAACTCATCAGCCGAACCCCGACTCCGGCGCCTGGTCGGGGCGCAGCCCAGCCCCCGCGTGCAGCTCCTGCATCGCAGCAACGAGCATCCGTCGCGTGCAAACGCAGTTAGTCGCAGAGGCCAAGAACAGGGAGGGGCGGGTCGGGCAGCGCTGGCAAGGTCACGATGCTGGCGCGCCGAGAGAATTAAGGAATTGGGACAGCATGAGCGCACCGCTCTGACTGCCGGTTGGGTGTGAATCGGGCAGGATTGAGGCTACGGCAACGGAGCAACGACAAGTATCTGGCTGCGGTGGCTGGAAGTAATGGATCGACGATGGTGTTTGACGGTAGGAGTCTCGCAGCAGACCAGGCGGCTCTCGAGAGAGCCATGGTAAGGTATGAACTTGAAGACCTCAACGTTGCCTGAGGCACTGCAGCGTCGGAATGCGGAGGTCGGCGCCGGAGCCGACAGAAGAACAGCAAATGCTCCTCCAAAGGTACCCTATGTACCGTCAACCACGTGCAGCTGGCTCATCGTTTCTGCAGCTCTGAGGTGATTCCAACTCGACATCCACCACAATCAAGCGCCGCCTGTCCTGAACTGGCATCTGTCAACGCGCCGTTGGTTTCTACTTGTACACGGCTCGCACAGGGGTGACGGTCCGCAAGGCCCACTACGCAGCTCCCGCGCGAGGCATCCCGTCCGGTGATGGAGTTCCAAGCACCGCGGCCCGTGGCTGCCATCTGGACATTCGGCGCTTCCCTCGCCTCAGGTGGTGGACCTCGTCAAATAATTCCGACAGCTTACTCCGTAGCTTTGACAGATTCGTCTTCACGTGGGGTCCAACAATGGAAATGAGGCTCGAAACGCCACCCCTGCACTTCTCAAACGTCGGCCCGCGCAGGCGTTGCAGAGACGCCAGGTTTGCAAGGTTTGCAACGGCCTGGACGGGGAGCCCCCATGTTGCTGAGACGCACAGCCTCTCGCCTTGGCCGCCGTCGCCCGTGGCATCGTGGGCGCCGCGGCCGATGCCGTTTTCGTGTGTTTCCGTGCCGTTTCGAATTGCACCGCTCTGCCTCTCCTTTCAGCTCCCGCCTCAGGCTGCGTTCCTGCGCCATGGCCTGGACGGTTCAGGTCATCCCTGGGCTGTTTGGGGGCCGGCTGCCTTTGCTGCCGAAGCTCCCGCCCGGGACGATGATCCGTAGCAGTCCTGCCTGATATACTCGGCTGCCTGCCCGGGGCCTACAACTTGCGTCGACTGTGATTTTGACAATTTGATGGTGTGTTGTCTGAGGGAATCTCGCTTGTCTTTCAAAGGTGCTAGTATGGCACCTCCTTCCTTTCTCGTATTTTTGTCTCTGGTTTTGTCAGTTCACTCAAGACCACAGCTTCACCATGACGCTCAAGAGCGCGGTGAGCCAGCTGCGCCCTCGGCAAGATCCCTCCCAAGGATCGGTAGCGACTCTTTGATGGGGACCCTGCCAGTCCCTCGAGATTCAAGAAACTATTTCGTTAGCAGCGAGCCATCCGGGGCAACAGACGGTTCACCCTTCGGGGCACTCTCGAACAACCATATAGGACGAAGTTTGCCCACCGATGAGGATGCCTCTGGCATCCTGACTCTGCCTGTGATTCACGCCAAGCTACCAGAGTTGGAAAAGCGAGGAGTTGAAGTATCGCTGGAGAATCGCACCGATGTGGCCTATTACGCCGAACGTAAGGCTGCCTGGAACACAGCCTTGAGTATTTGCTAACGTAGGCGTCATAGTCAGCATCGGCAACCCTCCTCAAAAAGTCTTTGCCCAGATAGACACTGGGTCATTTGAACTTTGGGTTAACCCAGACTGCAATGGTCTGGCCGCCGCCGACCAAAGGTTCTGTCGAACCACTGGAAAATATGATCCCTCTCGCTCCTCGACGTCCGTGGTCAGCAACGAGGGCACTTCACTAAAGTACGGCATTGGAGCCGCGAACATTACCTACGTCGCCGATGACATTGCCCTGTCTAACTCCGCCAGCATGAAGAAGGTTCAGTTTGGAGTTGCGACGTCAAGTAAGGACCAGTTCTCCGGCATCCTGGGCATCGGGTACGGCAACGGTTTCACCATCAAGTACAACAACTTTGTCGATGAGCTTGCACTTCAGAACGTCACGAAAACGAAGGCATTTAGCGTCGCTCTGGGGTCCAAGGATGACGGCCAAGGTGTCATCGTCTTTGGAGGAGTTGACACATCAAAGTTTGCGGGCACTCTGGCGCCGCTGCCCATCATCCCAGCCTCGCAATCTCCTGACGGCGTCCCGCGGTACTGGCTGACCCTCAAATCCATCGGCCATACCGGCCAGAGCGGAAACTCTGCATCCCTCTCTGGCAAGTCTATGCCAGTGTTTCTGGACACGGGCGCCACGCTTACCTTGCTGCCACCCGACGTGACCAAGGCCATGGCTACGGCGCTGAATTCCACCCAGATGGACCTGAACGGCTTCTACATCGTCGATTGCGCAATGACCAAGATGAACGGAACATTCGATTTCGCGTTCGATGGCGTCACGATCAGGGTGCCGTACAAAGAGATTCTAAGGGAGCTTACGAGTAAAGCCCAACCGCCAATGTGCTATCTGGGCGTTATGCCGAGCAACACGTTTAGTCTGCTTGGCGATACATTTCTGCGGTCGGCATATGGTGAGTAGGGGCTATTTTTCTTCCTTGGGACCTTCGTGCAAAGGCTAAACGCATCCAGTCGTCTTCGACCTCAGCGCCAACATGACTTACATGGCCCCGTACACCAACTGCGGCTCAAGCGCCAAGTCGATCAACGCTACGTCTGACCTCAAGGGTCTATCCGGGACATGCAACGGAGGGAAAAATGTAAAGGACCTTGACAATTCCCAAGACACGGGAAAGGATGGAGACAAGAAATCAGGCGCAGCGATCAGCATGCGTGGGGACGTGGTCTGGCTGGGAGCCGCGGCCAGCATCTTGACATTTGCATTTGCACATGGCGTATTATAAGAGCGGGTTTGAAAGTTGTGCAGGCATTGCAACGGCGTTATGGTGCCCATCATGGTGGTGTGTCGCGGGCTGGGGGGTTTTTGATATCACTTCACCATACAACGGCAAGCAACAGCGACATGTTTAGACATCGACGTAGAATAGATCGTCTGTAAGAATGATTATTGACTATGTACGGGAAATTGGACCGTCACGAAGGAAATTTGCACCAAGGTCAAAGACAGGTAGAGTGGACATTGCATTTATTAGTCTCTGTCAAAGAACAGAGGAGAATTGCGTAAATATTCGCCGTCGGAGGCATAAGAGCGCTCCAACATCAGTCTATATAAACCAAACCATCACCAGATCAAAAACGCCCGCTCATCCATAGGGGGAAATCTCAACATTCCACATTCGCCTCCACTTCGAGTCTCGGAGATTCATCGACAAGCAATCACCAGGTCAAGCCGACGGCCTTGCCCTCGTACTGGCTCGCCGTCTCGGGGCTCTGGACCAGGTTCTCAAACATCCAGCGGCCGACGTCCTCGCGGGAGATGGTGTAGCCGACCTCCTTGTGCTCGATGCCCTTGGGGCCCTCGACGTGCACGCGGATCTTCTTCTGGGGCTTCTCGCCGTCGACGAGCAGGCTCGGGCGCACGCTGACGAAGCGCTCGCCGCTGCCGAAGAGGTCCTTCTCGGCCACGCGCTTGTCCTCGTGCGGCTCGTGCAGCATGAAGTGGTACATGGGGATGAACAGCAGCGGCACGTCGCGGCCGTGCTCGGAGATGCCCGTGGTGCTGACGACGGCGAGGAGCGGGCGGCCGGCGGCGCCGTCGGCGCGCAGGTTGGCGAGGGCCTCGAGGAGCGTGCGGATGCCCTTCTTGCAGACGTCCGGGTCGTCGAGCTTAAACTTGGACATGTTCAGGACGCCGCCGATGGAGAAGACGACGTTGTCGACGAGGCGCTCGGGCACCGCGGGGTTGGTGAGGATGGAGGCGACGGCGGCGGCGTCGTGCGCGTTGCCCTGCTTCAGCACCAGGTTGGCCGGCTTCTCCGGGAACAGGGCCTCCATCTTGGAGGGCGTGCGGCACAGGGCGATGCAGGTATACCCGGCGGCGACGGCGCGGCGGAGCACCGAGAGGCCGCAGCCGCCCGTGGCGCCGAGGAAGGCAACGGTCTTGGTGGACGCGGACATGTTGTGCGTGTGTCGAGGTTGTGTGAAAGTCTGGTTGAGAGAGGGGGGGCGCTGGGAAAGAGGCGAGAGGTTTGTTGTTGAGCCGTGTAAGTGGCTGATGTAGTGATGACGTTGAGTGTTGAAGATGGTTGGAATTCTGTCTGTGCGGATTGAAGTATTCGATGTCTTAATGCCGATGCGATGAGGAGCTTCTGTTCCAAGTTTTGTCCCCGATGGCTTCCTCCAGGCTCCTTTATATCTTTTTCGAGAGCCGTCCGGCGCAACAAGCACCGCGCCGCCCCCGTCCGCCCAGCCCGGCGCCCATCAAGATGCGGCAACGCTCCGGCGGCGTCGCAAGCGCCGGTGGCGTCTCCACACCAGGTACCGTGGCGGTCTTAGCGGCGCACCCTTGCACGCTGCGGGATCCTGTGCGAAAACAGGGTCAGCACTAGCAGGGCGCAAGTAGCCGGGTCGGTTGTTGCTCCGGGTGGCACCGTGGCGCCGTCCTCGCGCCTTCGCTTCGCGCGACGTCGCGGCGAGTGTCGACGAGGCGTCGAGGCGACGCGAGCGGATGCCCGCAACGGCCTGCCCTGCACGCATGACGCAGATTGAGCCGCGACATACCAAGAGGAGCGCGGCTGTTATGCGTTACGCCTTGTGGGCTTGTCGCGTCTCTCTCATCCGATCCCAACCGTCCCTGCGGCTCCTCGAGCGCTCTCTCAAGCCACGGCCGGCTGAATCTGCTTCTCTGCGGCACGGAGTCTCGACGACAATGCCACCATGCCCAACGACCCTGCATGTCTGCTGGGGTTGCGTCGACGGGCCGTAGGGCCGTAGGGAAGCCGGCTATGCGCCCATTACAAATTGTCGCATTCGGATCCCAGCTTGGAGTGCAAACATGCTGCGCCAACATCATCCGTCAACATCACACGCAGCGCACGACATGTCGCCAGACTCATCCAGCCTCCGGTCCCTATTCAATCCTCGCCATGCTTCAAGACGAGAAAGCGACGGGCTCTCAACCGTGGTTATTCGCGACTCGGCCTCACCGCAATTTGCGCAGCGGCACAGCACCGACCGGCATCTGCATCCGCAGGATTCCCTCGCCCGCCAAGCGACGAGATTCCACGCCGTCGTCGCACCTATATTTCCCTGATAGTTGGACCAATGCGGCTGATGATATCAAATTGCCTCGACCCTTCCCGCGGATCCACTCCCGAAGTGCCGACGGTCCTTGGAGGGAAAAAATGCAAATCCGCATCCTTGTTCCCGCATTCGCAGTCGACAAGTGAAGTTCAAACTTAAATTGCACATATAACACAGTCGTCGACCTCATCAGTAAAACAAAGTCAATTTCCGTGAAAAATACCAAACTGTTTCAAGCCACTCCACGTCATGCTACTCTATTGCTTCACTTACACCATGACCGCCACGTTGTCGCTCAGCCACACACACCCTGTTTCTGTCCCAAGCCTCGAAGAGAATGGACGACCTTGCGGTCATTATAGACCTCCAGAATATTATGTAAAATGCAAAACCAGTGCGCACAAAATGCACAAGCAGAGTGCTCTGTAGATACAATGCAAGCAACCATTGGCTGTATGCCCCCAAATACCGACGAAGAACACCGACCGAACGAATGCCTCCGTTCAACGGGTCGCTTCGCCAAGGCAGCCGACCTGGACCAGGCTGGCGAACAACGCAGGAGCTGCTTACAGCCAGTACAAGGCAACGCCAGCAATGATCATGGCCAGCGCGCTCGCGCTCGCCTTGCTGCTGCCGCTCTTGCCGCCGTTGTTGTTGTTGCTGCTGCTACTGCTACCGCAGTTCTGGCTGAAGCCACTGGTTCCGCAGTTCGAGCTCCCGCCAGTTGGCTGGCTGGAAGCCGAGCTTCCAGAGCCGCTGCTGCTTCCAGAGTCTGAGCCGCTGTGGTCCTGGGCACCCCCGGAAAGGCCGCCGGGGATGCTGTTCTGCGTCTTCGACGGATTGGCTGCGCTGGACGACTGCGACGACGAATCCGGCTTGCCCTTGTCCATGTCGAGACCCGTGGCGTCCAGGGAGCCCATGACCGTGCTCTTGTCGCCGTCGACGACGGTGTCGTTGGTGGCTTTGGCGTCGTCGTAGGTGTAGCTGGTCTTCTTGTTGGTGCCGGGAGCGCTCGTGGCGTTGTAGCACTCGATCGAAACTTCGGAGAACTCGGCAAAGAAGTAGCCGGGCCCCTTCTTAATGTCGTCGGCGTCCCAGTTAATCGGGCCGCCGGCCCAGTCGATTGTGCCCTTGGCGTTACTCGCCAGACCGCCGGGCCAGATGGACAGCTGCACGCGTGCCGGCGTCTGCGGGAACATCCACTGCTGGCTGGTCTCGTTCCAAGTGTCCTTGCGCTTCTTGGTGCGGCCGACCTGGCCGTCGACGAGCCAGTCGATCTGGTCGGGGGTCCAGCGGATCTCGTACTCGTGGAAGTTGTGGAAGGTGTCGGACAGCGAAATGTTGCCCGAGTTGTGGTCTGCGCAAACACACGGACGCGTTAGCCAAACTGCGCTTCACTGCCATGTTCAGAATTGCTCGCTGACTTACAGTCGGTGATTCCCTGGAAGTAATAGTTGGTCTGGGCCGTCTCCAGGTCCACTCCAACAAACTCGTAGTCAATCTCGTCCTTGATGTCCGAAAGAAGGATGAAAGCCGTCACGACGCCCTGGCCGCGGCTCGTCTTGAACTTGGCCTTGACGTTGCCGTACCACATGTACGATGTCGACGCGAGCACGGTGCCGACGCTGTTCTTGGGCATCGTCAGCAGCACGTTGCCGTCATGCTTGACTGGCTCGCCCTGAGCCACCCAATCGGCCTTGCTGGCGTCGCCGAGGTATTTGCCGATATCAACAATGCTGTCAAGGTTCTCGAATGTCGTCGTGGAGCTCTTGCAGACAGGCGCTGGGGCGCAGGCGTCGAGTGAGAAGGAACTGCGCGGGTCGCATCCGCCGAGGCAGTATGCGCCGACACCGCATTCGCCGTATTCTACACGCCCGTCAAGGTCAGCCCATCATCAAATGTCTCAAGGACACGAGAGGTTGAAACTTACGGGAGCAGCACGGGGAGTCCTTAGGGCACTTGTTGCCCAGCCCGCACTTGGTTCCCGCGAGAACAGTCCAAGCGCCCAGGCAGGCCGCAATCGTTGCAGAGCGCCGCATCTTAAAGGACGTTTGCGACGTAAGAAGTAGAAAAATAATGAGAAGTTGATCCGACCGTTTTTCCGAGGTCGTGAGGTCGTGGCGTAGACTCGGCTTCGAGAATCACGCGACTGACGGAATGCCGCAGCGAAAATCGCAGGCTTTTGTGGAGGCTCAGGCACACGCACCGACAGGCAAGCGAATGATCCTGTCTCAGCTGAGTGAGTCACCCTTTGTTTCCCTCGACGCCGCGGAGTGTTTATTTGCGGGCCTTGACGCGGAATGCAAAGGCGAGTATTGTCGCGGACGTTTTAATGAGAGCTCTCGCGTGTCCGTCAGTCGGCCTGGAGTGTCTGCAGCACTGACAGGCAGGGACCAGGACCCGAGGCGATTGTTGCGCGCTGTTTGGCTCCGAGACGGAAGCAATATGCAATCGTCGACAAGCACTTGGAATAGCACTTGACGGCTCTGGGCACGGGAGGCGCAGGAGCACAGCGTCTCGATTCCGCAGGGACGTTTTGGTGCCACGGACAGGGAAAACGAGCCGTAAGGCGGTGCGACGCAGATCGGTAGCACGAAGAGTGAAAATGACACACGCACACGCGCTTGTGCTTTGCTTGAACGAGCGACAAGGGACAGCTCAACGACACGCTGATGCCTTCTTTTGAAAGTCAAAAACGACCGTGGGGACTGAAGCAGAACCGCGATGCAGGGGACGACCGGGGGAGGGTGAGGGAGAAAAGGAGCTGAATCAATACGACGGCGGGTCTAGCACGTACGTAACGGCGGGCTAGAACGAGTGGAGATTGGCTCGGCCTTAGCTCGAGCTCGAGCCCCCGGCAGGCTCTTCAGCGTAGCGGCGACACCCTCTCGGCTCCCAAATACGAACCGGCAAACGGCACCTAGGGCGACGCCCAAAGGTCCCGTTTATTGCGGCGCATGGCAGTGTATCTGCATTATCAACGGCCGTTCAGCCCTTCGTCATTGGTCACACCCGTGAGCTCCAGGCGCATCATTACCCCGGACCCTGAGAGGCCATCGACCCCATCTTCCTACGGACGTGCTGGTCTCACGAGTTCGATGACCCGGCATCCTTGGGCCACTGGCGATTCGCGCTTCGGCTCAACGAGATCATGCTTCTTGTCAGCTATGTATTAACCCTTCTATCCGCTCCGCCAATGCTTCACTTCGTCTTGCGCCGCGCCTTGAACGTCTTGAGAGGATCGCCCTTGCGGCCGCCGACCTTGAATGTACCGCGCTTCGTTCCCTTTCCTTTCCTCTGCCCGCGCCCCTTGCCAGCCTTTCTCAGGGGCACAAAGCCAATGTCGTCTTCCGTCAACGCCTGCTTGCCTTCTTTGGGCAGCAGATAATCTGGGATATGCTTCAAGTGGGCTTGCTGTCTGGCCGTTCTCAGCTCGCCGTCGTGACGAAGATGATTGATTTCAGAAGGGTTCTCCTCGAAGTATCTAGCAGCACAGCCCCGTCAGTCAATGCTCTCTCAGTGGCGGGGTCGGTAGAAACACCGCCGGGTCGACATACCTCTTGAGCTTCTCGCTCTTGAGCAATTCTTGCCGCAGCTCCCTTGTTCGGGCCTCGCGCACGGCAACCTTCGTGACCGCTCGCAGGGCGTCATTCATGCGGTACCGGAATGCCTCAACCTGCTTCGTGTTGAAGTTGTACGGCTTGATCTCCTTTCCCTTCTTCGCCTGTTGCCTCGTGATCCTGGCCAGAACCTTCTCGTCGTTCTCGGCGGTCAGCGTCGTCGTGGGCATGTGCTTGCGGTACAGCTCTTTCGGCACGACAAACGACAGGGCCATTCCCGCCTGTCCGGCTCGCGCTGTTCGTCCTATCCTGTGGGTGTAGGACGAGGCGGATGTGGGCAGGTCAAAATTGATTACCGCCGCCACGTTCTTGAAGTCGATGCCTGTCGTCAAGCATTAGCATGTGACACGATCTCGGTAAAAGCTTGGGCATCGCCTACCTCTCGAGACGCCATATTCCTTGTCGCGGCTGGACATCTTGCGCTTCTTTTTTGGCTGTTGTCCGTCCTTAACCGCGGCATCGCCCCCTTGCTCCTCTTTTCCGTCTTGAGCGGCCTCGTCATCCTTTTCTTCATCTGCCCCTTCCTCATTGCCAAGAACTTCCTTCTCGTCCGATGCGATGATGATGTCGTAAACATTGCGGTTAAACTCCTCGACGACGTGGAGTCTCGAGTTGACGGGAAGCTCGGAGTTCAGGATGCAGCTCCTGATTCCAAACTGCTCAAAGAAGAGCTTGACGCGGTAACAACGATCCACGTCTCCAACAAAGATGATGCACTTGCCCTTGACCAGCTGGAGCTTGAAGATGACGTAGGCCAGCAAAAATTTCTCGTCCTCGCCGCACCTGGAGAGTTGTTAGTACCGGAGAGAGATGTACGAGTGCAGATAGGAGCCTACTTTGTCACCAGCTGTGTCACACCCTCGCCCTCGGCGTCGGGCTCCTCGAGATCGAGCAGAGTCGGCACATTGCTTTTGTAGAAGATCTTCTTCAACGAGTCCACCTCGGTCGTCAGAGTCGCGCTCATCATGGTTGTTTGTATGCCCTTCGGGATCGACCATGAGAGGTTCTCCAAATCCTCATCGTAGCCATATGAGAGGAGAAGGTCGGCCTCGTCCAGGACCAAATGGGCGAGCTTGCTCACGTCCAGAGCAGAAGAGTTTGACTTGACGTTATACCACGCCCGCGCAGGCGTAGAGATGACAACATCGGGTGAAGTCGACAGCAGGGACCGTTGTACGGCGTCGGAGAGCTTGTCCGTCAACTTGACGGTTCGGATGTCCTTGGCGCAGAAGGCGGAGAGCTTTTCGATGGCTTTGAAGACCTGGTCTGCGAGTTCGCGGGTCGGCACCAAGATGAGAGCTGATGTGGCAGCGCTCGCGTCGGCCTGGGAACAATTAGCACGTCGATCCAAGCGCTGGCGACAGGGTCGGTGACGGCCTACGCTCTTGCGTTTCAAGACTCCGGCGAGGACCGGCAGAAGGTAGGCTGCCGTCTTTCCGGAGCCGGTCTTTGCCTTACACAGCACGTCTTGGCCATTGAGTGCCAGCGGTATCGCCTTGCGCTGTACGAGCGTCGGCTTCAGGTAGCCTTCCTCGGCGACAGCCTGGACCAGCCTCGGGTCGAGTCCCAGGTCAGCAAAGGTCGTCTCTTCTTCTGGCCTCTCGGCCTTGCCGGACGAATGCGCCTTGGGCTCCGGCGAGGGCACACCGTTCTGGTCAAGCTTTCGCTTCATGGCTGCTGTGTGTTTCGTGCGATTGCCGCAAGAGAGATGCACTCTTGCGTCGTGCTAGAAAAATACAAGTCGGCGAAGCGTGCTCCAAAGGCTGCACCAAAAAAAAATCGCCCAAGGCTTGCCAGGGAGGTACGTACCTCGCCCCGCCAAACCTGGTGGGGTCGGCTGGGACATGCAAAGCGCCGTCTGGAAACAGCCATCCAGCCCCTACCCTACAGCCAGTGATGCCTCGCAGCGACCGAATCGACCGTGCAAGAAAGTCTTTGGAGGGCGTGTTCTGCAACGACGAGATCAATAATCCACTCGCAATCTTGTAATGCCCCCCGGTCGCCTCTCTACGAGTACATATGTTCGCTGGTGGCCCATGCCCAGAGCTGCTCCTTGTGGATGCCAACAATATCTGCATGGACGGATCGACCCGCGGAGGAATGTCGCTGCCTTCGCCTTGGTACGAAGATCAAGTGTCCCCCGAAAGCTTTCAAGGTACAGGCTACAGCCGTTCCCCGGGCGTCGATTTGCGTGTTAGCCCATTGGGGGAGGTGGTCTACTCCGTACTGCCCGCACTCGTCAAGTACCGTACATGTTGCAGCCAAGTCCTCGTCTGATCCACACGGGAGCCGCGTGCCTGGTGCGCCGCCTTGTGGGGCCGAGCGTTGAGGCCCGACGCAGTACCTCTCGTCAAGGTCACGATGAGTACCGTCCCCTTCGCGAAGCTTAAAGTACCAAACTCGAGTGCTTAAGAAAAGGGAACTTGGGCATTGGGGGTATAACTATCTTACTTCCCTCGAACCGAAACACTTTCCTCTGTGCCTTTGCCTTTAGGACATAGCTGCTTCATGAGACACCTGTGGTCCAGCTGCAAATGCCCCGCCGACAGGGGCGCAATACGCCTCATGTGCCCTCCGCGCCTCATTCGCCATCGACAAGCAATCTTCCCTACGTCTCCATGTCATAAATTTGCCCTCCAGCGGCGCTCAAGTAGCCTGGTGGATCAGCTGCGAGTGACTCCCCCAAGCGTAGCACGTCCTCGCCTACCACCATAGCAAAATCCCATCAAGAACACGTTCCCAACTCAGAATTGCGCGGCCAAACATACAAACATCTAGGCCCGAAACGTGGCCGAAACAGAAGACGACGAGTGACAAGAAGCTGAACGAGATTGCACAGTGAATGCAATATGAAACAATATCTTGCGCCCACCAAACCAGACCGTCCTGCTTTCGCTTTCGTCTCGTCCTTTCCCAAGCAAGTTTCGCCATAAGAGTACTTTCGGATGCTGAAGAGGCTGGCGGGACGTAGCCCATATAGCTGCAACATCCATTGCGCTGGTCTTTCCCACAATTAAAATTTCGAATGGAATCGGATATAAGAAAAAGACAACCTCGCCTCACGCGAGCTCCATCCATGCCGTCGGCTTGATGCAACAAGCGGTCCAGACATGGAGGCGGTGACACGACTGTTTCAAGCCTACCTCCCCTTCGAGTTGCTAAAGAGATCTGGAGTCGAGTTAGTAGGATGCCCTCACAACGCGCGTGGTTGCAGTCCGGGCCTCGAAGACATGCCTGGAAAGTGCTCTTTCGCGTATTGCTCGCAAGCCTAGGCAGGTTTAGTATGCGTCTCGCAGCATATCAAGTCGCGCCTGATCGACATACCTTGGCTGGCTTGCCAACTTTTTGGCCAATGACCTTCCATTTGTTGTTCTCGTACTCCTTGATCGCATTCAACAGGGCTTGGCTCTGAATTTGCAAGTCAGTCGATCGTCGAAATGCAAATACAAACTGGACATTCCCACCTCGTCCTCAGCAAACTCAGCGTAGTGCATATCCTATCAGCGGTCAGCATGCGATCATTCAAACTGGCCACTTCAGCAGAGGTTACATACCTTGTACCAGTGCTTCTTCACCGAGCCCTCGGTTCTTGTTGGAAAGGTCTGTGTGGCATTAGTCGCCTGGCCTCACGGTTTCTCCATCAACAAGACCCATACCTTGGCAATTTCGGCCCAGCTATTGCCCGCATCGCGCATTTGCTTGAGGCGCAACTCTTCTTGCGGCGTCCACGGGGTGTTGGTCCTGCTCTTCTTCGCTGGAGGCTGTGACACCGGAGTGGCATTGACGTCCTCCGTCGGAGCCTGGGGTTGCGCCGGAGGAGCAGATTGAGGGGCCGGCGGGGTCGGAACAGGAGGCTGAACCTGGCTCGGGGTGACCGGAGGCGGTGGGGCTCCCGTAGCTGGAGACGGAGCCGCGTTGGGAGCCGGGCGTTTCCGCTGACGGCTCGGCTGCGCCGGGGTCTGGTTCGGGGTCGGCTGTTGAGGGCCGCCCGGGGCATTGGAAGACTGCTGCGAAACGTTCATGGGCGGCGGCTGGACGGGCGTCGGGTGATGCTGCTGCGCCATGTTGGGCTGGGGAGCGCCGTAGGGGAAGTCCATCCGCTCATTGCGACGGGCCATGTCGGCCTGGTAGGGATGATTGCTGTTCAGGAACGATGATCAGCGCCGCTGTGTTGGCTGCTTTGGGAGATGGAGGGGGCCGGTCATGGCTTCTGATCGCACGACGTTGAGACGTCGGACCAACCAAGAGCGGACCGGTGCCCGGCGGACGGCATCGTGAAGTGTGAGGCGACCGGGGACGACGCTTGCGACCGACCCAGATGGCCGCGGACGAGGCCAAAGGGCGAGGCGTGACACACGGCCCTCCGACCGACCTCCTGAGGGTCCGTCGGGTTGGGCCGGTCAGGGTTGAAAAGAAGGCAAGGGAGCGGACGGGGACACATCAGATGCATGGGTGCAAGTGACATCTTGGGTAGCAGGGCAAAAGGGTGATGCGAGAGCGCGCCGACGGCGATGGGTCAAGGTACCGGGGACAAGGGAATAGTGTCGGTACTTACTGCATGTCGTTGGGCGGATGGGTGGAGTTGGAGTAGACGTACTCCGGCACGGGGCCGACCTGCCACTGCTGCATGATCTGGAGGTGGCGGGATAAAGAGTCAGTGTCAAGTTGAGCGCAAGTAGATGAGCAGCAAAAGCTCAGTCGCGTGACGGCGCAACGCGAGCGAGGCAAACGGGCAGCGCGAGAGAGTGCTTGCGAAGGCAGCCGCTGGTCGCGACACGAGGGCTGTGTCCGTCCGTCGGTCCGTCAGCTCAACGGCATGGGCGAGCGACGCGATGCGGGTGGTGTAGCCCAAGCAGGTTTTTTGGCGAGCGGCGACGCGTGCGACCGCGGTGGGCAAGACAACAGGGCGACGTCGACGAGGCTGTCTTCGTCGCGCGCGTGCGCGAGGTTGCAAGAGATGTGGGAGGGACAAGGAGAAGAGGAAGCAATCGAGAGGCGGTACTTACGGGCGATGTATTTTCTTGGGTCAGCGTGGCACAAAGCGCATCCGACGCGGAGAGGTTGTCTTCGGTTTTGCTTGGTCGCGCGAGAGAGCTGGGGTGACAGGGAGGTCAAGACCAGGTCGCACAAGTGGTCCGAGGCTCGGGGCCTACTAATGGGTGACGGCAGAGGGACGGATTTGCGTAATACGGGGCCTGCGCCTCGGGAGGCAATTGGGTGGCTAGGCTAGGTGCAATGCGGCAGTCGGACGAGGTTCGATGCGATGATGGTGATTAGCTGCGGTGGCTGGCGGGAGGAGAGGTGGTGGGTGAGGTGAGCAAGGCGAGCGGGACAATGAGCTTCCGCGTCAATTGGGTGAGTGAGCAGTGGCTGGAGGTAGTGCCGAGCTCATCAACCGAATGAAATGGATTGGGACGGTTGAGCGACAACGATGACTGTCAGGTCTCCCGCTCACTGGGCGCAGCAGCGGTGGGCGGCGCCGGTGGCGATGCTGCGCGGGCGCTGGCTGGCTGACCGTTGGTCGCTGGAGGCGGGCGGCAACACACGGCACGACACGACGACACGACAGGACAGGACCTTGTCCTGCGTGACAAAGGCCGACGGGTCTGTGGTGTTGAGGGCTCTCGCGAGTCGAAGCTGCAGTGGATCCCCAGCGGGCAGCACAATGCTGGACGGCGCTGCAGACGACGACGATGGACGTGAGGGAGTACCTCGAGCCCAAGTAACTCTGGACGGACGGATGGGCGGGTTGGGTTGGCGTGTACCTTGGAGTTGGATGTTTTGGACTGGCCGGCGCTTTTTTGGGGGTGAAGGGGGAGGAAGCGCGCGAGCGAGGGGGAAGGAGGGAACCCGAGGTTTGGGGCACGCGCGCCGCAGCATCCCAGCCCCTAGTGGGGCCCCTGTGGAGGGGTGGCTTGCCGGAGCGAGCGTGGATTTACCGTGCGAGTCGTCGCGATGACACAGTCACAACCATAAAGTATACGCGCGAAGCGTACAGTGCGCAGATTGCTCGGGAAAACTTCGGCGTGCACGGCCCGTCTGACAGCTTCGGCGCACAATGTGTACAGTACATCATGGCCTCTTTCCGTCCCCGCTGCAGGCGCCTACGTCGCCGCCCCAGCCCTCGCTGTCGGCCCTGTCGTCTCCCCGCGCAGGCCGCTGGAAGCTCAGGTCCCGCGCCATTTCCAGCCACCGCAAGCTAGTGCGTCGTACTCTACCTGGACAAGTCGTCGTCACTTGAATCCACAGACTGATGCCAGTTTGGTGCAGATCGGCCTACCATGCTCCTATTTCACGGGTATCAGTATCTCGTTGCTGAATTGGGCGAATGCGGGAGTCGTCGTCCAGCGCGCTCATTTGTATTTGCCAGTTGCCTTCGTAACATGTGGTAGTTTTGAATGTGCCCTTTTCCGTTACGTACTCGGCCGAACGTGCCTCGCCTCGTACCTTTATGAACGCCGACTGCAGCCGCCAACCGCCAACCGCCATGAGGGCAAGTGCTGCCAAGTCGACCGAAGCTCATCGGGACGCGATCGTCGGCCTGCCACTTTCACCTCTCGTATGCGAAAGCTCCACGATTGCATCTCCAACTGCATCATCAGATCTCGTACATCTACCTACCGGTTGCTACACAGCGGATTCCGTCAGGGGACAAAGTAGCCTATACTTCCGCCGGAGCCGCATCCGCGACCGTGCCAGCAGCTCCACCAGGTACATCTCCCGCGCCCTGTCCTAGGCGTTCGCCAGCCCGGGTCGTTACTTCGGCCGAGTGTACCTATCGAGTCGCCTCGCCTTTGGGCCAGCAAGCATTGCGTTGCAGCCTTGTTCAACGCGCAGGATCTTCATTTCATTTCATTTCAGACTGCCATTGCCCATGATGTGAGTGGGCGGCCTGATGCAGGCATCTTTCACAAACCACAGGCAATTTGAGTCTCGTCCTCCATTTGCCATGCCTACCTAGGACAGTCAACGCTTCGACGCGGCTCCCCTCGTCAGGAATACATTGCGGAACAGCACGAGCACTGGGCATCAGCCTTGCCCACTGTCTTGTGTCATTCCAGTGCTGAATCGGCCCTTGAGAATGACCTGGTGATACGACCAAAAAAAGGGCAATGTTCGTTTCGAAGCAAGCAATCGAAGACGTGCCCTTTACCGTCCGGGCGAACGCAACCTTTTGGTTGGCTTCTAACGAGACGGCGTTTGCTTTGTTTCCAAAATGACCCGTTCACAATGCATCGCAATAAAAAAAAGCCGAGGATGTCCATCCCAGGGACAACCGCAGCACAGCCCCTACGGACGAAGAAAAGAGCTCTCACCGTACAAGCATGATCGACGCGGTGTTCATGCGTCAGAACGCAGGCGCATATTATGCGTGTGGGCCATGAGACTGCTCAGGTTGCAGCATCGGAGCAATCCAGACTTAACTGTCAAGTTGGACACGTATTGTTTCGGCCTATCCTCATTGCTCAATAGTTCCTGGGCAAAATTTGGCCTAATACCATTCCCCAGTGAAATCACACGGCCGCCGATGCGCCGCTCTTTCCACCGGCATTAATGGACGGTCAGCTACACCACGTTTCTCGAGGAGCAATCTTGGTACAGATCAGGCCCATACCATATGGAGCCAAAACGCGAATAGGCGTACCAAACGCAGCTAGTCGTTTCACCCTGTTGCGATGAAAAGTATCAGCCCCTCCAAGTATCGACGTCAACAGCAAACACCCTCATCGACAAGTACGTGCCTGCGATAGAGGCTGTCGATGAGGATCGAGAGACGAGCAAACGGAATAAGGTTGTTTCCAGCAGCGGCCAGTTTCACCACACACCGCCCCGGGAGGGGGTTCAGGCTGGGTCTTGTGTCAACGCTGATACGGACATGAGATTGCGACTGTGCGTTAGCGGGTTTCAAGGGTCCCTGACCCAGGGCCCCGCTATCACGATTTGAAGATGGCTACGGTTCGTCAGAGCCGAACGAACGAATTCTTCTCTTACTGGGCATCACCGTAGCATAATTGGACTCAGAAGGGTAGCCGAGGGCTAAGCTGAAGTCAGCGACTAGCGGGGTGACGTTGCAGCCAGTTCGAATACCCCGATGAAGTTGTGGATGTTCTTGGAGCAGATTCGGAGCTTGCGAGTAAATTCATGAGACCGACTGCACTAGCGTCCCTTGGTTGACAGGGTCTACCCCAGGCAAGACTTGAAACAGACTCTTGCGTTTCAATGTGACTGCTTCAAACCAAACACTTGGGTCTCGCTACCGCATCTCCACTGCGCCCTGCGTGCCCCGAACCCGCAACGGGGTTGACCCGGAAATCACCTGGCGGTGGCAGCTCGAGCTTTGGGGCTCATCTTGCCTCAGGGATGCCGGACGTCAAACAAAACACTCCTCGGTGGCAACCCTACATACCGGATGTTCCAACCGCCGCACCCCCAAAGTGGTAATGACATGAGAATCTGCCGCTTAGTTCAGATGCCAAGCTGGATCTCTGCCTATGACCCTGTGTGGTAGTTGAGGGCCGGCCGTTTTCCTTCAGGGAGTTGCTACCATGTCCTTGCCGCATGGGCCATATCGAGGTCTCGCTTGTACGTGAGGACTATGAGAAGACTCCGCGATGGCTCAGAGAATGACGTCGCATGAGAGCGAAGCGGTTGATGTCGATTCTTGTCAACAGTTGATATAGCAGCCTTCCGAGCGCGCCGCATCTCTTGCGTGCCCAGAGTAGGGCTGACTGTTCGTCATACAGTGAATTGCGGAGCGGACCTTTCAGAGGAGCCTCATCGGCTCCGACGGGCTGTGGAGGGGCTCGTGTCCGTCGCGTTCCCTGCCGCGTCAACTCGACGCCTCTTGTCGGAGTAACTCCACGACACATGTGGCGGTGTCGGTTCGATGATCAGGCCAAAACGTTATGCTTATTGCCATACGTCGCAGCAACGTCGGCCGAACTGAGCTGTAACGGGGCTAGATCTCATCATGGGCAGGGGGGCCGGTCGACCCTGTCCCAGGCCCGGAACGTCAGAGCCGCCAAGTGTTTCGTGGATTGGTTAATATAGGATCCCGGTCGCGGATGCTCCGCCAATTTTGAGATATTGTTTTCCTCTTCTTCTCATCCATACCATCTTGCCCTTCTACCTACCGCGCGACTACATTCCAGATTGTCGTAGTCGGTTTTTTTTTCGGTCTTTTCTTTCTCGCTCTCTTCCGCAGCCAGTTCCCTACTCTCATTAATTGTCCAACTGGCTTGGCTGCTGACGCTCCTTTGCACGCCCGGCACGGCATTTTCAGCGAAAACATTATTTTCACGCCTTGGATCTTCGCTCTTTGAAACCACCCCTGATCGTTTTGTCGATTTCGACCCGACGCTGGAAAGGGACTTGTGCGCAACATTTCAATTCGCGAACGTGGCCTGGTTTGCCAAAGACTCCTTGATAATAGCTTCAACCTTGTTTCCGGCGGACTTGAGACAGCCTTGGAAGATACTCGTCTTTATACACAGACGTTAGGACCGTTGCTCTCTTTCAGTGCAACATAGGACTGTCGCGGATTGGGAATCTTGAGAAGGAACAACAATGTCTAGGACGCAGATGGTTCCCGTTCGAGCTGCTCGGTACTCGCCGATCAACGACGCAGTTCAACGACATGACGGCGGAGTGAGCAAAAGTAAAAAGGCTGCTCTGACCGGAAGTGGTCGTGCCTGGAGAGAGGATGAGGTGAGCAAGGCGCGCTCCAGTGCAGCTTGTTACTCATGGTCGCTGACACTTGTACTTCTGTTCAGGAGTCTTATCTGCTCCAGACCCGACTTCAGAAGATGCCATACAAGCACATTGCCGCCCATCTCAACAAGACTGAGCTGGCGTGCAGACTGCACTACCACCAGCTGTCTCATGGCAGCACCCGGCGAAAGCGTACGACGTCGTGCTCGTCCGGCTCGTCCGATCCGGCACCCGGGCAACTCGGCCTCGCTGCGAGCCCGATCCCGAAGAGCAAGTCTCGATCCATCTCACCAGCTCACACCGTTGGCAGCTACAATATCCGGCCGTCAACGAGCGATGTGCAGCTCCCCAGCATCATGACAACGGACAGGTCGCCTAGGCTGCCGGCAATCCTTCCCAAGCCGGAGCCTGCGACGTTCTCACCCTTTGGCGAGTCGCCCCGGAGGTATCCCATCGTCATGTCTGAACAAGCGCATGAAAACCTCCCCTCGGTCTCGTTCCAGCACGGGAGCCCTCCTTACCACCCTACGGCGCCGCCGCTTCGCCTCGACTGCAGAGGGCTCTCGCCTCCGTCGGCATCTGTCCACGGGCCTGCGCATGTGGACCTCTCCCGGCTGCGCGCAATCTACGAAGCGCATCGCAACGCCTTCTGGGCAGCCATTGCCGACGACTACGGGCCAAACGCGTCGGCCGCGGCGCTGGAGCAGGCATGGAGGTCGGGCGTGTGCTGTCCTCAGCATGGCAGCAATCCCATCACGCCCATCGACAGCCCGGACACGGAGCGGAAGCATTTGTACCGCACCTCGGGGCAGGACAAGACGCGCATCTCGTCGATCTTGGGCGTTGACATGGAACCTAAGCTTCGGTGACGGATGGTAAGGGGAATGGCGTTATTGGATTATGTTTGGGACTTTTGAATATAGCCTAAGCTGGCAAGGACAGACTTTCAAGCGGACTTGGATCGCGAACACGTGATGTGAAGCCGAGCGTGAATGCCGAAGGGAAAACGACGGTGGTTGCATCCCGATGCCATGTGCCGAGAAACTGCCATCAGCTCCCGGATGGGCTTACATGTATGATGCTGAGCCGCACTAGCTCGGCGAAGAGGGGCCCGAATGCCAGAGGCAACCACGTAGGACGGATTGCTAAGGCTGCGTGGGGGTTCGTCAGGCGAGTGGAGATCGAGGGAGGCTTGGGAGGTCAATGGGGGCGGGATGATGAAGCCGCGAGGTGGGGTGTGGAGCCGAATATTGGCGACGGACTCAGCGACGTGCCGGTGCCATGAGGGGCAAACAACTGCTTCTGCCGGGCTCAATGGGAAATGCCTCTTGCTCTGGACATCATCTTTGCAGATTCAGCCAGGTGATTGCCCGCTGCCATTAACTGGCTGCGTGCTGACGACCAAGGTAAGCTCTGCGCCATGTTGGTGTCGTCCTCGTCAACGCCCGCTCCCCCATCCGGGTCATGGGCACGGTCAAAACTTCACGGGGCTTGATGAGACCCCGATCGTCGGCCGCAGCGTGCCGGCCGTTTACACAATCTAATGTGCACATGGGGGTCACTGCCGGCCGGTCTCGCTCCTAATCATGGCCGTATACATGTATGAGCTGCGGCCCGGCGCCCTGCTCACCCATGTTGTTACACGGCGTTCTTTGTCCATATTTCTCTTGAGCTATATGATGACCATATTCGACTGACTGCGATCCGCTTCACAGAGTTCATCATGGCGAGCAACGAAAGCGGCCCGGCCCCGGGCCACGACCCCAAGTCGTCGAGCGACTACATCCAGTTCAAGTGCCTACCGCCCGGCGGGCCTCTGAACCGATGGTCGGCCACGCTGACGCGGGGACACGATTTCCCCGGTGCGCAGGTGTGTATCCCGCTCGACGGACGCTGCCTGCAGCTTGCTGACCCGCGGCCGTCGCCGTAGGCCATGCTCTACGGAGCCGGCGTGCCGAACCGCGACATGATGAAGAACGCGCCGCAGGTCGGCATCGCGACGGTCTGGTGGGAGGGGAACCCCTGCAAGTGCGTACCATTCCTGCTCTACTCCAGCCAGTAAAGATCTGTTGCTGACATGAATCAATGCGTGTAGTACACATCGTGAGTGAACGACAGCCATCAGCCGTGATGAAAGGCCAGGAGAGGGGAGCCTTGACGTTTGGAACAAGGGCTAAGGGCGTACAGTTCTCGACCTTGGCAAGATAATCAAGCGCTCCGTTGAAAAGCAGGGCATGCTGGGGTGGCAGTTCAACACGGTCGGCGTGTCGGATGCCATCACCATGGGCAGCGACGGTCAGTCACCCTACAACTGTCGCGCTGGCCCGTCGAGAGGCTGACACTTGTGTCCAGGCATGCGCTTCTCGCTGCAGACGCGCGAGATCATCGCCGACTCCATCGAGACCGTCACCTCGGCGCAGCGTCACGACGCCAACATCTCCATCCCGGGCTGCGACAAGAACATGCCCGGCGTTGTCATGGCCGCCGCCCGCCACAACCGGCCCTTCATCATGGTCTACGGCGGCACCATCCGCAAGGGGCACTCGACGCTGCTCGAGCGCAACGTCAACATCAGCACCTGCTACGAGGCCGCCGGCGCCTTCGCCTACGGCAAGCTGCAGGCCAAGACGGACGGCGACAAGCCCGGCCGCGGCGGTGCCGACGTCCTCGAGGACATTGAGCGGCACTCGTGCCCCGGCGCCGGCGCGTGCGGCGGCATGTACACGGCCAACACCATGGCGACGGCCATCGAGGCCATGGGGCTGACGCTGCCGGGCTCGTCGTCGTACCCGGCCGAGTCCCCCGAGAAGGCGCGCGAGTGCGAGCGCGTCGCCGAGGTCATCAAGACGACCATGGAGCGCGACATCCGCCCGCGCGACCTGCTCACGCGCGCCGCCTTTGAGAACGCCCTCGTGCTGACCATGGTCCTCGGCGGCTCGACCAACGGCGTGCTGCACTTCCTTGCCATGGCTAACACAGCCGGCGTGCCCCTGACGATCGACGACGTCGCCCGCGCCAGCGATCGCACGCCCTTCCTTGCCAACCTGGCCCCCAGCGGCAAGTACCTCATGGAGGACCTGTACGAGGTGGGCGGCACGCCCTCGGTGCTCAAGATGCTCATCGCCAAGGGCATCATCAACGGCTCGATCCTCACCGTCACGGGCAAGACGCTCGCCGAGAACGTCGCCGACTGGCCGAGCCTCGACCCCGGCCAGGACATCATCCGCCCGCTCGAGGACCCCATCAAGGCGAGCGGCCACATCCGCATCCTGCGCGGCAACCTGGCCCCCGGCGGCGCCGTGGCCAAGATCACGGGCAAGGAGGGCCTGTCCTTCACCGGCAAGGCGCGCGTCTTCGACTGCGAGCGCGACCTCAACGAGGCGCTGGCCAGGGGCGAGATCCGGCGTGAGGACGGCAACCTGGTGCTCATCGTGCGCTACGAGGGCCCCAAGGGCGGGCCCGGCATGCCCGAGCAGCTGCAGGCCTCGGCAGCCATAATGGGCGCCGGCCTGACCAACGTCGCGCTCGTGACCGACGGCCGCTACAGCGGTGCCTCGCACGGCTTCATCGTCGGCCACGTCGTCCCGGAGGCGGCCGTCGGGGGGCCCCTGGCCCTTGTGCGCGACGGCGACGAGGTGACCATTGACGCCGTCGCGGACCGCATCGACGCCGCCGTGTCCGACGCCGAGATGGAGCGCCGTAGGGCCGAGTGGAAGGCGCCCGAGCCGAGGGTCAAGAGGGGCGTGCTGGCCAAGTATGCCCGTCTGGTCGGCGATGCCAGCCACGGGGCCGTCACGGATGGATGGTGAGGAGAGCCGTTCCCTGTCTGTCTGTACCATTTGAGACGATCGATGTAGGATCAGAATCTTCGCCGAGCTTAGTTTCGTAATTCAACACCCAAACCTTCATCGCCAACATGACTTCTATTACAATCGGAACGCACTGATGCAAGTAAAATGGAATATGACAAAGGGTATCGTGAGCCCCCACCGCTGCCACTGCTCCAGTGCTGCTCTCTCTCGATACGTATACACAGTTTGCCGCCCCAGACGTACACTTACACCGCATGTTTGCCTCGTGCTGCCCATCATCCCCATTTCGCGGCTCGCCAACATCTTGCAAGAAGCCCCATCGATTATTTGCCAAATCTAAAGAGTTCTGCCGTTTTCAGACTCAAACACAAGTTAATCTCCCAGCGGCATGCCCTCCAGCTCGTCGAGCAGGCGCCGCCAGTTGTCTGCCAGCATCTCGGCGTACTTGACCCGCTCGCCGGCCCAGTCCTGATTCCATCTGCTGACGTGGTACTGGGTGGTCTGAAATGTGATGAGCTCGTCTCGTAAGCATTCCTTGACGAAGATGGATCGGTTGTGCTGCTGGACGATCGATTCCTTGTCCTTTTGTCCAGCAAGTTAGATGGGTCACCTGCGAGATTCAGGATCCGTGGCGGAACTTACTTTGATGATGGCCTCTGCCACCTTCTCAATCTCACCCGGCTTGACCAGGCCATCTGGCTTGGATCGCAAATTCGCTAGCTTGGTCTCGTTGGTCTGTATTTTCCTCTCCAGGTACGGGATGGTGTCCTTGTCCAGCCTCTCCCGCCGGTCGAACATCTCCCGCACGCTGACCAGCGCGTCTCGCTGGCGCTTGAGGTCCTCCAAGACACCTTCGTCCCAGCCACGGCTCTCATCCTCCATCAGTGTTTGGCACATCCTGAGGTGCTTGCTCATCGCCACGAGGCCGTCATTGAGAAGCGGAACCTCGTTGGTATCCGTTGCATAGGTGTCGGCTGATGTTTCGGTGAGGGAGCTGAGCGACATGGCAATGCGCGCGTGGTCAGCAGCCACGCCTTCGGAGCGTTTGACGAGGCGATCCATGATGTTGCACACGTTGATGTAGAGCTCGGCAGAGCGACGGATGCCCGAGCGCGTGCGAGTGAAGAGATCCTCGAGCGTCGGAGGCAGGGAATCCTCCAGACCAGGTGGGAGCGCTCGGTCCGTGAACTCGTCCTGAACGGAGATGGTTGCCTGCTTCCGCCAAACAGACAATTCCTTGCCTTCACGTTAGCATGCATGACAAAATGTCGACTTGTGGAACGCCTCACCGTGGGGACCGTCAAGAACATCACCACGAGCTGCTCTTGGTTCAATATCGGATGTCTGACGATGGAATTCAAGAACCTAGCCAGGCCCCGTCGCCGCTTCTCGATGAAGGCCCCATCGTTGGAGAAATGGTTCCCGTTCACAGCAACTCGCTTGGGCGGCAGTAGTGGGAGGCTCCGGAAGGGGTACCGCTTCTGCAAACAATCCAGCAGCCACACAAAGTCACTGTACCGACGAACGACCTTGCTCCCTCGGCGTTGACTGGCGACTTCGTAGTTGTGATGCTGGAACATGAAGACACCCTCCTTTCCCGGCATCAACGTGACGACGATGCTCTCGTCGGTGAGACTGCTTCCCGGGCGGCCAGCCGTATGTCTAGCCGTGGACGCCGGGGGATCGTTGCCGGGGGTTCGATCGGGGCCACCATGCCCGCCGAAGGGGCTCACAGCGGCGTTGTGTGAGGCGTCATTGAAGCCGGGGGCCGCTGGAGCGCTGTTGCCCTCGAAGTAGCCCCATCCGCCTGACCCTGACGCGGGATCGCTGGCGGGCCTGCCACCATTCGTTGAGTTTGGCGTTTCTTCAGTCGTGGCGTACTGGCTCACACCATGCCGTGCAATTGTGGGCGTCGGGGTCTCGGTGTACCCATTCTGGCCGCTCATGGCGTCATGTCCACCGCCGCCGTTGGTCTTGAGGTGGTCGTGACCCTTGTGAACCTCCGGAGAGTTCCAAGGGTCATCCTCGGGGTCGTCCATGGCCGGTCGCAGGACCTTGGGCAGCGGCTCTGCAAAGCTCTGGGTATGCGTCTGCGGCGGCGTCGGGGGACCGGGCTCGGTTGGCGTCTGTGGCGGCTTCGCGGAGAGCTCGGCGACGGGCGGCAATACGGGCTCGGCGGTGAGGCCGGGGAGCTTGGGCTGAGGGAGGTCTGGGCCAAGGTGAAAGGAATAATTAGCTACGTTGCCCCCACCGACGTGACAAGGTTGATTGCATGCGAATTGCGAGACGCCAGGTGAACAGCCAACCAATGGGCAAAGCCCATACTGTAGCTAACTGGGGGGCGGAGGACGTGGACAGCAGATGAAGTGAACCTGCGATGGGGCCGAGGAGGGTACGAGTAGACGGAGGACCGCCTGTGGATCACGCGTCTGGACTTACTTGATCGTCTTTCGTCCACGCCATCGAGGCTGATGATGTCGCCCTCTTGCGCCAGTCCAATCAGTGCCAACAGCACATTGAACTCGCCACGCCCGAGCGAGACGTCGGAGCCTTGGCCAGGCGCGACCAGGGATACAATGCGTGCTTGGGCGTCGGCATCCAAACGCGCACTGGCAAATAGCTTCGCGATGCCGCCGGACAGGACCCTCCCAGCACTGCCGTCTTCGCGCACCACAGTGTCGAACGTCTCAATGTAGCTCTCGGGCACGTCGGACGCCGGGAGCAGGTTGCGGATCATCTCGGCGCGGCTTTGTTGCTTGCGCGGCGTGGGCATGTCCCATGGCGAGGAATCGTCGGTGCCGCCGGTGCCATCGTCGAAAAGTCCATTGGAGGAGGTGTTTTGCGAGGCTGGCTCGTCGAAGAGGCCGCCGCCGCCTCGAGCTTTGTTTTTGCGGCGCGGAGTCGTCGTCATTGTCGGCTCGCCGTCGTTATCGGTTGGAGACGTTCCGAAGAGCGACATGATGGGCCCGCCGGTCTCTTGGCCGGAGAAACTCTCCTATATATGCCTGTATAGAGGCTCCGGTGGCGATTCAAGGAGAAGCTCGTCGAGACCCGGAGCGACTCTGGAGCTCCTCGTGGCTGATGCGAAGGCGACTCGTCAGAGGATGCGTAATGGCTGGCGCGGGACGATAAGATCAGGCAGCTGAGAGGCGCTAGACACGCTAGAGACCTGCAGCCCGCGGGGCGAAGGTTTCCGGCTCGGCAGGGAGCTAGATCGACAAGAACAAAGGCACAAGTCACGGCTATGCGAGATGGGATGCAAGCAATGGGATGATCAACGCAGCGGATGCGATTGTGAAGTCATCCCCGAAGCCAGGCCGAGGTGGAGAAGCTTGCAACTGTCCGTCAGCAGGGCAGGTGGCAGGCGCTAACAGCGCGCATGTGCTCCTGCGGCTGGTGCGGGTTTCAACTGCAGCCACGCCGCCCGCCGCCAATTGCGGCCTCATCAGCACTACCTAATTTAGATCGAGAAGTTGGAAGGTTCCGCGAGGTTCAGCGAGGTTCACCAAAGCGTCGCTGCGCTGCTTTCTCTGTTCTCTCTCATGCCGTCCAGTGCCGTTCTTAGAATTGAGACACAGCTTGAGTGAACTGAAGCAGTGCAAATTGCAGTAGCAATTTCAGCAACAGATAGCCGTTCCGCGGTGAACCTGCGTGAAGTAGGGGCCTCGGCGCCTGACACTTGGAGCTGTGCGTAGGAATTGTGCATTTTTTGAAATAGCAGTCTTTCAATCCTGCAAGACTGGATGTACTTGAGCGCCTTGAGGAATTCGTCTTTATGCGGAGCGGCTATCCTCCTACGCTTCTAGCTATTCACCCTTGGACGGATAACCCCTCCGCTCAAGTGTCTTGGCAAGGAGTATCTACGCAACAATCAGTCAGTATGTCGCGTCTCAAAATAGGCGGGCTATAAAACTTACACTATCCCGACGACTTGCGAGATCTTTTATTTTTCTCTCAATCCTCCTCACAAGACTAGAGTGCAATTCTTTCACATGTTCCATCAATTTGTCCCAATTCTTAAGCAAAGTCTCCTGTGTCTCCTCGTCAAAACGTTCCAGAAGATCAGCATCTAAAGCCGGATAAGTTCTTTCCCACTTTTGCCTCATGTCCGCAAGTAACCGAGGCAATGCGTCGATATGCTTGCAGAAGATTTTCAGGAGCTGAGTAGTTACAAAATATGTATTCGCCAGTTTCTCGTCAGACATAAAGGTAGAAAGCTTTGGATTGGGGGCATCCAAATCCTCGATCTGTCTTAGTATTAGCACCTGGACTTCTGATCGCGCATCAAGAGGTAAGCTTGTCAGCAAGATATTTTACCTTGAGCTCATGGAGGCGATCTATATAATCGAGACAGGAGTTCCAGCCCTGGCTCCATTCGTCTGTGCCGCTCCATACGAGCATGTGGAAAAGGGCAACACCAGAGGCTCCATGTGGGGACTCTAGCCCTCGTCTCAGCCAGGCCTTGTGCTTGACGTCGACGGGAAGATGATATGAATCTCTGACAACAAATGAGGCCGTGGCCTGATGTTCCTTCAAATCTGTTTCAGCGGTTTGATAAGTCGTGGAAGTTCGTACGCCGATCCAAAATCGCTCCTCTTGAAACTTTTTAATGCTGCCGTCCCATCCGATGGGAAGCTTGATATTGCGACGCTCACAAATAACGCCAGTGCCCTTCCACCTTTCAGGCTCATCAGGCTGGTCGTCATCAGGGCCAAAGTAGTAGAAGATGAAGTGCAAATACATCCAACAGTCCGGAAAAGTCCCTTGAGACCAGGAAAGGTTGCGGTCACCTTCTTCAGGTCCCTTTCGGCGGCAGAATCCATGCAAGGAATCCAGACACCAAGACAATTCTCGATCAGGGCAGATCGAATTGGCATCAACCTTCTTTGTGGGGTTCATCATGAGGAGTAGGATTGTGCTGATCACTGGTAGCGAGATGACCCAGGTTTCGGGACCGGCGAAAGACCTGGGAACGACAAGATCAGTACTCTTCACATAGGCACTGCATGCACCAAGGTTGCTGATCTTCTAGAGCCACAGGAGGACTTACCAAAGTTGGGTATCGGGATCATGCTGATAGCGCCTGTCCGGCTCTGCTGGATGGGATGCGACAGAAAGTTGTTTCCAGTCTGCTTCTGCAGATGACCTAACAACCAGCCCTCGCTTCGATAAGATGAATCATTGATCACCCGTTGAACTATTTGAGATAGTATCGGGACGTAAGCTCACCTTTGCCCGTCGCAGTGGTTCAAAACGTCGCCCCTCTGAGACCAAGAAATCAATTAGGAAGACGCCTTCGGAGACAGGATTGAGTTGTTTCGACGCGAGCCATCGAATTATTTGGTAGCTGCTTGACGCTGCATCATGAAAATCCGGGCCCAGCTGGCGCCGTCTGGAAGGGCCAATACTCGCATCCGGCCAGGCCGTCCGGAGCAGAGTAGCGACCTGTTCTGCACATTGAACTGCGATGATGTGTCCTTCGAGATGACATAGAGGAACGCATATGTTGCCACCTCGTGCATCTTCAAGTTGAAGAATGGCTGCCCAGGAGGGAGGAGACACAGTGAAGCTTGCATGGACATGAAAGTCATTACCCGGCATGGGTCGAAAGCTATGGCGTTCATCAGGCGAGCCCTTGTATTCTCGCTGGATCGGATGTAATGGAAGTTCTCGGCTTTTCAGAATAGACTCAACTTCAAATATCGCCAACAGCTTCTCTAGCACCTCATCAAGGTTCTCCTGAGTCGGCAGCATCTGTTTCATGTTGGCATAAGTGGCAGACATGTTTGATGTTTGCCTCTTTGTTTTGGATTTTGGCAAATCGGTCACAACTTAAAAGGGAAGGCAATGTCTGGCATGGAGAAGCAATGGAGGGGTGTAGATCAACGAAGTAGGAGAAAGAGGGGGAGACAGCACGTAAGCGGGGATCGTGCATAATGCTGTGTTGGTCTGTTGCTGTATTTCGCATTCGACCAACCATCCGCACTCTCAGCTGACAAACTCAACCGTGAGTGATCCAGGCTAACACTATATGCAGTTGCTGTTGATCCCTGAGTTTGCACTGAGGCGATCCAAAACATTTCCAAGGAAAAAGCTTCATGGATGAAAACCATATCAAAGCTGTGACTTACAAAGCTGTGACTTACAAGCAGATGAAGTGAAACATATCGGGGAAACCAGAGCTCTCTGATCCGTCACTTAAAACTACTTCATAGGAATACTTCGTCCATATCGACTTACACTTCGAAGATTCGCCATCTCTACCACTGACAGTTCCAGCTATAAAGCACCGCACTGTCTCAAAATCAAAATCGAAATCTAAATATCCGCTCAACAATCGAGGTAAGCTCCTCAAGGAGAGCCCGCTTGCTGATATGCTAATAATCGACATGTTGAACACTTTTACCATCATGCCTCAACGGGAGAAAATAGATTCAAGTTACGACGCTTGCAGGAGGGATACTCCGAAATATATGAAGACTAAGACTAGGGTGGACAATTATGGTCGTTGCAGGCGAAGTCGAATAAGCTAAGACATAGCGCCAATTCCGGAGGCCCTGATACGGCCTCAGCGCGTATACTAAGCTTTGGCGAAGGCGACGCGCGGGACGCAGCTTTCACGTAAGGCTTCATAGATCTAGTTGGGCAGTACGAAGTATTTCACCAACATGTAATATAATTCATTCAGCAGATCTGCATTGTCGAGGAGACCGTTGTCAAGGAGACATTCATTCAGAGAAAATTGAAAATTAATCATCTAGTATTCACACATTTCGACATTCGAGTGAAGTCGTGGTAGTAGTATACAAGCGGTCCAAGTCTCGGGTCTTTCCTCACCACAGCGTCTCTTCCGCCTTCTTCTTCTGCGTCTTGACCTCGCTCTTAATCTTGCGCTCCCCAGGAACCTTAAAGTACAGACTCGGCGACTCGCCCGGCGCGAGCTGGTGGCTCAGGTACCCTCTATGCGCCGGGTCACGGTAGTACTCAATATCCGCTCGGCTCGTGGGGTCCGGCAGCCTGTATCGGAAGGGCGCCTTCCTGGCTTCCGCCAGCACCGCCTCGACGTGCTCCTTGCCCACGGGAAGCGGCTTGTCTGTGTTGACCGACTCGCCCGTCAGCAGCCGGTTGATAGCCAGCTTGGTGTAATATCTCGTCACGATCCTTCCGCCGGCAGCCTCGATGGCTGCAATTGCGCCCGCGGACGCTCTCGAGGCCATGACATTGATGGGCTGCTTGAGGCACTCGGAGCCTCGCGAGAGAATCTTAACGCCGTCCTTGACGCTCCCAACCAGCTTGCTCTCGATCAGCTCCTTGGGCGTAATCGGCTTCGTTGGGTCGAGCCGTCCTTGGTTGATCCATTCCTGGATCTTGTCGAGATTCACCTCGGACATGTTCGCTGCTCGGCTGATTTTCCAGTTAGCGAATTGCCTCCTTATCGTTCCCGTCTTGGTGGCTTCTCACTGATTGGTGAAGCCCTTGCTGCCGTGCTTGACGATCAACGGCGTCTGGCCACCCTGGAACCACGGCTTGACCTTTCCGTGCTGCTTCTGGCCCTTGTGGCCACGACCAGATGTCTTTCCATGGCCAGATGAAGGGCCCCGACCGACTCGCTTCTTCACATGGATTGCTCCTGGGTTGTTGGCGAGACTGCCCAGGATCGAGGCGTGCCGCGTCTGCTGGAGCGTCAGGCCAGCGAGGCAGGCCGTCAGCGAGCTTATGGAGGAGCCTCTGGCGCTATTGCAGCACAAGGATGTGCTGGGCGGTAGTAATCGGGGAGGCATGGCGGCGCAATTGACGTTGTCGCAATCGATGGTGTGGTTGTTGGCACCTTTTTTTTGGGCGAGTCTTGGGACGGCGTTTGGGTGGCGCGTGTTCCACAAAATTCTGCCTCAGGCTGCATTGTACCCAGACCCCCCCTGGACCCGCCTCGGTGAACCTAGCGACGGCGGACAATGCTTCCCAATGCATTTTGACGGGACGTGTTTTTGTAGAGCAACCGCGTCAAACTCAAAGCGTCGTGATCACTTCAGCTCATTCGAGGAGCCTGCAAACCACGTGGAGTAATTAAGCCTGTTCGCTAGTCCAAAATGTACAGAAGCCCTGCATCCCATATCTGACGAATAAGAAGACCCTTTTCTCGCTTCAGTAGAAACAAAATGCAGCTCCCACATCTAACAGTGACACAGGGCAGACCGGTGTCTCCCTGCCTGTAATAGCCCTGATGCGTATAACATGTCTCGCGGAGTCCATCCCTATCCTAGATGAGGTGCGCTTTAAGGCCAGAGTCATCCACCGCTGATATTCCACGTATAAAGCAAAACGCCTTTCCCCGTTCCTTTCAGTGACGTCGCTGCGTATCGGTCTGTGTGCGTTCTGCTGTCGTCTTCTCGAGAATCGACGTTGCGAGTTCCACCGGCCAGCCCTTGCTTACCGCTGATGTTGGCGACAGAGGCAACGGCTCTGGCCACTTGTGAAGGTGTAGCGTCTTGTCAATTACTTGGACGACAGCATGGCGTCGCACTCGGGCATCTCCGTTTCTGCCATGGCCGACGGCGCTTACGGGCTCGCCCAGCCTCCCGCGACATCCACCCACTCGGCCAGGCAAGAACCTTCCTTGCCTTCGACGTCGACAATGTCAGTGTCGCATCTGCAGCGACAGCCGACGCCGTTCTCCTTGGGCTCATCCCAGTTCTCCCAATACTCGTCTTCCTCGATGCGTTTCTTCTCATCAAGAGTCGTCATTTCCAAAAACGGCGTCCGTGGCAGCTGTCGCGCTGGGGCATTTGCAGGGCAGTGCTGGATGGTCGTGTGCCTATAGCCAAAGTCTCGGAAGTAGTGGATGTCGCGAGTAGCCAGGAGGGCACCGGCAGCGAGGGAGTGTATGGGTGCATCACCCCACTATATCGTGTCAGCTCAAAGCACATTCAACGGCATGGATCCCGACCGAGACTCACTCGTTCCATCCAGAACCCGCCACTGCGGTCCATCATCTCAAAAAAGTCGTTGTACTCCTTGCTACGGAACCAGCTGAGGCGTGCGATTTCAAAGTTGGACCAGAAATGACACATGTTGTACTTCTCGCCCTCCATAGCCTCGGGGTCGATGTCGGGCAAAGCGTTGTTGCCAGGGTCGTTTTGCAAAACCTCTTCGGGAAGATTGGGGTCCTTGCGCTCTTCCTTGGCCGGCTCCTGGGGCTCGACGAACATTTCCCACAACCCTTGAGACGTGATGTTGTTGAGCCGTCTGTACGCCGAAGCGTATCGGAAGATGTTGGGCACCGTCTCACGGAGCTCCTTGACGGCAATGGTAAATCCGTATGTCTTGTTGTGCTCGATCATCTTGAGGAAAGGGTCGCTGCAAAGCTTGTCAGTAACAGCAAACGCGTGATCTGGTACATCTCGAACATACTAGGTGATGTCACAGAAGTAGGTGATCTCTGGCTCCACACGCCAGTACCACTCGTACTTGAGCAGGAGCTCATGGTTGTAGAAGAATCTGATGACATGTTAGCCAATGCCACGATGCTCGCGGTGCGATCACAGCGACTCACCCGGAGTAGAAGCGGCACATGGCGTGATAACTTTCCAGTCCGCCATACATGACGGCCGCGTCACCTTGCTTAGCGATACCCTCCTTCGCGACCTTGGGATCAACCCAGTCAGGGTATCCCCACATTTCCGGTCCAACTTTGCCAAATTCAACGCTTCCGGACGTGTGGTTGCGAATAGACTCTTTGAAGTTGTCGTCAAAGTCGCCATCGTTCAAGATGACATAGGGATAGTGGTACCAGCGGTTGAAGTGGCGCTCGACGGACTTGATTGACTGCAGAACACCATCCAGCTCCTTGTTCCTGGCGAGGATGACAAAAGCAGCATTGGCTCGGGGTTGGCTGGTATCAGGCGGGAGGCAGCCGGTCACGAACACCTTGTCGTGCTTCTCGCTAATCTTGCTGTACACGGAAACGCGTTAGCGGTTGCTAATGGACCAGCAAGGAGTATCTTGTCACGAACCGAATGGCTGGCGGCGCGCCAGCGGGCATCAATATCCTGCCCGGGGAGCTTGGATGCCTGACAAAGAGGACCAAGATAAGGATGACTACCAGCAGCGGGAAGATGACGACCACTCCAAGGGGCACGGAGACGGTGGAATTCCCACGTAGCCGCAACGGTCTGCGGAAGAAGGCCAGTCGAGACGCAAATCCCTTTCGCTTCGGGGTCCCTCGCTTCTCGTCGTCGAGAGTCGGCAGCCGCAATGTTTGGGTTGAGGGGACCATCCTGGAAGCCCGCCGGAAGAGATCCATGGTGAAGACGCCCTCTGCCTCGGTGGCAGGAGTGACAAGAAGAACTCAAGAATTTGCAAGCTGATAGCCCAAGTTTTGCTGCCAATGCGCGGGAATGGTTGGGCGTGACGGAGGCGAGGCCACTAGTCAGGGGCAAATGATATCTAAAAAAAAACAGGGCGGGAGGCGAAATCGATGGGCGCGGGATTCCAGGAACTCAGCACGGCTGGAGTATCCTGTGTCTCTATAGTATCGGATGCAAAGAGAAGCAGTCAATGCTCGTAGCCGACGACCGCGAGTCGTGGATGAACGAGCGGCAGGGAAGCGGATCCCAGCAGAAGCAGAATTGAGATTCGCCCTCGAGCCAATGCGTCGCAGCGGACAGCAATGAGGCCAACGGTCGAATCGAGGAGGGCCGCGTTGCCACGAAACCGTCAATGGCACGCCAGAGTCGCGGAACCAGATCGTGGGGGCGGTAGAGGCTCGTCGCGATGGCAAGCAAGGAGTTGAAGGAGCGAGACGCGCACCAGGAAGCCGACGACGAGACAGAAGCTGGCGGATGGTTGGCCGCCCTGGTTCTTTGGACGGGGGGGTCAGAGTCGGCCGCTGGTCCAGGCCGGGAGCCTCCACTGACCACGTAAGGGAAAGGCGAAAAGACCGACGGGGGACGGGTCCACGCGGCGGCGGCCAATCACGGACGTGCAATCGCCCGAGACATGTCAAGGCCAGCTGCAAAGCTTTTGTGCCTATTTTTCTGATCTGCCGCCACACATTTGCGCGATAAGCCACGAAAGATTCCCGCCGCGGATCATTTATAGTTCCCCAGCGCCGGCGTTGCCGCCATAGGCCCGAGGTTGGCGCCCACGATGCTGCACTCGTAGCGGAGCTTCACTGAGATGAGACGGCACCTGGACGCAGCACCGAGTACAGATGGAACGTCCATAGCGATATGAACGTACCTCGCCAGAGACATTCCAAGGCTTGACCTCTACGGAGCACTCGTGTCGCCATGTCTCAAAAGGTCACCTCCAAGAACCTGTCGTACAGCTCCTCCCTCCCGCCGTTCCTCGCCGCCCTTCGTGCCCAGGCGTCAGGAGCCTCGGGCCCAGATTCCCTTGCAGCAGCTCAGAGGCGGTCCGCCAAGAAGCGCTCGAGCAGCGAGGAGGCTGAGGATGCTCCCCTCGTCGTGGACGAGCACGGCAACACCGTGACCGTCGAAGTGGACAAGGACGGCACCGTCAAGGAAACGGCCGCCACGGCAGCAGAAGACGGCGACGACAGTACCCCAGACGTCAAGTCTGCAGACAAGCCCGGAGAAAGGGAAGCGGAAGCCAAGTCAGCAATCGGCGGACGAAAGCGCAAGGTCGGCCGCGTGATTGGCCACGCCGCCGACGAGGTGGTCCTCAAGGACACGGCGCATCCCGTCAATAAGGACAGCAAGGACCACTCGGTGCCAGCTGATAAGAAGGTCAAGAAGAAGGCCAAGAAAATAAAGTTGAGCTTCGACGAGGACGAGGGGTGACGCCTGAGGAGCCGTTAAGCAACAATTGCCACCACAGATCAAGCCTCACCACTTGGAGAATGGCACGACTCGCGATACGGGGCATACAGGGCTTTGCAGATGCGGGAGCAGTACGAAACGTTCCGCTTGAGAATATGTGCTGCTGGCCTGCAGGCGTCGTCAAGGCCGTCGATGGCATGTGAGACGCATCTTTCGGCGCCAAATGTGGCATGATGTAACCCCTCGACGCGAACGCTGGCGCAGCTTCAGCGTCCATCGATACGGCCATGGCAGAATAGAAGAGCAGTAGCACATAGTTCCAGCTTATGCGGCCTGGTGACGCAACCAAGTCGAGGCACCGAGGTTCCTCAAAACCTGTAAATTAACAAAATGAACAATCACTGTAATCTACACAACCGCGCCCCTCTTGATGGAATAATTCGCCTCTCCATTCATGACTGCACCATCCCGTCGCATGATACAAGAAAACCTTTCGCCAACCCCGATCTGTTTTGATGCATTTATCGGTAGCGGTACTCGGGCTTGACGAAGTCGGCGAAGGTCTTGGGCTCCTCGAACTCCTGAGCGTGATGGTGGTGGTGGTCGTCCTGAGGACCGACGTACTCCATCTTGTAGACGCTGCCGCACTCGGGGCATCGCTCGATGGGACGCTCGCGGGTAAGCTAAAGTAGATCCGTATCAGCTTCGAGTGTTTAACTAAGCAGATGAATACACGGGCGAACTTACGCCGAGCCAGTTAACGGTGTGAGAGTCGGCAGGGAAGCCAGTGCAGCCGGCAAACTGCTCATCACCGGCGGAGCGGACCATGATGGGGTCCTCCATGGTGCCCAGGCGGGAGGCGTCCAGCGGGCGCATGTCGAAAATGTCAACGCCCTCCATCTTGCCCAGAATTTCCAGACGCTCAAGACCGGTGGCCTGCTCGAGATCGCTGGGAACGGTGCCGGAAGCGGCACCAGGACCGAACAGGTCGTCCTCAGTCTTGACCTCTGCATGATGGATGCCATGTTAGCTGTTTTCCTTGCTTCCCGCTTCGACCGAGGCTAAAAGGTCAATGTTCGGAACGGGCGCGACGCACGGGTGAAGGTCTTGTACGCTCCAATCTTCTTGTCGGTAGAGCCGGCCAGAGCAGCGGCCTGCTCGCTGGGGGTGCTGGGGCCAGTCTTGGCAGCTTCGCCTGATGAACGAGTTAGCCGACGAATTGCACGAGCAAGGCCTGCCTGATTGTTCGCATACGGCGGATGAAGGAGGTGGCGAAGCCGCGAGTGACGGCAGGAGCGACGGCCACGCGGCGGGCCGCAGCGAGGACGGAGCGTTGCAGATGCATGATGTCGTTGCAGGCGGTTCTGGCGGGTTTTCGAGGCGCGAGACGTTGCCGTCGAGGGATTTGTGAGGATGGGCTGATGGTTTGAGTCGAAGTTGGATGAGCAGATCCGTTCGGCAGGGGGCAATTGGCCAATCATAGTGGAGCCAATGTCATCACGTGATGCGGGAGCTCTGGCAAGTTGCCGAGCATGAGCTTCGGCCCTGTGATGCATCACTGGTGGGTAGCTTTGCGTTTCGCCCTGCTAGCATCCCCAACTTGTAAATAATCCTTCTGTTGGAGCATTGCGCAGTCCGAGTCCTCTTTAGAATGCTTGCTGTCGTCTGCTCTGCAAATGCGTACCTGGTGGTACAACACCGAGCTACCCGGAAGCTCCCGGGCTGGTGATGTGACACTTCACTAGGCCCTCCAATCGCCGCGCTGCGTGGTCTGTCAGACAACAACACAGCCCTGGCTGCAAGTTCAAAGGCGCATCTAAAGGCGAAATTTGCGAGCTGATATCTCAGGTGCTGAGCCTTCTCGTGGGAGCTCGGAGAACCAGGCGGCGTGGTATTCTGGCTAGGTCGCCGAAGAGTGATCTGTCTGATGTTCCACAACTTCGCTTCGTGAAGCTGCTGGAGGAAGAGCTGGATGCCTCGAAAGACACTGCATACTTTGCTGCAAGGCGCAGTATACAAAGCCCATCAGTCCTCCTTGAACACCCGACAAAGCGTACACATAACGAAAATCGTACAAATATCCCACATCAGAGCCCTCCCTCGGATGGCAGTGGCAGCCTCAGATCAGCCAACCATTCACTCCCTCGTGGTTTCTCTTCCCTCATCCCTGCTACTTTCGCTCTCGCCGCCCCAAACCTCAACCGCTTCAGCCGCTACTGTCTGGCGTATCAGTCATGGACGCCTTGATGCTCAGTAGTAGCCGCGTCTCTCTCGCCTGACCCGCTGGATCTTATCCTGTCTCTGGCTGGCGTTGTCGGACGCTCGAGCCTGTCGCTCTCTGTCAACGCTCTCCCGGGCTGCGTCATTCTGCTGTCGCTCCCGGAGGCGACTGCTCACTACCTGCATGAAGACGTTGCTGCTGCTGCCCAGCCGTGGATTGCCGTCTGGTGACTCTCTGGCTCCTCGTTCTTGTCTGGCTCGCCCTGCCTCTCGGTCTTCTTCTTCTCGTGCCAGGCGAAACCCCTCTCTCGCATTCTCATGGCGTTTCATGCGAGCCTCGCTGGCCTTCCCTCTCGCTTCGTCGGCCTTTCCTCTCACTTCGTCGTGCACTTCTGGTTCGCGGCGAATTCTCTCCTCCGCGCTCATGCGAGTATGATGAGCAGCCGTTGCGGGTGGACCAGTGGCAGTCTCTCGGTCTCTTGACCACAGTGTTTGGTTGAGTGTCTGTTCTCCCTGTGACTGCGGCCCGTGGTGTCGCTGCAATGGAGTTTCACGTTCTCCTTGATTCTGTTCCGGTTGAAGTCTGGATTGCTGCTGTGCGCGAAAGTGGCCGATGCCCTGCCAGATAGGACTACGTGCCTCTTTTGATTGTTTCTCCTGTCTTTCTGAGCCCACATGCTGAGCTGTGGCCGTCAAACGACGAGACTGTCTTGGTGGGAGCAGAGTGGTTTGCCGAGGGGCTCTCAGCGATCCCAAGCCCCTCGTGAGATGCATTGAGTGGCTGCTGTTGGTGGTGAGTCTCGAAGATGTGGGTTTGTTGAAGGACCCAAGACGACCCTGGAGGCAGGCAGAAACCAAGACTGCATCCCTCGTTATGGGATCCTCGTAACGACTTTTGTCTTTGCTCTGGTCACATAGCCGGTATATCGCCGTCCTAACGAAGCTCTCGGCACTGTCACCAGGATGCTGGAGGAGCCCGTTGAGCTTGACAGAAAGTCGCCAGCGGAAGAAATCCCAAGGGTCCATGGTCATAAACCCCTCCTTCTGCAGACAGATGAAGTCAGCCACCCTGCAGGCCATGCGGTACATCATCTCCTTCTGGCAGAGGCCTTCCGGTGGCATGTGTAGCTTGCGGAGCAGCTGGTTGGGGTGATAGGGGCTATCGTGGCCGAATATCTCCCTGATCTTTTTGTGCTTGCTCATGTTGTCCATGTGGATCTTGCACTCTTTTTGGAGACTCTCGCTGTTAGGGTACCTTCCCAGCTCATCTATGCATCGTCTTTTTTCCCTCGCTTCAGTCGCTTCCTGGTCGAGAAACCGCTCCAACGATGACCATGATGGCTCCCAGTAAGCCGAATCTTCCGTCAGCTTGGCCACAGGCACGCCTCGCAGGATGGCCGGCGATTGATATGTTGTGCCGTCTTGAGCCACTTGATAGACGGACTCATATGTTTTCTGAAGGCTCGGACGTATCTTCTCCAGACGTCGGCCCAAATCCTCAGGGAGACTGCTGGCACGGTGATGTTGAATGGTGTTCCAGTGTTGCTGGGAGGCTTGAAAGTCGCGCTCTGGGGGCGCCGCCCAGTCATCGCTGTTCAAGGTGGCTTGGGTGCCCGACTGCTGCTGCGGGCTTCCCGACTGGCTGGCAGACATCGTTCGGACTCTTGTCTCTAAAGGAAGAGGGTCTCGGGCCTGCCCACCTTCTTCGTTAATACTCCTGATGCTTCTTGAAAATTCCTCAAGGGAAAACATGACCGACCTTGACGGGTGTTCTTGGCTCTGAGCGCGAGGGAGACGCGGATCTTCGCCGTGTGTGGCGAGAACCTGAAAGAGATTGTGGGGATGCCATTATTTCGTCCTCCTACTGGAGCTTGTTCAGATCGTCGCAAGGGGGACAGGCAAAGACTGCTGCTGCAACCTCTCGGGTGTGATGTCTCAAAGAACACAACGGAGTTTGTAATAGTTGGAGACCTTTGATGCAAAGCAGAACAAACTCCACGTAACAAAAGTCGCAGTTTCCCTGAGAAGAAATCCTGAGACAAATATCCCGGGCAACGCGGATCGAGGCAAAAGGAGTGATGTTGTTATGCAAGTAGGGGAACCGCTATGATCAGGAAGCGAACGAAAACGGCTTGTTGGCGGGGCTAGGCGCGGGAAGCTACTCGCCCAAGAGCTCCAAAGGCACGAGAGAAAGCCCGCTGTGCAACTATGCCGCGTCTGTTGCAGCTGCTTGGGTTTACTAGAGATGGCAGACAACTGGAATTGTTTGCAGGGAGGAGGATATTCGAAGGTTGGGAGCGCAGACTTGTTTCAATGCAGACGGAGAGGTCGCGAGGCTGAGCTTTCATCCGATGAAGAAGAGTGAGCAAAGAGTAAACAAGGAGGGGCCTGGGGGAAAGGGGGTGTGTTGTGAATGACGGTTGGCCCTGTGACAGCCTAGCTGGCAGAAAGCAGCCTGGGGCAGTCACTACAAGTCCGTTCAGTCCAGGTCCCTTCCCCCCAGAACATTTGGCAGATACACTAGGGTCTGGTTCAACTGTAGCGCTCCTGTGAAATCTTTACCGAGTTGGGTATACATAGCTGTGTTTCGATCTATTTCTTCTCCCATCACCTTGACCAAACTTGGCCAAAAACGCCGACCGTCTTTTGACCCATCTTTGCCTAGGTTTCACCAAGCACAGCAACGGTTTTGCACAACTCACAACCTGGCTCCACCTTCGAGCTTCTTCTTCTCAGGTCCGATGAGGCCGTCTTGATATCCGCTGGCGACGTGCTTGCCCTCGGGGCTCCATATTTTGCTTTCCATCATGCCTCGGCCGGCGCTGACCCTTGGCCAGCAAACCTCCTGAAGCCACCACCCCTCTCCGTCCATGACTGCTTCCTCCGGGTTAACATGAACGTAGAACGAGTAGCTGAGGCTTGCGGCGACGCCCATGTTGTGACCGTGCCCCAGGTGGTTGCCCAGCATGATCAGACCGTTTCTATCGGCTTCGAACGCGTGGCAGGCAATGTGGGCGTTGACGTCTTTCTCGTCAAGAGGCTTAAGCAGTCGGTACAATATTAGCTCTCGCCGCTCGCTGACGAGCTTGCCAGCATTGTAGGCGGTCATGTCGACCTTGTGCATGTCAAGGATGGGGAACGCGCCGGGGCCTGGGTTGGGGAACAGTTGTTTGACTAGGTCGATATCTGCCTGAGGGCATAAGTCCCATTCGTCTGGAGCTCTGGAAGAGAGAATATCGGCATAGCGTTCTTGCGCGGACTGTGCCTGTTGCACCTCATCGTACGTGGGTGTTGACCGCTTGAACGTTGTGATGCAGCTGAAGCAGATTTCGCTCAAGGGCAGATCAGCATCCGATATGGGGAAAGGACCCGACGGGCTCTGTGACGGTTCCTTTGGCTGACGAGCATTGACCAGGCGCGCCCTGAAAGACCGACCGGACGCGAGTGGCGACACCTCATAGATGAACGGACGATCCTGCAAGCCCGGATTGGTGAAGACTCCTTGAATAGACTGGCGAATCGCGCGTTAATAGCGTGCGGTGGCGAGTGAATGCACAGGGTACTCACATGAATGCCGACCGTACCCAACTGCTTCCCATCGGACTCGGAGCGGCTGTCCTCTTCCTCCACGGCCCTCGCTGCAGCCAGCGGTGCCTGGGCATAGACATGTCCGCCGAAGGCGCCGGGGCCACTATGCCTGGGCCGGGGACCTTCGAGACCCGAGAACAAAGCGTCCCACGGCAGCTCGCCACCAGGCTTCCATGCTGGCTGCCGGCTGATAAATCGCTTGAGGGAGCCACTCTGAGCGTCGTCACTTGCGGGAAGCGGCGTTATCTCCATCGCCTCCTGGAACCTCCGGCGCTCGAAGTGGACGACTGGAGTCATGCTGCCGTTTCGCATCCTAGGACCGCTTCAGCGACGGCCGCACGTCACGAAGCCATTCGGGTGTGGGGAAGGGACGCACCAGGCTTCGGCGACCGAACGGCTACGGTCATCGGGGTACGCTTCTTCCGACATCTGCACAATGTTGAGACTCAAGCGAGCGAGATATCGCAGGGTGCGATGGCTGCATTACCCCGACTGTCGTTTGGACTGGCAAGGGTGATGGGCTCTCTCATAGTGTGGTGTAAGTTCGAGCGCGTCGGCCTAACGTAGATGAACCTCGGCATCTCCCCACGCGAGACGGATCGCCGGCCAGAGTCTCCGGAGGCGCGTGGCCCGCTGTCCCAGTCCCCGCCGGCGGCTAAGGGTGCAAATATTGGGGCAGAGATCTTTGCATTACTGCCCATGTCTCGCCAGCCAGTCTGAATTGGCGAATTATCCTAGATAAATCGTTGCTAGGTTGTGTAACAGCCGCTTGTATGAGTCGTTCGACCTGATGCCGGCTCCAAAGTCAATTGCCCGGGGGTTGCATTCCGACAAGCAGACAGTTGATACTCGCTCACCGTCTGCTGTTCCACGGGAATGGCCATTGGATTGTCGTGTATTGCAGAAGGATTGTGAGCATTCCGAACCTACCGTCACAAGCGTCAACGGCGGACGAATCCGCTGTGGATCAGAAGCTGCCAGCGGTGGGACTTGGGAATGCCCCATAAATCGGGGATAAGGCGCCACTGGCTTCTCGTACTGCGATCCGCCTCGCAGGACAGTGATACGCGGGCTGGCCGTCTCTCGTGGCGGATGCTTGTAAGAAGTCAAGCCTTTTGATGTGCGTTGCTACGTAGTCTTCAGTATGTCTTGGATGGAATATTGCTGGAGGCAGCTTGGGGCAGCCGCTGTCCTGCGCCGGGACAAGAGCTCCGGCGGTGCCTGTCAGCGACGTCATTGACCTGATCAGTGCACCTCCAATAGCACCTCACCTTTCCAACGTCCAAGCAGCACCCTGACAACCTAACCACCACCTCCATTCTTTGGGCGCTGAATATGAGCCCTTGAATCAGATTGTCCTAATCTGTACGATACCCGCGCTCGTGAGCCCGAGTGCACCACCCCACGATGCTGTCATGCTTTGGGCTCTGCGGGTCGCGTCGCCGCGATGGCGATGGCGAGCGCGAGCCTCTGCTGCCCCAGTACAATGATGAGACGTCTCGACAGACCCGGCTTCACGAAAAGCTTCACACCTATCAAATGCTGCGAGCCATGTCACAGGGCTACATGCCCTCCAACGAGCAGGTCATTGTCCATCTGCGCAGCCTCATGTCCGCAGATATCCTTAACCCAGAGGCAGCGGACCTCAGCAGCTCAGGGCGGGCTCTCATTCGGTCTTCCAAGCTGTGGCTCACGCAGTTCGTCGAACTCTTGCAGCACAAAAACGCACAAGACCAAATCCAAGATTTTATTTGGTACCTTAGCAAGGCCAGATTGAATGTTGATATTGGGGACATTGGAGCTAGAGCGGCCGCTTCCAAGGCCAAGGCTGATGTCGCGGCCACCGTTGCAAGCCTGCAGACCGTGGGGTCTCTGCTACTCACCAACTCGGATTTTCGAATTTTCATGGCTGACCTGAGTGTCATCGGACGAGAGGTCTTCCGGGATACCGCATTCACGCTTGCGGACGTCTCGAAGCAGGCTGGTGAGCAGCTGGGCCCTTCAGCCCAGGCCGTTGAGGCTTTGAAGCACACAGGCGGGGGCTCGCAAACCGCCGTGGTCCCCTCGAATGAAGTACTTGAAAACCAAGTGGAGGAAGTCGCACAAGTCGTCTCGTCCGGTGCAGCTGAGGTGGTTCGCGAAGCAGGTCAAAGCCTCTCCGAGCATGTTGGCGGCGAGGAGCGGACTGCGCTTCTACATCGCTTGAAACAGGCAGTCCTGAAGCTGCGGCAGAGAAGGGACTACTCTGAATCCGTATCAACACTATCTCTGCTGCTACAACGATATCTTTCGGCTTACGCAAGACTTGCCTCTGACACCGCTCAAGCTGTCGAGGAAGATGTTGGCACCAATACAGCAGCTGATCGTGCGGCTGTTAATTTTTGGCTCCTGCTCACCTCCCTGGGTAATCGTGAAGCTTGGGCTCAGGTCGAGAGAGCGTTCAAGGATGTTATCGACGCCGGCCGCACGGATCCAGACTTCGATAAACTGGTAAAGGAGCTCGCCAACCTAGTTCAAGATATGCTCTCGGACCCAGAATTTTTTGACAATGCCGAGCAGCGATTCAAGGATCTTCGAGAGAAGTCAAAGAACGCTACGTCAACGTCTTCCATCGCCGAGAGCGTGGACGGTCTCCTGGGCAGCCTCTACGCTGCGTTGCGCTCGGCTGCCGAGGACGCGCACATTCAGAAGCTTGTCCACACTTCAACACGCATCGCACACATTCTCTCTCCTAAAGGCCAATATACGAATAACTTACTCATCAACGACTCCATCAACGTCTTCGTGCCGCTCCTCGTACAAGCCATCCAGTACCTGCCTGTGCCTCGCCTGGAGGTATCGACGCCGGCGGTGGATCTGCTGCTTGAGAACTTGGTCCTAGAGCCCGGACGCACCGTTAATCACAGCTCATTCCTGCCTTTCAAGCTACAGGTTTCGACGCAGAATGACATTGAAGTCCGAAAAGGCCGTTTCCGGACGACATCGTCAGTGACCACTCTTCTGAAGGTCACCATTGCGGGACTGTCGATCGCGGCGGACGATCTGGGATACTGGCTACGCCTGCACTCTGGGCTGCTGCGGATGATGGACGAGGGCCTCGCAAGCTTCCACTTGGACGAGCGCGGCATCGACATAACGCTGGACATCGAGATTGGGCGAGACCGGATAGAAGAAATGGTCACGCTCCGAGGCGTCGACGTTCACATTCACCACTTGAACTACACGCTCGGCGAGTCGAAGTTTGCGTGCCTCGCTTGGGTTCTCAAACCATTCATCAGGCCCATCTTGAGAAAGGCGCTCGAGGTCAAGATGGGGGCGGCAATCGAGGAGAGCTTGCACTTCCTGAACCGAGAGCTGCTCTTCGCGCGCGAGCGTCTGCGGGCGACGCGCATTGCCAACCCGAGCGATCTCTGGACCTTTATTCGGGCTGTCGCCGCTCGCCTCACACCTGCGCCCGATCCGGATATTGAAGCGAGGGTGGGCGTGCGGCCTGGCGGAGGCGTTTTCCGTGGCCGTTATGCACCGGGCAGCTTGGTCAAGCTGTGGGAGGACGAGGGACGAGACGCGGCGCAGAGAGTGCACGAGCATGAGATTGGTGGGTGGCGCAATGAGATATTCGACGTGAAGACACGACCAGCCAACAGCCCGCTTGTTACACAAGTCTGATGATGGTAAGGAAGCGAGATGCATAGTTGCCGCTGCGTGACAGTGGCGTCTGCGGCTTGCATTGCTCTGGAACACGGGAGGGAGGCTGTTGGCACGGAGCGTGTCCTGTACGCCGATTCCAAAAGCATTACCAAGCAGCGAGGGCCGTAAATGTCCTCGTTGAGGCAGAGGAGGCTCCAGTCCGGTATGGGGTATCCCTTGTACGTACGAGTATCATTATGGCGTGCTCAATCCGCCGTCGGTCCCCTCTTTCCATAGGGCAGGTAGCCGAGGCTGTGGCGCGAGAGAGCGACATGGGGCATAATCAAGATCAAGACTGCCGACAAACCGTACCCGACGGCCTCATGGAATGAATGCTTTGCAAAAGATGCCGCGCTGCTCCGTGCCGGACAGCCTCCGAGGGCGCGAGCAGAAGCGCGGAAGCGTGCGCGTTACGGGCGCCGATGCTATGCGCCACAAGCTTGCGCTCGAGGGCGATCAGAGTCCCATGGTTGGTGGTGTGGCATTCGCGTTGGGCAGCTTACCAGGATGCGTGTTGGTGGTCACGAGCGTGTGGGATGGTGGAGGTGGGCGAGCAACTGCCAACTTAAGTGACGGCGGCGCAGGAAGCGTCGTGTACGTCGGCTTGTTGGTGGTGTGTGACGAGCTCAGGACAACCCCTGCTTACGGGCGCCCTTGATTCACAGCCCAACCCGACGCACGGGGTAAAACAAGGCATTGTCCGCTGTTCTACCCGCACACGCGCATGGTAGCTTCGGTGCAGTTCCGAGAGGTGGCTTGCAGCACCGTGGCGTCTGGACGCTCTCGCTTCAGCTCGCTCTTCAGCCGTTGCGACGCCTCATCGTCAGATTCATCACCGCCCGGCCCGTCGCTATGAGGGACGGGGTTCGGCCCGCCACGCCAAGTCGATAGCGCCTACGGATACAGGGATGGAATTAGATCCGCAGCAGGCCGGGCAAGGGACGAGCGGCAGCGGCCTGCACCTAACGGGGCCTCTGCCCGCCGCTGGGCACCCTGGATGCCTGGCATCGGGGGCCTTCATGCGCGTCTTCCCAGCATGCTGGCTGTAGGTGGTGCCGCCGGCTTGCCGCATCTGCGTCCCATTAAGGCAACCCGGCCCAACCCTCCACGACGGTGACCCCAGGATGCGACCATGAGGCTTTGACAACTTGTACCACCCGCTCGGGAACGACGCCAGGTTTGCTCTGGGATTTGCCTGTCTGCCACGGGTTCATCTCCCCCCGCATCCCTGCCCAAGATCCTGCAAGTTTACAACGCAACCCTACTCACGGACTCTCGTTGGTGGACGCCGCTTGACGCTGGCTGCGGCCGCGCATCAAGACAGGGTTGCGCGGACCCCCGGGAGGCGGGCGACGTACTCCGTACTTGACAACCAGTCAACCCTGCTGCCTTGTGTTTCCAGTAAACTCGTTCTCTAACATATCGGCGACGTGAAGTCTTTCAGACTCTGGACGAAGTTCATGCCACGTCCAACAGCAGCTGCATATCTACGCAGAGCACTTACACGCGCCCGACAACATTACGCGTGAATTCTGACAACACCGACGAGGGCGAGGAACACGTCTGTAAGCGTTCCTATCGACGAGGTTACGGCATGACCCTCCGAGCCGAAAGGAGCTTGCAGTCGCAAGACGACCCTCTCCAGGGGCAGCGATATTGGGAATTTCTCACGGGAAGATCGAAGCTCGACACCCTACACGCAAACTCACTCTTGGGTACAACCCTACGATCCGCTTCGCAGTCTTCGCGGCATGCACCCGAGAAATCTGTCTCGAGCAAGCCATACTGCGCAGCGACGATGGCAGACAAAGAAAGGCACAAGCAGGGGCGAACTGCGAGCCAAACATCACTTCCAAAGCGGCGATATCACCCGCAAGGAAAGGGAGTTAGCACAACGCCCGGGGAAAGGCCGTCTCATTTCCTCCAGATAACCTCGCTCCTCAACCCGCACACGGGAACCAAGCGCCGACGCAGCAGGCTCGACGTTGACGGGCCCAACACGGCAGACTTGAGCTTCAAGAAACGCCGCCTTCGATTTCAGATCGTCACGAGCCGTCTCTCGCGGCCGTACTCGCACCCGGCCACGCACATTCCCTGCAGCCAAGATATGGAGAGAGCCACCGTCCGCCAGTCAACGGCCCCGGAGCCATCAAACGTGTCCGGCCCTGGCTCGCAGAAAAGGAACTCCAACGTGCAAGCGACATCGATCCTGCGCTTCTCCATGATGAACCGCATGCGGATACGGCTGGGACTCAAAGGGCCAGGGATAATCAGAATGGACAAACCAGGCGCTGACTCTGTCTCGCTTGATGCGGCGTCTCAAACGATGGTGCATCACCGGGGTGCAAAGCAGAAGCCAGAGCCGCCATGGACAGCTTACACCACAACGACAATCCAGGGGCGTCGAGCCGTGTCCAGGAACCCGGAGCAAGACCATATAGCCAAGGAAAAGCCGCTCCATCAAGTAGCAAAGACGCCGCCACAATCTCCCAAAATGATTGCTCTAGAAGGGTCATTGCCGAAGTTGGCCACGATCGACAGCAATATTCCGTCTACTTTTCACTCCACGACCTCGGCTGAAATTCTGCCACCAAAACGGACGTGTAACCTTTTTGAAGACAGCTTTGCCTTGATGCACCCTGACGGCGAGCCCTTTGGCGATCTCTCTGAGGAGCCGGAGGATGTGTATTGCGACTTTGGCGTCTTGTTTGGCAAGGCGCAGTCACCTTCTCCAAGTAAGGATACTCAGCATGACCGAGAATTTGTTCATGGGCACGATGGTTTGCCTTGGATGGTCATGTAATGGCTGGCAGGCGCCAAGAGCCAGGACAGTCTCGCAAGAAGAGTTATCTGGGCTCACACGAGAGAACACGGCGAAAACGGCCTCTGTAAAATGCCAAAGTATGTTGAACAGCGGGAGCAGCCATGAGCTTGAATGGGAACAGCTTGCTGCCTGGCATGGCTGCACAGTCGCTGCCGAGATATACCCACTCGTCGCTATGTACCATGAAAGAAGGAGGGTATCTTTGACTGAATGGGTGAGAACGGTGAACTAGGCGTCTATACACATGAGGCTCAAGGGCACGAGCTGCGTTCTTCAACTTTGATCGAGGGCAAGATCCACCACATAGTCAACCAAGGACCGCTTGACATGACAAGTGGTCTTCAGCTATCGGCGGAGAAGCTTGGAGGCACGATCCTTGGCGATATCGCACATTGCCTGACAACGGTTAGCACCGACACTCGTCAGAACCGCCTCGCTGGGGACCCGGCTCGTACCTGCAGCGCCGCATCGACCTCTTTGCTGTAGTCGGCCCTGTCAATGCGGGCTCTCATATCCTGCATAATCTCTGGCCTTCCACGCCCGTTCACGAAGACGACGTAGCGCAGCCCGGGAAACTTGTCTTCGTACTCCCTGTTCAGCCGAGCCAGCTCCTCGCTCTCACCACGGAGGTTAGCCTGCTCGGCGGCTGATTGCGCAGAGTCGACCTTCTTCTCGCCCAGCCGCGGATGAGATCCGAGGACGGACAGCAGCGTGGGGTCGGTGGTGTCCGACGGGGAGCTGGCGGCCAGCGAGAGGAGCTGGATCTGACATGCGTCGATGAACTCCGGATATGATTCGTACTCGGCAGTCCGGATCACGGGTATGAGAGTCGAGTGTATCGCGGGGCTGCGCTCAAACAACAGGTCTAGGACTTCTGTCTGGGCGAGATCTGCATAGGAGTGCAGGTCGCCAATGGGCGGCAGTTGCTGTACGGGCATGGCTGACTGGCTGCGTAGAGCGTCGTCGAGCCGTTTCAGGCTGGGTGGAAGCTCCCGAGACACTACTAGTCGAGCCTCGTGTGAAGTTCAGAGAGTCAACGCCACACACTTTGAGCTGGGACTTTGGCAGATGAAGACAAGGCCTCACGGGACCCGTCGTCTACAAGTAATGAGAGGGTCCGGACCAGGTCCAACCCACTGTCCCACTCGCCGTGGCCCAAGAGCGGAGGTTTGCGTGCAAGTCCGACGGGGTGCTCCCCGCTGCGGGACGAGATGCGGCTGGAGCGGCAGAGCAGGACATAATTTAGGTACTATAGGTACCTTATTAGTCCACCGCGCAGTACGGAGGTACATCGACGTCACCTGCATCCTATCTTATCACCACGTGACCACAAGCTGTCCCAGTGCCCGTGCAGCACGTTCGAGTACAACGCATGTACATACAGCGTATGGCCCGTGCACCCGCGTTTACGGAAAATCCTGACCGGGGCGGGCGTGCTGGAGTCGCATCGCAAACGTGAGCTAGGCAACAGGGCACCTCCGTTCGACTTCACAGCAGACACGACAATCCGCCATTGACAGCGAGCAAAGCTTTCAATACCCGTCGCCATGCTTTGCGGAAGTAAGTGCAGCTCCGGGGACGTCGTTTCAAGCGCAACGCTGACTGACGGCGCCAGTTTCCGGGGAGTCTCCCCAAGAACCCGTCGTGTCCAAGAAGTCTGGTAGGTGAGCGCTCGAGCTCCTGCACGACCACCGCGCTGACTCGGCAAAAGGGGTCGTCTACGAGAAGCGTCTGATTGAGCAGTACATCAACGAGCATGGCACCGAGCCCAGCACAGGCGAGGCCCTCGTCGCCGAGGACCTGCTGCCCCTCAAGTCCTCCGCCATCGTCCGTCCTCGGCCTCCCACGCTGACCTCGATCCCCGCGCTCCTGGCTACCTTCCAAAACGAGTGGGATACGCTGGCCCTGGAAACATACAACCTTAAGGAGCAGCTTGCGCGAACGCGGGAGGAGCTGGCAACGGCGCTATACCAGCACGACGCGGCTGTTCGTGTCGTCGCGCGGCTGACGAGGGAACGAGACGACGCCAGAGAGTCCCTGAGCAAGGTGACGGTTACGGATGGAGCGCCGAATGGCGACGAGATGGTGGTTGACACCGTCGAGACCCTTCCCGAGGCCCTCGCCGAGAGCGTCGACGAGACTCACCAAAGGTTCGTACCACCCACCTCCAATGTCGCTGCATCTAGGCTCGTGCTTACATTTCTTAGCCTTTCAAAGGGACGCAAGAAGCGCCCAACCCCCAAGGACTGGGTCTCTGGTGAAGACATTTCTGCTTTCGAAAGCGCAACATCCAACGCTCTTCCTCTGTCACAAGCAACCTCTTTAGACCTTGAAGGTGACTACGCGGCGTTGGGAGGCCTCAAGGGCGAGGCAGCTATATACTCGATTCAGGACGACACCCTGGAGCGGCAAGTCCCGATCAACGAACCCGTCACAGACACCCTCTGGGCTGGAACCAAGGTATTCTTCGCCACGAGCCAGGGCACCATCAAGGTGTACGAGGGCGGCAATGAAGTCGCGTCGCTATCGGAGCACGCGGGTCCTGCCACTGCACTGAGCGCTCACCCAGGCGGTAAGATCCTCGCCTCGGTAGGAACCGACAAGAGCGTGGTCTTCTACGATCTGGCCTCGATGAAGCGAGTCAGCCGTGTTTTCACCGATGCCTGTAAGCATTGCCTTGGACCTGTTGCGTTTCTCTTTCATTTTTCGCTGACATCGATAGCCCTCACAACCTGTGCCTTCCACCCTGATGGGCACCTCATCGCTGCTGGCACAGCCTCCGGCGACGTCAAGCTCTTCATGACAAAGACCCTCGAGCAGGCCGCCGTCTTCAAGCTCGGCGCACCAGTCCAAGCCCTTGCGTTCTCCGAAAATGGATTCTGGCTGGCCGCCACCGCCAAGGGACAGACTACCGTCACCATATTTGATCTTCGAAAAGAAGGGGATGCCGCAACGGCCAAGGTGCTGGAGATTGGCGGCTCAGTACAGTCATTGGCTTGGGATTACACTGGCCAGTTCCTGGCGACGGGTGGCGCCTCGGGGCTGACGGTTCAGCAATACGCAAAGTCGAGCAAGAAGTGGAGCGAGCCTTTCAGAAATTCCGTGCCCGCGGTGGCCGTTCGATGGGGTCCCTCTGCTAAGAAGCTCGTGGCGCTTAATGGAGACGGCGTTGTAAGTGTGTTTGGCGCCAAGGAATAAGGGCCGGCATTTTTGGATGGGATGGGTTTCTTTACGGCCGCGGACACGGCCCATACTATGCGAGCGAGGGGATGAACGGGTGATCGTGTGCGAGTTAGCTGTATATTACGGAAAGAGACGCCGCATCTTCGTTCCGTGGACGGAGAAAGGGTTGGGCGGCTGGCAAGCAGAGACGCAGGACAAATCGAGTTGCGTGGCAACACTGCTGTGACCATGGACAGACTGAATCATGATTGGCTTGCGTTGCAATGTAATTTTGACCCTGCCTTTTGCACAAGACGGATATCACGTCTGGGGGCATGCCCGTACGGAGCATACGGCGTTCCCTCGCCACCGCGGCCTACTTGGCGCCTTGGTGGAGCCGGTAGACGCCCGCACAGGCTCTGGCGCGGTTGGGCCGTTCAGCGTCAACGGCTTTTGCGGAGCTCGCATTAGCCATGGATAGAATCGACGGCGCTGACCAACCCGAGCACACCCCCACGTCCTCACCACCTCACCTCATCAGCATTTCTGCCTCAGCACCTGTCCGCACAGCCTTCGCGCCACTCTCCGTGTCACAAGCGCCTCGAAACTTGTTCAACCGTACTTCAATCTCCCTCGAGCGACGCCCTCCGACCGCGATCCGCCCTTCCAAGCCGCCCGGGAGGCAAATCAGGCGGTGCGAGCGATTCGAGGCTTTGTTGTTCTGCTTTGCCACCAGGCGACGTGGCGGACAGTGCAGCCTGCTCCTAGCGGCCGAGAAGCGTGACGGGGCCGCACATTTAGAGTCCGAGTCTCCCTCTCGATGGCCCCGCTGCCTTCTTCTCCCTCACCGACTACGACGTGAACGAGCGGACACCTGAAATCCGCCTGCCGGCCCCCAAAATGGCTCGAGTCCGGGGAGGGCTGATATTGCCCGGCGACGACGACGACCTCATAGAGATACACGACAGCCCGCCTACTCGACCTCGAAATAATATTGAGAACTTGCTGAACCCTCAGCGCTCGTCCTCTCCCCAGCCGCCGCGGGCCATCCGGCCCAACGGAAGAGCGGCACGATGGGACCGACCGCCCCAGCCTAGGCAAACGGCTACGGCCTTCATCGACTTGACGGAAGAGCCTGACTCTCCCGTGGAACAACGGGCCCCGCCCCAGACAGGCAGAAACCCGCGACGAACAAATTCACAAAGAATATCACCTCCACGGCTGGCGAGGAGCGACAGCACATTCATAGCGCCCATGGCAAGCTTCATCGACTTGACTGTTGATCCTCCCGATGAGGACCAACAAACAGAGCCCCCACGCCAACTTCGACCGCGTCACCATCATCACCATCACCACCACCACCACCATCGACCCGGTGGCCTTGCCAACGACCAGCTTATCGAGCTTGAGTTCATCAACGGCGGAGTTGGCCTGTACGCGGGCTTGGCCAGAGGCGTGAGGCAGATGGCTGGTCAGATGGCCGCAGGTCTGATAGGGTCCCAATTCATGCGGAACCCGTTCAACGGCGCAACGCTCGACTTTGCGGCTTCCATCAGCCCGAGAGAGCCCAGCCCAAAGCCGCCTATGGAGGACGTCCCGCCCTGCCGCGACGGCTTTACGCGTGACACGTGCGCCAACTCCACGGACGATGTGGAAAGAGTGGCCATCTGCCCGGCTTGCAACGAGGAGCTGGCCTACGATCCCTCCGAAGCGGCGATGCAGAGCGCTCCTGTTACCGGAAGCAGGAAGCGGAAGAGGGCGCCCGGCGAACATCACTTCTGGGCAGTCAAAAAGTGTGGACACGTATGGCCACCCGCGTTCCCGAGGACCTTCACGGGATCTGACTTGCTGACGCTTTTGAACAGGTATACTGCGCGGATTGCTTCGAGAATCGCAGGCCCACCAAAGCTGCACCGGATGGGGTGGGCTTCCGCGGCCCTGGTGGCAAGCTCCCCAACGGTGCGCCTAGCGACCTGAGGTGCGCCGTGGATAACTGCGAGACCAAGGTGGCAGCCAAGACGGAGTGGATTGGGATATATCTGTGACGTTGCAGTGTCCAACGCCGCGACGCTGGCTCGCCGAAGGGGAATGATTACTGCAAAGCGTGGCAACTTTACGACTGGAGGGCCGCAACGGCTATGAACTCATTAGGGATGGCGTTTGGGGGACGTGGCATGCATGGCATTGTAGATCTCATGAGGCAAAGGATACCCGGAGCTCCGGCACAGAGGGGTGGGAACAGTGTTCTCACGGGAGTGAGGCCTAGAGAGCTGGGGGCTTCTGATAATTCGTCAAGAACATTGTACTTGGCCAAACGATGGTCAGCCTTTCCAAACCGATCAATGGGCACACATGACCGGAATGACCTAGGAGGTCTTGGATACATTTCATTTCCGTCTTCATTTCTCGTTGATGCTCCTCCCACCCCTGAATAGGTTGATCCTGGGGTCACCAGAATCCCTCGGCGTTGCCGCAATGCTGTAACTGAGATGCTCCGTGCCGCTAATGATATGCACAGGTCCTCCCGCCACCATATACCACACCGATGCCAATCTTGCCCCTGCCGATGCTGTTCGTTAGCTGATGCCGCATTCCGGTGCTCATAAGTGTGCTGTGTCGTCAGATCGTAAGTTCCAAGGCTATCTCGTCGACCCACTCGCCGCCATACTCCGTCTCTTGGGACGCGCTCGGGGCGCCGTCGACGCCATCCGCCTGCGGAGGCGCAATGTTCTCCTTGTTTGCGTCGCTCCTCTCTGCTGTCTTCTTTTCGGGTGGTGGTTTGGGCGCCGCGCTCGTCGTCCACTGGAGCCGCGTGGCGCGTCGTGCTGCGGCACCGGGGTGCTTGGCCTGCTTGGGGGCGCCGAGCTGCCGCCGTTCCTTTCGATGGATTTCTTCGAGCGCGGCGGAGCGGCGGCTGCGCTGCATGGCCAGGTGGATGAGCTCGTTCGAGCCCGAGGACGTGAAGAAACGGCCCGTGGCGGGGCTTGTGGCCTGGGCTGGCCTGCCTGGCTGCTGCTGTGCACATGCAGACAAAGACGCATCGACCGTCTTTTCATCCTGGAGTTCGCGCTCTTGCTGAGAAGATGATGGGAAAAAGTCGTCGAAATTGTGCAGGATGGCCTGCGTGCTCAGTGGTGGTGACTGCCGTGCCGGCGTTGCTGAGTTTGTTGGGAGGCCGCACTCGGACGCATCTGTCACTGCTGGCTGCCGCGGCACCGCTGGTCGTCGGATGCTGCCTCGTAGGCCGAGATCCAGCTCGTATGAAGTTGCTTGTGCAGATCGGCTCTGTGAGTTGCGCTCAGCAACCGCAGGCTTCGGCTCTCCGTCTGCTGGTTCTATTTCGTGTTTGTTCTCATGTGTCGTGGCCGCGTCCAGCTGCTTCATCATCTCCAGTTCGAGCTCGTCCTCCTCGGGTATCAGGTCCAATTCCTCCCTCCGCCCACCCGGGCTCGGATGTATCTTGGGCGTTTCCTCGCTCGTCTGCAACGCAGCATCCGCCACGCCCTCTGGCGTTCGCTCGCCAGCAGCATCTCGCTTCCTCCCCGTGCCGTTCCCCCGCACGAACCTGGCAATGGTATCCTGGCTCGGCCGCACGCTCACCAGCGGCAGCCCCGCTTTCTTCTTGCGCTCGCGCTCCGCCAGCTGCTGGTCTTGCTTTTTCTCGCGAGCGGCCCGCGCCCTCGCGGCGGCCTTGTCCCGCTCGTACTCCTTGCGGATGCGTTCCTGCTCGGCCTTTTCCTGCCTGATCCGCTCGGCGCGGGACAGCCTCGGCGTGCGGTTGGCCTCCCTGTAGGCCTTGCGGACCTGCTTCGAGGTCATGGGCCGCAATGCCTCGCCGCCTGAGGGGCCTGCGACGGGCTGGATGAGAGTGAAGGTTCTCTGCACCGGCATTTTGGTGATGCGGCGAGCATGCCGGTGCGAGCATGTCAGGGTTTATGATGGTGCATCTTTGCTCGGAGCTGATGTGGACGCGGGCCGACGCGTTTGAGCTTGGACACGAGGGGGGAGCGCTATCACGTGATGACCAGAGTGTTGCCAGGCGACGTTTGCTTTCAATGAGAGTCATAATTATCGCACAGATATGAAAGGGGGATTTCCATCTTCGCGAGTTGATTCACGTATTTATGTGGGTTTGTTCTCATGCGGTTGTTTGTTGTTATCCATGCGTCACTGGTCTCAATGCTCATCTACTCTACTCATCTCCACTGGCTCTCACTTCGAAGTCCAACTTACTTGTCCAGAGGCTCGACGGTAGGGTCCCACGCGCACGGGCTATAGTCGGTCGTCGCAAGGCCCTCGATCTCGGCCTCGGTCAGCTCAAAGTCGTACAGCCCAGCGTTCTCGGCGATGCGCGACGGAGTGACGCTCTTGACAAGGGGCACGAGCCCCCTCTGCAAGCTCCAGCGCAGCAGGATCTGGGCCTCTGTCTTGCCGTACTTGTCCGCTAGCGCCTTGACTTTGGGCTCGCCAAAGCGCTCACCCCGCACGATAGGGCAGTAGGCCTCAACGACGACGTTGCGCGCGCGGCACCACTTGACAATGTCCTGGCGCGTGAGCCACGGGTGCACCTCCCACTGGCCGACCGAGATGACGCCGCCCTTGCCCTTGCCGCCGCGCTCGGCCTCGAGCTGCGCAATGTACTGCTCCAGCTCGTCGAGGTGGTGGACGCCGTAGTTGGAGACGCCGATGGAGCGCACCTTGCCGGCCTCGACGGACTCGACGAGCGCGCGCCACGCGCCTTTGCGGTTCTCGACGCCGCCGTAGGGGGAGTGGATGAGCACGAGGTCGAGGTACTCGAGCTTGGACTCCTGCAGAGCAATGTCCACTAGCTTGAGGGTGTTTTCGTAGCCGAGAGGGTGCTCCCGTACGGGTACCTTGGTGGTGAAGAATACCTCACTTCTGGGGATACCCGACGCGGGGATCGATGCCGCAGCCTGGCCCTGGTTGCGGTAAGCCGATGCGGAGTCGATCTAAAGCTGTCGTGTGAGAATTTATCAGAGACGCCATGGTGACAGTGCGATGCACATACGTGGCGGTATCCGAGTCTCAATGCCTCTTTGCAGACATCCGTACACTGCTCCTTTGGACTTGGTTCATCAGCTGTGATCCCGTACACGCGGCCACATTTTCCGGCAGGCGAACTCACGTCTGGTAGACCTGCATTTCATGTCAGTCAGAGCGCACACATTGAAGGGCGATTGCCACCTACACCAAATCCGAGGCGAGGCAACTCGTACCCGGAGTTAAGCTTGACGGTGGACTTGAGACTGAGCTTGGACGCCATGGCTCGTAGCACGCAGCAGCTGTTACTTTGAAGTAAAACCTTTGGATATGTTCCTATGATGAGACCAAAGCTCGGTTCACAAGTGAAATGAGTGGTTTAGAAGCAGGATGAGAGAAGGCGCTCGGAAAGCGATGCAACGGGCATAAGTTAATAGCTCCGTCATCGAGGCGCCCCGCGCGGCTTGCGGCAGCGGGGCAGTCGATCCGGCGCGGTGCTGCTCGGAGCCGATGGCCGACCGAGAGGGGCGGGGGCAGAATCGAGAGGGAGCCGAAACTTCATGGCATGAGCCGTCATTCCAGTCGGGGCACAGTGTGGTCATTCGCATGCAGATAGAAGCATGTGTAACTTGGTCGTTGTCGCTCCAAGGCTTTGGTCACTTTGGCTGGACTGGCGCGGCATTAGCACCCTGAATCCCCGGGCAGGCACGCCTCCTGAGACTCTTGAATTTTACGAGTTTCATTCGTCTAGATGACACTATCCAACATGCCATCATCATCTTCTTCCTGCCTTGCACCGTTATTCCCGACTTCTGGGGCTTGCTCTTCCTCTCCGTCATCGTCGAGGTCCAGCATGGGGTAGTTTAGCGTCGCAGCGATGTCCCCCATCATCTGCAGCCGCAGACCGCTCTCATGGGCGCTGCTTAGTATCCGCACATCGCCGCCGTCGAAATTCACCTTGTCGACCAGTGCGACGTATTTTTTGCGCGTTTCCAGATCTGTGCTGCGAAAAAGCGAGTTGTTTATGAGCAGCATGCCTCCGCCGGGGCCAACCGCGCCATCCGCAATAGCGCGCTCGACGGCTTTGCTGCCGTACCAAGCCCGTCCGTCGTCGAATTTCAAGAGTTCAAAGAAGTTGTCCATGGCCTGCGCTTCCTTGGCGTAATTCATGTTATTCATCTTGGCGAGGACCTCGGGGCTCTTGAGCACCTCATTCAAGCTGTGGATATGCCCTGAGTTGGAGTGTATCACGACGGCCTGCTTCGCGATGGCAGTGAGCACCTTGTCGGACTTGTCGCGGCCTTGCTTGGCAATGTACTCCTTGAAGTCACCCGCCACGAAGCCTGGACTCGCTAGGAGCAGGGGCCGCTCGCCGGAAAAGTCGAGCGCTCGGAGCAGCGAGTTGAGCGTCTTGTCGAAGAATCGCTTCAGGCCGGCGTCTTGCTCCGAGGCGGTATCGCGCTTCTTGGGGACGACGCTCTCGACGCGCGTCTTGAGAACTGTGCGGAACTGAGTGATGAGGCAGATATTCGCGAGGCCCTCTTGCATGACAACGGCCGCCATGGCGCCGTGCCTGTCGTCGGAGAGGGCTTGGGTGAGGGTGGTCTTGGAAACCGAGTCCCAGCCGTCGGGCTTGATTATGGTGAACGATCGATTGACTTCGAGATCGAGGGTGTGGTGGGCGCCGCGGGCAACGTGATCGTTCTCGGAGACGACGACACCGGAGACGCGGAGCGAGGAGATGACCGGATCGAAGAAGGTCGACTTGACCTTGATTGTCAGGTCGGTGTGGACTCTCTCCGCGGCCGCGGCGCCGGTACCGTTGTTAATGGTGACGACCTTGCGGACAGCGTGGGCGTTGACGATGTCGCCGACCATGATGAGGTTGTACGCGTGCCACTGGAATTGTAACCGAGTTAGCGAAGTCATGGAGCGGCATCGTGAGCGGTGGACTGACCATGTCTTCAGGGTCTTCGGGGAGCAGCGAGACCTGCTCCTCCTCGACGTCAGTCGAGACCTTGCGCGCGACGAGCTTCATGTTGCCAACGGGCTGCTCGCTACGCTGCAAGCACGGAGGTTGGCTGGGAGGAATGTAATGCCTGGACCGCCCGCAGCTGCCAGGATTGCTTGATGTTTTTATTGAAGCATGATGCCCCTCCAAGGTTGAGCCTCAATGACGATGCTTCGGCGCTCGACTCATTATAGTGGGGGTGGCGGCTGTGGCGCCAAGAGAGACGCTCGCCTTGAGCGGCAGGCTATCGCGCCTCGGTGGCAGTAGCATGGAATTCTGGTAGTGCGTTGATGCCTCGGTGCCCAATGTCACCCGCAGCACGGCAAAGCGTTGGTTGGTTCAGGCTACCTCACCTCCCGCTCCATTGGAGTCGATGCAAGTTGCGGTGAGCGGCTGATTGGGTCGCTCGCGTCCTTGCTGCAAATGTATACCTCTTCGAGCCTGCGAACTTACGTACAGTAGACAGCGATACAGAAACTTTGAGGCAGCCTCAGAGAAAGAGCAAGCTCATAACCTGGAACTTTAGCTGTACAAGTAGGTCAGTCAAATGCCTTGCAGCTAGGTGCTTCTACACCATTGAACTGTCGACTTTTGCACTAGGACAATGGCTACTCTTGCCACTGGTGTCCGGTGGAGCAAGTGTTTGCTCCTGTGGATCGAATGGGATAATGATGAGAACTGGAGGGGCCGCCCGGCTTGTGAACAGCATCGGGGCGGACTTGAAGGCGACACCGACATTGGAACGGGGCACCAATGAGCTCTGTGGCAATCAAACCCGACGGCCCAGACAAGGGCCGCTGCCTATGACGGGGCTGGCCATTGGCAATGAACATGGGGGAAAATTGACTCTGCTTTCTCTCAATTATTACTCGTAATCGCATCTCTTCATCGGAGCAGAGCCCCCATGATGGATGGCCGCCCGACGATCCTCGCATGATTGCAGACGAGCCCCTGCCGCGCAATTATTACCACACGAAGACATGCGCGTCAACGTGTTGGTGCTAGCCAGAATCGACGCATCGGCCGGGCGGCTTGAGAATTTTCTATGGAAGGCCAGGGCTCCCCTTGTGGACGCCATGCGCACGTACATACATACGAGCTGGGCCCTGCTCGCGTGAGCTGCAGCGAAGGATGCGGACCAACGTGCCCGTCTCCCCACACCCGCCCCTCGCCCGACCTGAGACATGATGATGACGACAAAGGATGACGAATTGTCGGATGCGCCGACTGCTACTCCGTAGATTTCGAATAGCTCGTCTGGACACGCGGCATGAGCTAACAGATCAACCATGTGCAAGGGTCTGCGCAGCAGCTCCAAGCTAGCAAGCTAATTAGCAGTCGCCCATGTACGCCCTAACGACGGTGTGGTCCGTCGGCCGGCGCCAGGGAGTGTGAAGTGCCGAGCTGAGGGTACGATGACCCTCATGTAAGCCAAGGTTCCAGAGCCTCCAACCTTCTTCGTGGCGACCTCACCTACTCGTACCTTATCGTAATTGTATGCATCTGAGCTTTCCCTCCGGTTGATCGACACCCATTCCTGTCTCTCCCGTCTCCGTGTTGGTAGGGCTGTGGTTGCTTGCCAGTTTGGGGTCGCGGCGTCTGCACGCATGATATCACAGGCAGACGCCACTCAGACCGGCCCGTCAATTGTGTCAGCTTGACGTCCTCGCACTGGCGCCGCCAATCGCGCGCATCTTCACTGCTCGAGGGTAGGATAGCAGGGTTGCGTCTTTTGCGCGTCGCACGGCCCGAGACTCGTGAGCGTCAGCAATCGTGCATGTCAGATTCGACTTCCTCGCCTCTCGCGCCTTCTCACCTCGACTCGAAGCCACCACCTTACTGGGCCGCAAGACTGTGTGCTGCGCGAAGCTTGCCAACACGCTCCGCCCACGATACTACGCTCCTCCGCGACTCCGACTACTGCCTGTGACTTGCTACGTTGCCCTGCCACGTCGGGTGTGAGTTCCAAAGTGTCGCAGGCCTGCACCGGGCCAGCCCGCCGGCATCAGAGCGCCGGACCTCTTTGCAGACCCCACAGCATGGAAGATGTCGGTGCAACTGTCCTCGCCTGCGGATTCGGGCGTTGGCGGAGTCGCCTCGAGCAGAGACAGAGGCGGAGACGGTGAAGGCATCCGCCTTCCTGGCTCTGACCATTCCGGCCCATCCGATGCTCCAGGTATGCAGCCTCCCCCAGTCTCCTGCGCCAACATCGGACTCGGATTCTTCGCGTGCACCCGATGGACCCCTCGTGACATGTGCACCCCTGCTTGTTCCTGGATGTTCGGCTCTCGTTGCTAACTGCTCGAGAGTAGGGCACACTTCTGGCGGCCAACCGCAGCTTCCGGGTCGCCGGTCCACTGCCCTGCTATCGCGAACCACCACTGCTCAGAATGCCAAGGAGACGGGACCGAAACAAGGCCTCTCCCGGACGTTGTCTGCCACTCCCCCAGCCGGCGTCGGCGGTCTGGATCCGTTGAGCACGGTTCGAGATGCCCATTTCCCGCCCGTCCAGATGGTGGACAGAAGACTGACCGCGATGCCCGACTTTAGCAAATATACCTGCGGACTAATAGCAACACTGAGCCTTCGATCGCCCAGCGTTTACGGAACCCGACTCGACCCGAGACTCCTACGCCGGACAGCCTCAACGATATCCCAAACAAGTCCACCAATGGCCCGATAGACGTGAGCAAGGAGCGGAGGTGCGTCTGCTGATGCTTCCACCAAACATCGTTGCGTTCGCCGGCTGACTGTTCCCTCAAGGAAAGGGTCCTCGTTTCTTCAACGCCTGGGCATGCGCGGCGCGCGGAAGAAGGACGATGACATGCCCGACTCCGACTCGGAGCTGGGCGACCTCCGCACCGACGGTAGCAATGCGCAAGCGATGACGTCCATCATTGGGGCTGGAGGAGGTTACATCCCCTTGTACAAGGAGCCTCCACGCTACATCCGCGTCAAACCCCACAACAAGAAAGACCGGGACTTTAATAGACTGTTCCTCGCTCAGGAGCTGCTGGGGACGAGGCCGCCCGCCGGAGCCGAGTCACACGGTCGCACTCCTGCAACAGCCGTCGGGAGCAAGCTCCTAAAGGCGGGAGACGCCATCTGGGCGGCCGAATTCAGCGTGGATGGGCGTTATCTGGCCGTCGCCGGCAAAGACCAAACTGTCAGAGTGTTCTCCGTGATATCGACCCCCGAAGAGCGTCAGGCGCACGAGGAGGAGGAGAGGCAAAAGGATGACAGCGGACAGCGGCTGAGTGCCCCGGTCTTCCGCAGCAAACCCACCCGAGAATTCGAGGGACACACCGGAGAAGTGCTGGCGCTGAGTTGGAGCAAGAACAACTTCTTGCTGTCGTCGTCGATGGACAAGACGGTCAAGCTGTGGCACATGAGCCAGGAAGAGTGCCTCTGCTCCTTCAAGCACAACGACCTCGTCACGTCCATTGCGTTCCATCCAACCGACGACCGCTTCTTCCTGGCAGGCTCCCTGGACGCTCAGCTGCGATTATGGAGCATACCGGACAGGGCCGTGGCGTTCTCGGCGTCGACTAACGAATTCATCACGGCGGTGGCCTTTTCCCCCGACGGAAGGACGGCGATATGCGGCGTCCTGAGCGGACTCTGCCTGTTCTACGATACCGAAGGCCTCAAGTTCCAGTTCCAGATCCACGTGCGATCATCCAGAGGGAAGAACGCCAAGGGCAGCAAGATCACCGGGATAAGAACGGCCAAGGTTCCTTCGAGCGACAAGGATGGAGACGTCAAAGTGCTCATCAGCTCCAACGACTCGCGCATACGGATATACAGCTTGAAGACGCAAATGCTCGAGGTCAAGTTTAAAGGCTTGCACAATCAGTCGAGCCAGATCCATGCGCGATTCAGCGATGATGGCAATTATGTCATCTCGGGGAGCGAGGACCGGCGAGCCTACATATGGGGAACAAGCTTTGCAGAGGCCGAGCTGAAGGACAAGCCGCCGTACGAAGCCTTTGACGCACACCCGGAAGTTGTCACCACTGCGTTGATGGCGCCCGTTAAGAGCAGACAGCTACTCAGCGCATCCGGAGACCCCTTGTACGACCTGTGCAACCCGCCGCCCGTCACGCTGATGAGCCTTGACGAGAAGACGGCGAGCCAGACCCGTTTGTCGGAAGCAGGGAATCCAGAGGCCACAACATGCGTGAAGAAGACCGAGGAGAGCCCAGCTTATGTCGAGCGCTCTAAGCATATGGATGGCAACATCATCATCACGACCGACAGGACTGGCACTATCAAGGTCTTCAGGCAGGACTGCGCGTTCGCCAAGCGACAGCAAAACACGTGGGAGACGGCATCCAAGTTCTCCGGCAAGCTGACGGGTGTTGGCCGAAGTGCCAGCATCATGACCAAGACGAGCGCCGGCAGTCGTGTGCATTCTCGACGCGGGTCGTTGAACCTGGGGCCGGGCCCAGCACCGATCCAACCGCCCTCAGACAGAATCATGAGCTGGCGGCAAGATGTTGAGAGCCGCGAAAGCACCGTTGGCGCAGCGAGGAGCGAGCGATCCATGTCCCCAATGAAGGCTAACCGGTCACCGCTGAATACATCGGCAGCGAACCTTGCGTCAGAGGCTCGGAGACAACCGTACGCCTCGAGCCCTGTCCTCCGAGCAAACAACCCAGCCAGCCCGACCAGCAGCGTTCAGACGAGCAGGGCTTCGTTGAGGCTCCCTAAGGACAAGGACAAGGACAAAGAGCTGGGTATGCCGCCCACGCCCAGCTTCAGCCTGATAAGTGCATCCTCTTCCGAGAACCTTGAGGACAAGGAAGAAGGGAGCTTTTGGAACCTCAGCCGTTGGAAGGGTGGGCTGCCGGGCCTCACGGGCCTGCGATACTCGACAAGCGCAAATTCCTCGGCAGCGATGACAAGTCCGGCCGTCCCAGCTGCGCACGTCCGGGCCGAGAGTGACAGCCTCGCGCCGGGGGCCAGGGCAACTGCGCGCAGGAGCCTCGGCATCACCGACCTCCACAAGCTTGCCCTGAGCGACGAGGGCGGCCGACGGCGTTCGACGGGCCCCGGCCTGACAGCAAGGCCGAGGCTCAGTGAGTCCGACTCCGTGGCAGGGAGCATCGAGGAGAGGCTGGAAAAGGCGGCGACATGATGGTCGCGCACGAGGCGGGTTGATTCTGCAATCTCAGCACAGCGTTGCTTAAGGTGACATGAAAGCAAGATACGATACGCGTGGGCAATAAGCATGGAACGAAATGGTGACATCGATACTGTCGTTGGAGTAATGACTGTCTTGGCCGGACCGCGCGATGCCTAGCCTGTTGGAACAAGAAGAGCGGACGGGAGGATATAATGCATATCAATGGCCGGCTTTGGAAACGACAAGGGGACAGGGGAGCCTGGGGAGTTGCATAGAGCGGACAATGACTACTTGAGTGACGGGTGTGGGATAGATGCCTAGTAGGAGAGTCCAACAAGGCGACGCCGAATGCGATATACCATCACAAGAGCAAATAAGCAGCTTTAAGAGGACTCAAAGTGGTGATAATGGATTTCTGACAAATAACGAGAACAGCCGTCTCGCATCTATCTCAGGCTAACATCATAATTGCTGTTGCTGGCTGGCTGCCCAGCCTCTGTTATTCCTGTTCGCGCCCGATGGTTGACTTCGGGTAACTTTCCTGTGCGCCCCAACGCCATCATGCCAGCCTCGGGAGCCGTTTACGAATCGGATCGAGCCGATTCGGTTCACCATGCCTTGCTTCGATTCCGCGCTCGCATTCATATGTGTAGGCCTCGCGCCGCTCGACGACACGGTTCATGTCGCGCCTAGAAGTTCTCGGTGGTGGAAAACTGTTGGAGATGCATCAGCAGCCGCGTTATGGAGTAAAAGGAAGCCTGCGAGGGCTAGCGACTCACAGCATCGGCCTTGGCCTTCTCGGAGAGCGCCTCGACCGACTTCTTGAGGGCGGGCGGGTTGGCGCCAGCGAGGTCCGAGGCCTTGTCGCCGTTCTCAAAGAAGAAGAAGGCGGGGATGCTGCGGATGCCGAGCTCGAAGGCGAGGTCCGGGACGTCGTCGGTGTCGAAGCGCGCGAAGGCGTACTTGTTGGGGACGGAGAGCGTCTCGGCGTGCTTCTTGAACATGGGCGAGATGGCCTTGCAAGGACCGCACCAGGTGGCGTGGGCTTGGAGGGCGACGTAGGGGTTCTCCTTGATGAGGGTGTCGAACTGCGCCTTGGTCTTGATATCGACGACCTTGGAGGCATCGACGACCTCAGGGGTGGTCTCGGCGACCTTGGGGGTGGTATCGACTTCAGACATGGTGGCGGCTTGCGAGCTGTTGCTGCTGCGGCTGTAGGGGAGCGATGTGGTTTTGTGGTTGCAGGTCGGGAGGCGCGCGATGGACTTTTCGGCGATGCGAGGAAGCGGCAGTGCGAAGTGGGGGCCCGGTACTGGTGGTTCGCGGGCGGGCGCGCTCTCGTGGGTGCGCTGTTTTAGGTCTCCTCGAAGACGGTGGATCTTGCTTGGCCTGGGTGGCACTGAAAGGCTACGAGTACGTCTGAGTGAGAGGGGACGAAGAAAGATGCTTGCGTTCTTCCGAGGTTGGCAAGATTTGGGATCGTGAATATGTGAAGATGAGATTCAGGTCCCGTCTCCGATCCGGGGACGCCCGCGCTCCTTATAAGCCCGCCGAGAAGTACATGATTTGCAACCAAGGGCGGGTGACAAATGAAACCATGCGCCCTCGGAATGTCGCGAGCTTGCGGGATGACAGATTCACTCGGCAGGGCCCGCTAATTCCAGCAGGCCGTCGTGGCGGAGGGGGGCCAGCGCTGGAATCACGACTGGGCGTCGCTGACAAAAGCCAGGTCGGAGCTATTAGCTCACGGTGCAGGCATGGTTGCGGTGACGTGATTTTAGGTCGCGTCGCGGGGGCAGCCCAGGCTCGGCATTGGTGCCCTCTGCAGCCCCGAAGCTTCCAGGGCCCCTCGCGAGCGTTCTACGAGCCAGGCGTTGCATCGGGCCGTCGGCGAGAATTGGAAGTCGTTGCGCGGGTGTGTCCCATTGGATTGGGTGGCACACTATGTACGAAGAGCGCTCACTGCAGGCCACTTGCACCGACGTCTGGCGCATTGGTCAGGACCCGCGCTCAGCGTTGGCTTCTGGAATTCCAGTTGGAACCCTGGAAGAGGCAGTTCTCTCGCAGCGTGCATCCACTGCGGCTGTTCTCGCGCTGCATCGCCATCGCATCAGGCCAAATTGGTTCTCACTGAAGGTGAAGGGGAGACCGGTAAAGAAGGAACTCCGGAGCATGCTGTGTGAATAGATCAGGATACTCTTCTTGTAGCACCAGCCAACGACGGCGACGGGCGATGCAGAGACGGCCAATGAGAGAGAGCAGGCGCCGCCAGCGCCGTCACTCCCGCCCGCCCTGGCGGGGTCCATCCAGCCTTCGCGGTCCCTGCGAATTTTTTGATGGAGGGGTCAAAAAATTATTCCGGCTGGGCCAATTCGTGTCCGACATCCCGCGCTCAGCAACGAGAGAGACCTGCCCTCGTACTGCTTCTGGATTGATTTGCAGTCGCGCCTTTCTGTCGCTTTTCCAAACGAGCCGGCGTTGCTAGCGCAAATCCCCCAAGCCGTCACCATGTCGAAGCGAACTGCCGACGAGAATGGCGCCGGCCCTCTCAAGGGCGGCGATCGCCCTGAGCAGATGGACATTGACGACAAGGACATGGGAGAGTTTGAGGACGAGTTCGAAGACGAGTTCGAGAGCGAGGATGAGATTCTAGAGGCCGGCGTGGACGGCAGACCAGATGCGGAGCGGGAGGCCGAGGAGAAAGAAGGTAAGCCACCCCTTCAGGCGCGATGCTGGCAATCCGCGTCGCTTGCGGCATCTGATGGAGGCCGGTCGCTAATCGCACCCATTGCGCAGCTATGGAAGTCGATCAGGGAACGTTCATCGTCGGGCGTAGCAAGCTGGAGCCCGGCCAGACCCTGGCGCCCGACCTGACCACCTACGAGATGCTGCACAACCTCAGCACTCCCTGGCCGTGCCTGTCGTTCGACATTGTCCGAGACAGCCTCGGCCACAACCGAAAGGCGTACCCGGCCACCATGTACACCGTCGCCGGCACGCAGGCCGACTACTCGAAAGCCCAGGACAACCAGCTGCTGGTCAACAAGCTCAGCGGCCTCAGCAGGATGCAGAAGGCCGACGAGGAGGACTCGGACGATGAAGACGACGACGACGAAGACTCCGACCCTATCTTGGAGAGCAAGGCCATTCCCCTCAACTCGACCACGAACCGCATCCGCGCCCACCAGATCCCGAGCAACGAGCCCGGCAGACCGCCCACGACCCTCACCGCCACCATGACCGAGTCCACCGACGTCTTCATCCACGACGTCACACCCCACCTGGCTTCCTTCGACAACCCCGGGAGCACCATCTCGGCCCAGCAGAACAAGCCCGTCTCCACCATCAGGGCGCACAAGTCCGAGGGCTACGCCGTGGACTGGTCCCCCACGGTCCCCGGCGGCAAGCTGCTGACCGGAGACAACGACGGCCTCATCTACGTCACGACGCGAACCGACGGCGGCGGCTGGGTCACCGACAACCGGCCGTTCCAGGGTCACACCGGCAGTGTCGAGGAGATTCAATGGTCGCCATCCGAGCAGTCGGTCTTCGCGTCGGCCTCGAGCGACGGCACCATCCGCATCTGGGATGTGCGTTCCAAATCGCGCAAGCCCGCCCTCACCGTTCAGGTGTCCAACTACGACGTCAACGTCATGTCTTGGTCCCGCCAGACGTCGCACCTCCTCGCATCGGGTGCCGACGACGGTACCTGGGGCGTCTGGGACCTGCGACAGTGGAAGGCCAACGCCGACAAGCCGCAGCCGCTCGCGAGCTTTGACTTCCACAAGGAGCAGATCACCAGCGTCGAGTGGCACCCGACCGACGACTCCATCATGGCGGTCGCGGCGGGCGACAACACGGTCACTCTGTGGGATCTGGCTGTCGAGCTGGACGACGAGGAGAGCAGGGACACTGCGGGTGTCAAGGATGTGCCGCCGCAGCTGCTGTTTGTGCACTACCTGAAGGATGTCAAGGAGCTGCACTGGCACCCTCAAATCACGGGCAGTCTGGTGGCGACGGGTGAGGAGGTCAGCGTGTTCCGCACCATTAGCGTATAAGGTGTGCCGGACTCGGTTTTTGTATATACTCTAGATTTACGAAAATACCCATCATGACCGGGGCTCCAAGTTGTCTCGCAGTAAGAAATGCTTTCACTGGGCTATTGTTTTTGCGCACTGATCAACAGGCATCTTGAGGCGGGATTTCAGAGCTAGGCACTCCCTACTAAGACTGATGCCGGCTGGCTGCGCCCGAATCCACTTGTATTCAGCTCGACATCGCTTCCTTCAGCAGAACCAGCCCGACCCAAGTGTTCAGCTTCGCACAATATTTTACGACATGAGAAGCGACTTTTCCCGGTGACGAAGATTGCATTAATCGAGGCTGTGGGCTGAGTTTTCGTGATCGCCTCGGGCTTGAAGTCAACATGCGGCTTTTGAATACCACCAGCCTCCAATTGGAGGTCTTCCTAGGCGAGATACCGGCCTACACCGTCCTGTCGCACAGATGGGAGGATGAAGAGGTGACTTTCGAGCACATGGTTCGGACCGGCAGTGCCAAGCAGATGAAAGGCTTCGCCAAGATTGAGAACAGCGCGTACCAGGCGAGGAAGCTTGGCTTCCAGTACATCTGGATCGACACCTGCTGCATCGACAAGTCCAGCAGTGCCGAGCTCTCGGAAGCCATAAACTCCATGTTCCGATGGTATCAAACCTCGGCGAGATGCATCGTGTACCTGGCAGACGTGTCATCGCTCTCCGAGCTTCACAAGAGCAGGTGGTTCACGCGGGGGTGGACGTTGCAGGAGCTCATCGCGCCAAAGGACGTGCACTTCTTGAGCAAAGACTGGCAACCTATTGGTGACAAGGTGGCCCTCCAGGACGAGCTGCAGAAAATTACCGGAATATCTAAGGATGTGCTTTTGGGCGCTGATCTCAGCACCATACCGGCTTGCAACAAGATGTCTTGGGCATCGAAGAGAGTGACCACGCGCCCCGAGGACCTGGCGTATTGCCTGATGGGTCTATTCAACGTGAACATGCCGCTACTCTACGGCGAAGGGGCTGAAAAGGCCTTCAAGAGGCTCCAAGAAGAGCTTATCAGGCAGTCAGACGACGAAAGCATCTTTGCCTGGACGGCGGATCCGGACGAGGTCGATGGGAAGCCGTACTGGGGTCTCCTGGCAACCTCGCCGGTTTACTTTGAGAGAACGGGCCGTTGCACTATCCCCCGTTTCAAGGCGTATCGCCAGGGTCGACCAACGGAAATCACAAACAATGGCTTGCGAACCTCGCTAATTCTTCAGCCCCTGGATGAGGACGGAGTGCAGACGCTGTTCGTAGCTGCGCTCAACTGCTCCAGCATCGCCGACGAGCCGGAAGACCTCAGCAGCTCATTTACAATCACGCTCCAGCGTCTTTCCGACTTTGAGGCACAATACGCAAGGGTGCGTCCGGACACGATCATCCCCGTCAGCGAACAGTCGGGGCGGCAAAGGCTAGCGGGTGGTACGCGGAGTGAGGATCCGCACATATCGCAGCTCTTTGTTCGGTCGACACCCCGGGAATCGGATCCCGTCGCCGGGTTCTGCGTGCGCGGTGAGAGATCTGTGGAGTTTACGTTCATGTCAGGCTCGAATCGTGGCCCGGTGGCGATCCCGGCGCACGTCGAAGCTACATTTGTTGGGGACGATCAGGCGGTGACTAGCATGAGCCAGAGAGAGCGGCACCGCTTCCTTGAAGTTTCAGCAGCAGAGACGGAACTGAGCCCGCGAGCACTCGACGTCCGCAACCTGCGCCGGAGACGGCTTGTTGGATACCTGCAGATGAAACTCGTCTCGAGGCTGGACGACCGGTCTCCGCCGTCGAACCGGATCGTGCCAGCGTCGTCGTACAAAGATGCATACCTCGTCGTTGGCCTAGAGCCTATTCCCAAGAACCGGCTGGGGACGCCACCTGGGTTTGTGCGCCCATGGTATACATTTAGCGACTCCTGCGACGCGCAGGCGTTGGAGGAGTTGGCTTCTGGGAGAGCGCCGCTCAGGCTAGAACATGGGGCTCCTGGAGGGGCAAGCGTGAAGATTTGCTTCGCGGCGGCGACGTACAGATTCAGGACGTATTATGAAATTGAGCTTGTCAACGCGGATGGATAGGGGTTGACCATTTCGATACCGGACATGGTTGAAACGGAGAATGGCTCTACAACGCGGGGCCTACGGAGCATGCTGCTCTCGACCAAGACGCTGCGAAAGGTGCTCGTCTAGACTCATCTCATCGCTTTATATTCAAACATGAATCTATGTATACATGTACTGTCTACTTTGCATTCTTTTCCAACACTGGTGCCGCCGTTTCGTCATCCAGAGCCCTATTGCTAGTCGGACCGCTCATCGGTCTACCGACCATGACTCCCGGGTCATGCGAATCGCCCCTGATAACAGGAGGACCCTTGAAGTGGAACCGCGCGTAGACCAAGTACCAAGCAAAGGCAATGAGGGCAAACCCAGCAAACACCACGGAAGCGTAGTTCATGGTTTTCGGGTCGACAGGCAGCGACACGGGCATGCAAAAGATGACGACCGCAAAAACGATCCAGACGACGCAGATGATGTTGATGAGGGGCCCGAGCTTGCCGAGAGGGAACACAGATCCCTTGACGGCTTCTCGGCGACGGACGAGGTTCACGAGAACAGGAACGCCGTAGGAGGTAGACAGGCAGATGGTGGCCACGCCGGTGAAGGAGTTGAAGGCGGCAGATGAGCCAAAGTAGATGCAGCCGAGGAGGCAGTCGATGACGGTGGAGAGGAAAAGAGCCCACATGGGCATGTCGAACTTGTGGTTGACTCGGGCCCACAGGTGGTGTCCGGGGATGGCACCGTCGCGGGCGAAGGCGTACGTGCAGCGCGAGGCAGCCGTCAGCGCGCCGATGCCGGCGAACATGAGGATGCCCAGAATGAGGAACAGCAGGCCGAAGCCTCCTGCGGCGGATCCGGTGACCGTCTTGAAGAGCAGGCCAATGGGCTGCGAGTTGGCCACATTGAGCAGCATCTGCACGTCGGGCAGGACGAAGAGCAGCGGGATGAGGTAGATGACACCGGTGATGCCGGCGGCGACGACGGAGAGCACAATGGCCTTGGGCACCTCGCGCTCCGGGTTCTGGACCTCCTCGCACATGGCGGCAACCATGCCGTAGCCGGTGAGCGTGTAAGCCGCTGCGAGGGGAGAAATGGTCAGCGCCTCCGACTCGGATGATTCACCTGGGACGAAGAATGACTTACGCTGCAACAAGCCGACGAAAAACGACCAGCCATCCGGCCAACCGCTCGCCGACGCGTCGTAGTGGGCAAAGACGAACTCGGCCGAGCGGCGCGACGGGGCCATGACCAGCAGGGTGATCATTATGATGAGGACGCTGGCGGCGGTCCAGTAGATGCAGACCTTGTTGATGAGGTCGAGGTAGCGCGAGCCGAAGGCGTTGAAGAGGGCGCAGACGAGCATGACGGCCCAGAAGCACAGCACCGTCTGCCACTCGTTGGCGACGTAGTCCTCGTTGAATATGGAGATGGCGCTGAGGATGAGCTGGGCGCCCGAGAAGTTGATGGACAGGGTGACGGTCCAGTTGCCGACGAGGGTCAGCCAGCCGTCGACGAAGCTCACGATGGGGGCCCAGCGGCGCGTGCTGAGCATGGCAGACCAGTAGTAGACGCCGCCGGCGGTCGGGTAGACGGCGCAGATCTCGGCGAGCGAGGCGGCGATGCAGACGGAGATGAGGGAGACGAGGATCCAGCCGTAGAGGACCGAGACGGACTGCCCGTTGGTCAGGGTGATGTAGAGCGTCGTGGAGAGGCCGAACGGCACGGCCATGATGGCAAAGGACAGGCCGAGGATGCTCATCATGCTGAGGTTGCGCGGCAGCTCGCCCTTGTAGCCAAGCGTGGCGAGCGCCTGGTCGGCGGCCTCGCTGAGGGAGAGTCGGCGCTCCTCCATGGTGTCTCGTGCGTTCTCGTGGCTCACGGCTGAGGGGGAGAGGTGAGGAGGTGCTGTGCGAGAAGCAACAACATGTCGAGGCGACCCAAGGCTGAAGAGGTTCGTCGCCCACGAGGAGGTAGGGTAGGGGGGGAGGGGCGCCACGGGATGAAGGGGGGGGTGTCGACGGCGCGCCCTATCTTGCTGCGGACCGCCGGGGCGCTTGACTCACGTGTTGGAGGGCCGCTGCTGCTGGCATCCGAGCCGTCGTCTGGACCGCACCCTGCGTACTCGTAAACGGGGCCCGTTGGAGCTTAAGATTGCGGAGCCGAAAAGCGCTTCTCGTCCGAAGCAGGGATTTGCTACTGGTCGCGGCATGTGCTCGCGTGCGCCGGCCGTCAGCTCATCAAACGTGTACGAGCGCGCGAACACGACGGCTCGTGTTGCGGCGGCGCGGCCATTGGCCTGCCGCCGGACGGCCTAGAACCAGACCCCGGTCCGCGCATCCGTGGCTAAGCCAAGCGTGGGGATCTCCGGCTGTCGCCGCTGTCGAACTGGTGTGAGGCTGGTGGGCCATTGACTTTGGCCCGTATGCACGCGCCTGGCGGCAGAGGTAGCGCTCGAGATCGCCCTGCTGTCGTGTGGGCGCCATTGAAGGTGGAAGGAGGACACATTCGCGCCCTTCTCGACGGACGACGGATGAAATACATACTCCTCCCTCGACACCTTGCGACTGTCCCCCCCCCTGGCTGGCCTGGGAAGCATTCGGCATGTCGCCGGGGGTCCGGACATAATTCGGCACGTCGGAGCCGGGTCTGGAAGCCTGGTGGAGCCACGCTCGCATGCGGTGCGACGCCAATAAGCTTGTATTGTGTGGCCTACAAGTAGCCCAATTACCGATGGAATAGCTCCGTTGACCAAGCTCTCCGACGCCCAACTCTGTCGCTATACAAGTCATCCCATCCAAGCTCTCGACGGCTCTTGTTGTTCATGCTCTCCCGGCCTCTACTGCCTAAGCGCTCCCGTTGCTGCCCTGCTTCACGTTGCCGGCGGCCAGTTCCCGCGCACCCTTCAAGTCGTTTGCCAGGTTGGCCAGGTGCATGACATCGGCCGTGACGGTCATGTAGGACATGCGCTCGGCCGCCTTCTTGAAGCCGTCGCTGGAACCGAACGGCGGGTTCGCGAAGGCGAAGCCGCCGTAGGGCTTGTCATGCTTGTCTATGACCTCGAAGAACTTGTCCCTCGCGGCGTTCCACTCGGGCTCGTCGCCGCCCATGCCGAAGTTGCTCGGCAGGTTCATGCTGACGCGTGCGTCGAGGCTGCCCAGCCACACGATGTCGATGTCGGGAACCTCGGCCAGGATGGCGTCGAGGTTGTTGAGTCCTTGAGACGGGTCAGCCTTCGCGCGGCGCCGACGGGGCGGCATGGCAAAACCTACCTTCCAAGGTCTCGATCTGGATCATGATGGCGGCCTGGTCGTTGAGGCACTGGTGGATGTCGCGAGTCGAGTCATAGGGAGTGTCCGTCAGGAAGGGGATAAGGCGGAATGGCGGCGCCGATCGACTTCCGCCCTGTTTGGTACCGAACTTTGCCGCCGATACGACGTGCTTGGCCTGCGCTACGGTGTCGACCTGCGCGAGCCAACAGTGTTAGCCAGCTCAACCGCGGACGACACGGCAGCATCAACTCATCTCCATACCTGGGGGATGACAATGCTCGCGCCGGCATCCAAGGCGTAGCCGATGGCGGCGTGATCGTGGCCCGGCACGCGGACAAAGGGGATGGTGCGGCCCTGGCTCATGAAGATGGCCTCGTGGACCATGCTCGTCATGGTCTCGACGTTGCACGAGCTGTGCTCCCAGTCGATCCAGACCGCGTCGAAGTTCATGGGCGCCAGCAACCGCGTGATGGGCAGCGAGCTGAGGCCCGCGTAGTAGCCCAGCAGAGGAGGGATCTTCTTCTTGTGCGCATCGCGGATGGCGTCCCTCGCCCGGTGCGGTTGGAACAGCGACGGGCCGGCGTAGGCCGCCATGCCTTCTCTGCTGCCGGTGAATGCCATCGGTGCGGATGATGTGTCGAAAGGCGCAACGGCTGATCGGGAATGGAGGCCGCGGTTTTGATGCGAGACCACTTGCAACACTGGCCGTCAAGCAGCGCGAGACATCTTTATATACGCCGTCAGGTGTGTCCTGCATGCATCCGACACATGCGCAGACATGTTATACATCACCAGCCAGCGAGGAGGGCCTTCGATGATCGTCTTGGCACGCTGTCCAGGCACATAGATGACGCGCAGGCATCGCGAACAGCATGTACGGCCTTAAATTCGGCTGCTGCCGAAACGGTGCATCAGTCTGTGCGAGCTCCCTGGACCCTGCCGGCCCGCGTCAGATTTTAGCGAGCGCACATCGCAGATTTGCGTCACGGCTTGAGGCAAGCTGCCAGGGGCAGGGCCGTGCTGATGGAGTTTTGGTCATTGCTCGGCAGCTGCCGACGGCCTACATGCGGACATCGGGCCAGCAGATCCGCCGTCGCTGCAAGAGCTCCGCCGCGACGGACCGTGGATCGGGCCGTGACGGCGCTCGGAACAATGATGGCGGCTCCAGCGCTTCCGTTGATATGCTAACGTGTCACGTACAGTCCTCCTCTTCCCGTCGCTGCCGGGTGTTGTGTCGACGAGGAGCGGGTTAGCTCTGGGTAGGTTCAGGTCGACTGTTCACTACTTCACCGCTCGACGCTCGGGCTGCTGAGGCGCGGCCAAATAACGTTCAGTCTTACCTCTCGTGCCTTGGAAGGCTGTTCTGCGCGGCCATGTCGCTCATGCGAGCTTGTTGGGGACGTTGGCTGCAAATCGTGAAGGTTATTGGGCTGGCGTCAAAGGAGGAAGCTGCTTCCACCGCCTAGGGCCATCCGTCGAGCGTGTACGCGCAGTAGTTCTGCCCTTGCCGACTGTTTTGTGCTGCATTACCTCTGTTGAAGTTCGTTTGGCCGCACTGTCGATTCGAGGAGGCAATTCCTTTCGCGTGATTGTGAACATTCACTTCATTCATCACATCATTGTGAGCCGTCTTAGCTCCGCCAGGCACTCATCGGTGCACAGCCGTGGCCAATGCAGTAGACGGACTCCACCGTTGCTCACCGACTAGTTAGCATCTACACTGGTGACTTGCCCCTTCCTAATGCGGACGAGAGCATCAGATGTGGTTTGTAGGCGTCAGGGGTCTCTGGCAGGGATTTATTAAGTTGCTAATTTATTTCTGTCACTATACACGACCGCCCGATATTTTCTCAATCACTGTTCCTACAATCTTCTTCTTCTTTCCCGCCCGCCATGCAATGTAAAGGTCTGTACTGCTCACTGCTTGGCCGAGGAAGAGCATGAACATCAGGCCGGCTCCTAGACCAACGGCCAGCTCGAACGGCAGCACATGCGTGAGGCATAATGTAATACTACTCAGATCTGTGAACCCGGTCGTGATGGTAAAGGGGATGAGGATGAGAAGGAGCTGGTTGGCGCCGTGAGAGGCGATGGTTACGCGATTCATGTTCATCCAAGCTCCCGGCGGTGGCGGAGGTGCTCGGGTAGAGAGGATATGCAAAGGAACAGCGAACAGGACGATGATCAAGGTAATGAGGCCGAGGATCTGGAGACAAGGCCTTGTCAGTTGCGACTTGACGCACACATCGCACAGGAGGGGGACTGGACGTACACCGTGAGCCGTCTGGAAGTGCGCCGACTTGGACGCAGGCAAGACGCCGAAGACGAGAATGAGGATGACCGATGGCGCGACGCCGACGAGCCAGATGAGCTTGGTCGCTTTGGGCGTCCATGCGGGCAGAACGTGTGACATCTTGATACGATCCAGGATGCTCCGAAGAGCCTGGAGGGTCAAAGCCAGAGGCAGCAGGTTCCCTAGGGCAACGATCGCGAAGAGAGCTAAAATAACCGTCAGGTACGCTACAGAAAGTTACGGTTTAGAAGAGACTCACCATGCAGGACCAAGAAAACGGCGAATGGCACAAGACTGGTGCCGTTGATGGTGATTCCGCCGGCGGCTGCGGTGAGGGAAGCGTCGAGACCGTCAGCGACTTGCTTCCCGTCAATATCATACGTATTTCGCTCGTTGGTAAAGTGAATAACTCCTTGAGGAACTAGCGATTTGACAAACTTGGTGGTATTCGGATCCAACCCCCCGCCAGAGAGTGCGCCGCTCTTGCGCAGCCCAAAAGCGACGAGCCCGAGGCCGCCAACGCCTTCACATGACAGAAGATCTACAGTCTTTTGCAGCACGACGGAAAAGGTGTTGGCGCTCAGCATAAGGGATAGGTTGAGGTTTTTCGGCAGGCTGCTGGGGATGATTGAGGTATCGGCCGCCCGCCGCTCGACATCGAACCCCTCGAACGGCGCAATTTCAAGTGTAGAGGCGTCACGCTTCGATTTCGTCTCGTTGGCTGGAGTTGGCGATAGGAGGGGCGCGAAATTGACTCCGCGAGCAAAGAGCTTCTGTGCCGTCACCACACCGGAACTCCCCAGCCCCTGCCCGAAGCCCGTAGCAGCGCCGCCGACGGAATCGTCGAAGGTGGTCTGGGACTCAGGAATCGCGCCGGTCGGTGCGGTGGCCGTGCCGTTGATGAGCGCGTTTATACCACCAATGGCCTCGACACCGTCGCCGACGCCGGACAGGAGGCCCCTTGCGAGGCCGTTGGCGACACGTCCAAAGTTCACGTTGGAGGTGCCGGCGCCGATGGGGCCTCCTGGGCCGGTGAGACTGCTTAGAGCTTTGCTTGCGGTCCCGTTGGCGAGGAAATGGGATGTCAAGCCAGAGGCGAAGCTCTGCGCGACGACGCCAAAGTCGGGGCTGCCGTTTGACGCAGGGGCCGGGGCTGGTTCTGGCGGGCTGTCACGTAACCCGAGGCCTATTGCGGTACCGTCGCCAATCCCCTTGCCGAAACCGCTGGCGATTCGAGAAACGTCGAGGTTTCCCGTGATGGAGCCTCCAGGTCCGGTAAGGGCGCTCAAAGCCTTGGTGGCAGTGCCGTTGGACAGGAACTTTGACGTCAAGCCGGAGGCGAAGCGTTGCGCGATGCCTCCGGCGTCAGGGGCGCCGTTTGGCAAGGACGCCAGTGCCGGTTCCGGCTGGTCGGGCCGGAGGCTGAGGCCGACGGCGGCGCCGTCCCCGAGACCTTTGCCGAACCCGCTGGCGATGCTGCCGACATCGAAGCTTCCCGTCAGGCCCCCCGGGCCGGTAAGACCACTGATGGCCTTGGATGCGGTGCCATTCGCGAGGAAGCGCGACGTCAACGAAGAGGCAAAGGTCTGCGCAACACCTGCAGGATCGATCTTGCCATCTGGCAGGGAGCCCGGTACTGGCGCCAGCTGATCAGTCCGGAGGTCGAGACCTACGGCAGCACCGTCGCCAAGACCTTTTCCAAAGCCACTGGCGATGCTTCCGACGTCGAGGTTTCCTGTGAGGGAGCCCGGGCCGGTAAGGCCGCTGAGCGCCTTCGTGGCAGTGCCATTGGCGAGGAACTTCGATGTCAAGCCTGAAGCGAAGCTTTGGGCAATGCCGCCGAAATCGAGGGTGTCGTTCGGCGGAGATGCTGACGCGGGGGGCTCTGGCTGCTCTGATCGCAGGCTGAGTCCTACAGCGGCGCCGTCGCCAAGACCCTGCCCAAAGCCACTGGCAATACGTCTTACATCAAGATTTGACGTGAGGGAGCCCGGCCCGGTGAGGCCGCTGAGAGCCTTCGTGGCGGTGCCATTGGCGAGGAACCGCGATGTCAAGCTTGAAGCAAAGGTCTGTGCAACGCCGCCAAAGTCGACGGTGCCGTTCGGCGAAGATGCTGACGCGGGCAACTCTGGCTGCTCGGGTCGCAGGCTGAGTCCGACGGCGGCACCGTCGCCGAGACCCTTGCCAAAGCCACTAGCGATCCCTTTTATATTAAGATTGGATGTGAGGGAGCTACCGGGGCCGGTGAGGCCGCTCAGAGCCTTATTAGCCGTGCCGTTAGCAAGGAACTGCGAGGTCAGGCCAGAAGCAAAGGTCTGCGCAATGCCGCCAACATCAAGCTTGCCGTCCGCCAGAGATCCCGATGCTGGTGGCCCTGGCTGGCCGGGCCGCAGGCTCAGACCCACGGCAGCGCCATCGCCCAGGCCCTTTCCGAAACCACTCGCAATACGTCCGACGTCGAGGTTCGATGTCAGCGAGCCTCCCGGACCGGTAAAGCTATTCAGGGCTTTAGTGGCGGTGCCGTTGGCGAGGAA